>OX123194.2:49007365-49513212 GCA_944739405.2 Euclidia mi | reverse complement strand
CATTCCTACGGTAGCTAACTGCTTAGGATGGTGGTGAGATTGTGTATGTGTCTTTTTCCTATACACAGTGTGACAACACAAAGGACACATACAAATAGGTACTACGATCCGGCACATCACTAGTTTTCGTGTATCCACTAGGCACTTGCAATTTAATCCACCGGCAGGTCATCTAAACGATATTATTATTAATATTGATTGAAATGTTAATAAAAATATTTTTAACTGTTAGCAGCTGTTTTATTTTTTAATGTATTCTTTGCACCTGGAATTAAAACTAGTTAAAGATGTCAAACAACAAAAACTACAATGCCCTAATATGCAGCATTACTTTGCAGGATTATAGTTTATTTATGGTAAGAGAAAAATATTTATAGCAAAATAACCCCGTGGATTCATCGCAAAAATTAGTTTATATCTTTATATTTAGTGATTTACAAGTATATTCAAAGTGATCTCATCTCTGTTGGTGGGTGAGCCCAGGCTTCATAAATTTTTGCCCATGGTCCTTTTAGTAAGTCCATCAGTTGATGGGTTGTTATCACTCCATCCAAGTCCTTTACAACACGTCTTTGGAGCATGTCCCATGCATGCTCGATGGGGTTGAGGTCTGGTAATTGTGCAGGTCAAGGCAATACCAGGATGTTTTCCCTTGCCAAGTACTCCCGTTTGTGCAAAGCTGTATACGAACGCGCATTGTCATGCATCAACATGAAATCGGAGCCAAGCGTTTGTGCAAATAGACGGACATAAGGCCTTAGAACATCCTCAACGTAATTTACAGCGTCATTTTACCATTTACAAAAACGAGCTCAGTTCGTCTGTTCTTCATAATACATACCATAACTATTGAGCCGTTGTATAGGTGCACTTCCTGAACACACCTTAGTCTTTCAGTATTTCCAGGACGACGGTACACTCTTACCCTTCTAGTATCAGGCTTGAATCCAAATCGAGACTCATCGCAAAATAAAATTTTATCCCATTGTTCCCGGGTCCATGTAATGTGTTCCCTACACCATTCATTTCGACGAGCGCGATTCCCGTGTCATATTTTGGTATCAACAGAAGTGTTATTTGCCGTCTTCATCAGCGTTACACTAACACGGGAGATCCTGCTGAGCAGCACCTAGGTCGAGGTAGGTGTACAACCACACGGCAAGATCGATACATACAACTGACTGCAAGACGCCAGCCGATGTTAACCGCCCGAGAGATAGGTTTAAGACTACAAAATTCAAGTGGTGTTGTTGTTAGCTGCCAAACTGTGCGAAATCGACTGCAGGAATATGGCCTCCGAGCGCGACGGCCAATTAGGTGCCCACCTAATTGGCCGCGCTCGGAATTGGAATCGCGCTCGTCGAAATGAATGGTGTAGGGAACACATTACATGGACCCGGGAACAATGGGATAAAATTTTATTTTGCGATGAGTCTCGATTTGGATTCAAGCCTGATTATGAATATTATGAATATTTTTCTCTTACCATAAATAAACTATAATCCTGCAAAGTAATGCTGCATATTAGGGCATTGTAGTTTTTGTTGTTTGACATCTTTAACTAGTTTTAATTCCAGGTGCAAAGAATACATTAAAAAATAAAACAGCTGCTAACAGTTAAAAATATTTTTATTAACATTTCAATCAATATTAATAATAATATCGTTTAGATGACCTGCCGGTGGATTAAATTGCATGTGCCTAGTGGATACACGAAAACTAGTGATGTGCCGGATCGTAGTACCTATTTGTATGTGTCCTTTGTGTTGTCACACTGTGTATAAGAAAAAGACACATACACAATCTCACCACCATCCTAAGCAGTTAGCTACCGTAGGAATGTCTTTGTTTCAGAGAGCCCGGGGGATCTGTGACAAGAAACACCTGGACGCAGAGCTTCAACATGTCAAGCAAGTTCTGCAAGACAACAAGCTCCGACCGCCGCGCCAACGTCACAGATCCCCGAAGAACAAGCCAGCCACAGTAGAGAGACAACCTGCTGTCCTCCCATACATCAAGGGCGTGACCGACAAGATTGGCTACATCTTGAAGCGAGCTTCAATCAAAACTTTCTACAAGCCGCCAACGAAGATAAGCCAATTATTACCATCTGTCAAGAGTCAGTTACCCTTACAAGAGGCCGGGGTTTACAAGATAGACTGTGAGTGTGGGCTCTCATACATTGGACAAACCAAGAGAAGCATAGGCATTCGACTAAAGGAACATATAGCTGACATTAAACACAAACGCTCGACGAAGTCTGCTGTGTGTGAACATGTAGAACAAGGAACCAACCATTACCTGCGATTTGATAAACCACAGATACTCGCAAAAGAACACCGCTTTATTCCAAGAATGATACGTGAAGCTATTGAATTTAAAAAACATCCTAATTACAATAGGGAAGATGGTTGGAATGTTCCTCCAGCTTGGGACCCTGTTATCAGGCTAATGAAACCCAAGAAGGCCAAAGTCACCAGAAGACATCAAGACACAGTGAGCACATTCTGCGTAGACAGTAACACCAATAGTTGAAAAATGTTTGGATACTTTGAGATAACTTTGGAATTCAGACAAAGACAAATATCACCTCAGTCTGCCGTGAACATGAATCCTGTAAAGAATTCGAAACGTCGGCTAGTAATAAAAATGTAGTTTCTAGATCATTGGGTTTAAATGTAATAACCTAATAACCAGTGAAACCAATATAACGCGATAAAATCCGTAAACTGTAGTTTAATTTCAATTATATTAAAATACTCTGAATGGAATTTAATAGTTTTTAATTCTACCTAACCACCTATAGCATTCCATCCTGTCAACTGAAAATTAATAAGGCGAAAGGATCCGTGAAAGATCCGGATCTAATGCGAAAACACATTGTAAAATTGAAATTTGTATGTGTTGCTTAGACTTTTTTGATGTGTAGTTAGTAACACGATTCTTAGTCCAAAACAAACCTTGTTGACATTTATGTCTTTCTGTTTGTCCGGGGTAATCTCTGGCATGGCTGAACCTACATATATAGGCTACAATTTGACCCGATAGGTGGCGCTGTTGTCACGCTACCGAGTATTTACTTCTTTCACTCATCTATACATCTATACATATAAATTAGGTAAATTGAAGTGTCTGTCCGTGATTTCCAAATAACTATGTTTTTTCAAGTGCATATAGTTAGTTACACGATTTTAAGCCCAAAAAACCCTTTTTAACATTTATGTCTGTCTGTATGTCTTTCTGTTTGTCCGGGGTAATCTCTGGAATGACTGAACCGATTCAAATGAGACTTTCACTGGAAAGTAGAGGACGGTATAGCGCTACATATAGGCTACAATTTCACCCGATAGGTGGCGCTGTTGTTGCGATACCGGGTATTTACTATTCCCACTCATCTGTACATTTAAATAAAATTGAAGTTTCTGTCTATGATTGCAAAATAACTATGTTTTTTCAAGTACATATAGTTACACGATTCTAAGTCCAAAACAACCCTTTTTAACATTTATGCCTGACTGTTGGCTACAATATGACCCGGTAGGTGGCACTGTTGTCATGATACCTATGTATGTGTAATAATATGTAAAAGCAAATAGTCAGTCGTCATAAAATCTGATAAATTGCCGGCCGTATAAAGATTAGATTTGGCAAAGAAAATTATAATAATATATAAAAGCAAAGAGTCAGTTGTCATAAAATTTGATAAATCGCCGGCCGGATTAGATTAGGTAGGTACCAGCTAGTAGTAGGTAAAATACATACATAGACTCACACCTGTTTCCCGGGGGGGTAGGCAGAGACTACGGAACGCCATTTGCAACGATCCGGACATATCTCTCTTGCTTCATTCACTCGCATCAAATTTCTCATGCATGCTCTTCGGTTAAGGGTACTTCTAGTACAAAATATGTCTTAATTATATCAAAGAAATTGCCAGATTCGTCATCAAACTTTGAACCTCTCAATATGCTGTAGCATATGCTTTGAGAGTATAAATAGCCTTTTCTGTTACCACACTCATGTTGCCCCATTATACTGCTATGTAAGATTACATGATGATTGTTTCTCATCATTACAGTCATGCACACACAAACAATAAATTAATTTCCCACCGCTTATAAGGAGTGTTAATGACAACGTCATAAGTTTTGGGTCATTTAGAGTCTTAGTGCCGACCTTATCTGAAAGGCTTGTGTAATGATAACCATTACACATAATATTACGTGCTAAATGGTAACGTCTTTTTATTAGCACCATCAATTTGTGAGATACCTTGAACGGACTAGCCTTTTGTTTGTGATAATAAAATAATTCTGATATGGTTCCACATTTACTCGAAGCAAACCCTGACCACAAAGTTGGCCGAAGAATCAATTGCCAATTGGGTCGAATATTTATGTGATCAAGATCGATGGTTCTGTATCTGGTTGTTAGTTATGATATGAATGCAAAAGCCTTCTATTCAAGATAGCCTACCTATAGCTATGTCTTGACGCAAATTCTATCATATTAATATAAATTACTCTTACTTTGCTGAAATACAAACTTCGACTTACATTAAGCTCTTCTTTTAAATAGAATTTATTATTATTGCCACCAGGAAACGAATGGGGAAACTGAATCCTATGAAGCGTGAAAAATTATTGCCATGAAAAATAACGCCAATGAGACCTTCATTGGCATTATAATATTTTATATCGTGACAACCCTGACGTTATAATAATATATTAAGGCGCTGTACCTAGTCAAAATAGGCTTCACAAAACAGTTTTTTAGCCAAATGTATACATGTTAGAGCAGCTAAAAAAATATATGTTAATCTTGATCATATTTATGGGGGGACCATTGTGTTCAAAACACTTTTGAAGAATTTTGTAGTCTTAAACCTATCTCTCGGGCGGTTAACATCGGCTGGCGTCTTGCAGTCAGTTGTATGTATCGATCTTGCCGTGTGGTTGTACACCTACCTCGACCTAGGTGCTGCTCAGCAGGATCTCCCGTGTTTGTGTAACGCTGATGAAGACGGCAAATAACACTTCTGTTGATACCAAAATACCGAGATACCTACCTGAGATTAACTTCTTCCCGCTTGCAACATCCCTACAGCTCTTTGCATTTCATCTGCGTTCGAATGACGTCACTCCATAACGTAAAAAATGTCTCAAAATCCTTATCGTTTAAATCATAAAATTGATACATAATACAAAATTTTAATAAGCAAAGAAATCTCTATAAAATTCGAACAAATGCATTCGCTTTTGAATTTGTGAAAAAAAAATTATACTCGAATTTATATTATATATATATATAATATATTTTTCGTTGCTGCTTAGCAAGCAATAATTATGATTTTTATTCATAGGAAATTAAGAATGAGCGATGCGCGCCGTAAATTTGAACACGAAACGATCTGCCTAGCAGTCTATTATTCTTTCCACAACGCAATTATTGAAGTTTAATTTCGTGAATATTGCTCAACATAACTATACATATCAAGACAAGACAGTGGCTATTAAAATATTTTCATGATAAATCAATCGAACAATATGTAATTATTGTTTTGAATAGTATTTTCAACAGGCAATTATGTTGCAATTAAACTTAAAAAAGCTGTATCAGTTTTATCTGATTTTCGTTCTTCAATGGTGCTAATAAAATTTAATATTAATTAACATTAACGGTAATCATCATTATTTTCAGGAGCTAGGTCATATTTTTCGTATTGTTTCACGTATAGGTAATACTAATATTATTATCACCCTGACTCGCATATTATTGCAGAGCTTAGACTACTCAAGTTAGAAACACAAATTTTGAAAAGTTGAGTAGGGACCCACTTCGAATTTTTTTTTGTGTCCTACACACTATAAGAAGCTTTCACTGAGTAACAAATTTTTTTTTATGTTTCACCTTATAAGTGAGTAAAATAACACTTCTCAAACTTCTTTGCTCAAACAGACTACAATCAGCCACAAACAAACAAATAACGAAATGTGATATCTATGGGCCTTGAATCACATATAACAGTAGATTACACAATACCTTGTAAACGTAAATGACATCAGTGATTAAAGCGTAAACATAGCATTTGTACTTTTTCTGATTGCCTGTATTGTATAAGGACACACCCAATTCAATACTTTCATCAATAACATATCAAATTTTTCCTAATTTTATTCCGATTATCATCGAAGGATTTGGCATTGGCGCCCGGAGTACCGTTTTTAGAACAACTCAATTTTCAGAATATATTTTTCACAAAACACCTACATACCTACCTGCGTTATAAAATACTAATATATTTCTTAATTAAGCTTTTCAATGATTGAATAACATAATTACCCAACCTTTCATGTTTAGCCATATACGATAAATTATATTAAAGACCGACCTTTTTTTAGTATATCAGTAGGTATATCAACCGTTCCAAGAGAATCTTCACACACTTTACATACCTCCCGAGATATTTTCCTCGACTAAGCAAATACTGTTTGCTGAAATGTTTTCAGAAAACTAACTTGAAAAAGAAAATCTACTTGTTTTGCATAGCAGTTTTCTCAAGATTTGCCAACGAAAATGTTGTATTTAATGCAACTTATTACAAATTTACATAATGTCAAGCTGCTAGTTCGATGTCCACGCTAGGATGTATCAACTTTTTTCGAGTACAGACAACAACAAAAAAACCTTATGACGTGTCTAACCGTGGTATTGTTACTTCAAGCGGGTTTTCCCCTGCCGCCTTAAAATAACCTGTTATTTTAAGCCCGTGTAGTTAGGCCAACCTAAAAAGTCGGAATTTCACCATCATTTTATTTTTCACCCGCTCCTTTTAAATTTAAAAGGCTTATATGCATTTTCCTTATGTAAACTCAAAATTAGTTTTCTAGTAAAAGTTAATGGTTGGAATTAACTCTGCTTTTGAACATTACTATAATTTAGCTCCCGTTTCAAGTTTTCTTATGAAATTCGAATAAAAAATTATAACATAGAAAATTTTTAATAGCTGGTAGTCATCAATGTCGTCGCTTTTCCGGAGCATTTCCAGGAATTGACTGGCTTGCCTAGAACTTAGTAGGTATAGAAAGTTCTAAGCAGGAAGGCTACTCCTAAGCCGAAGGTTGTGTGATCGATTCGCACTTAGTAAAAATGTTGTGTGATGAGTACCCTAAGTTGATCTGTGCGTTGGTGTAATTTATGTTTTAAAAGAATATATTACTTATATATTCTTAAATAGATAATTTTGTCGGCTACTTGGTTTCATTAGTACATATGGGCGCAAATGAATATATAATGATTATATTGTTACGAAAATGTTAATAAAATTTAAGATTGATATTTAAATAACTATTTGTGAACACAGAACTGAGAACTTCACTACTTTAGAATATTAGACACTGTATCGACTGCTTCACTGTTTTATAAAGATTGGGTATTTAATTTATCGCTTAATTATTAAAATAACTACAGAAACTTTCAAAGTAAAATCAATTAGTATTAAATAACATTATTCTGACACTTATTTTTACGGTAATAAATAACATGCGCTTATATTTTCATCCTGTTTGTGATAGCGCCATCTGTTGACAATATTGAAAAGCAGCGTTTGGTTATTAAAATAAATTTGTTATTCGTATAAAATAAATCATTTGGTGTTGTGCAAAATTCATTACAATATTAATGTTGATTTTTATTTACATTTAATTATTAATTGTACAGTAATTTAAATTATATGTTGAAAAGGAAGTGGTAGTTGTCAAACATTAAGTGTAATGACGGTTAGTTTATAAAAAGGGCTGTATCTTACATTTTAATTCAATTACGTGCTATAAATCGTCTGAAAATAAACTAAGAAATATTACGTGAGTGTTTTTATTATAATGGATTCTGGACACGATAACCCTGGCGTATCGCCAACAGCAGTGGTTAGATAAACGCCCCCTAAGAGACTTCGGGATCTACGGTTGGCGCGAGAGTGATGGGTCTCTTGGCTTGGCCGCCATTACCAATGACGACCTGAAAACTGATGCGACAAGCGCTTGGAAGCCGTGTTTGGCACTAGTGAACCCTGATCGGAGACCACACGGTGTGTCGGAGCTATGGCGAGCACGTCTACACTTCACGTGAGGCCACGTGCGAGCGAGAGCGACAGAGCGACTACGACGGGGTGCATGCACCGGGGTGTGCTGTGGCGTGCACGCTGTTCTGCTCCGAGTGCTACCAGAGGTTGCAGATGCGGGTTGTTGATGCACTGACCAGAGGTATTTATCCAGAGCTGATTTGATTAGAGTTTTTGAGAAACATCCTAATTTTATAAATTATGGTGCTTACACGATTACCTTGTGTCCCTGTAAGGATTACCAGATTGTAATGGTCGGGTTCAGTGGAGTTGAATCAAAGATGAGGCCTGTTTCTCACACTTATGTAATTGTGAAACACACATATATTCCGTTACAACAATATCTCCTTCATATGTCTCAGGGTTTACGGTTACACTGTGAGATTCAAAAAGCAACTAATAATAACTAGACAGTTGGCTGCCGGTTTGTAGTTTGGATACTCGGAAATTTCTCGAAGTCGTTCAAATCCAAGCGAGGGTCATGACGTACTATGGCGAGTATGCGGCAAGTTTTCTTGGGCGTGCAATTACGTTACCCAGTTATCGATTCCCTGCTTATATACCGTAACGTAAGGGCGTTTCCGCAAGCTGAGAACAAACACAAATAAGAATCAGTGCTTGCGAAAACCTCCCTGGTTATTATGATGGAAATTAGACGTAAGCACTTACCCCGTGACACGTTGCTTCAAACCACTATTACTCTAACACTTGGCGTTACGATATGCACAAAGTGCTTACTTTTAATAGCAATCTTTTCACAACTGTAATCGACTTGACGGTGATTTATTAGCACCAACAATTACGGAGCACAAATTGAAAAATATTTCTAACTGTCTCGGTGTTCCTTGTTATATACATCTCCCTGTCATTTTTTATTTTCCGACCACCCACATTTTCATTACATTCTCAAGCGATTAAACTAAATGCTAATTTGAAACCAAGCATTTTGATCATTACAATATCCCCTCTCCTCGAAAGAATCCAACCGGATTCACATCAAACGCTTAATGTCACTAGAATGCCACTTTCCTAAATCCTTGCCTCTATGGTTTTGTAATTTGTTAACATCGCTTGATATTTTTTAAGCTACAACCGCTTTCTCAAACTCGGGGCCCAATTTAGATATAAAGGTCTTGTCAGCATTAAAGAGTAGTTTAGTGCGTTCCCAAACCACATCACCTACTTTGTAGTCACAAATGCGTCGCCTCATGTTATAATGTTTACTATTGGTCTCATGCGCTTGCTGAATTCTCTTACAAACATCATCATACACCTTGTTTCTGAACCCAATATTGGCTTCGAATTTAGCCTTGTCAAAGGTAATTGGATTGTCCAGTTCGAAGCGGTAGGGTTTCATGCCATGGACTGCTGCTTCTCTTCCAAAGAACAAAAACGAAGGTGTTTTACCCGTTACTTCATGGACCGACGTCCTAATGGCATGTGCTATGTGAGGTATATACTTGTCCCATTCTTTATGGTTATTCTCAACGTAAGATGCAATAGCCGAACCAATAACTTTGTTCACACGTTCAGTAGGATTGGCTTGCGGATGATAAGAAGGCGTATACCAAAGCTTGACCCCGTAACTTGACACCAAGTCCTTGAACTGATTAGAACAAATTGCTTGCCATTATCACATACTATAACGTTAGGAGTACCAAACATCAAAAATATCTGTTCTTCCATTATTTGCGTAATAGTCGATGCCTTTCCATTTCTGAGTGGATACAGGAAACACAATTTACTGAACCAACAAGATATAACTAGTAGCATTGTGTTGCCATGCTTCGATTTTGGAAACGGACCCATAAGGTCGACAGAGATAATTTGGAATGACTCCGTCACTTCTCGCTGCTTGCCCATTAAGCCAGCTGGTTTCATTTGTGAGTGCTTATGTTTCGCACATACTTTACACTTCCGCACATGGTTCTTCATATCTTTGATCATTGTTGGCCAGTAATAACGTTGTCTCACTCGATTCACAGATTTTTTCACTCCCATGTGGCCAGAGGTAGGGTCGTCATGGCATTCGTTTAAAACTTCAAGGCGAAGTTTTTCTGGTATGACGAGTTTCCAACCACCATTTTCATTAGGAAATTACCACAATTTAATGTCTTTCCACAATTGTCCCTGACTAATCTCCCAATCTGGTTCATTTCTCCCAGCCAGTACCTTGTCTTCCTTTGCCTTATACCAATCATCTTTCTGTTCTGGTTTTATCCCGACTATGCTTACTACATCACTAATGGCTCTAGATAAGGCATCAGGTACAGTATTATACTTTCCCTTGCGATGAACCACTTCGTAGTCAAATTGTTGTAAACGCAGGGCCCATCTAGCCAAACGTCCATGTGGGTCTTTATTACGGTGTAGCCATTGCAGGGCGCTATGGTCAGTAATAACCTTGAAGTGACTTCCTTCAATGTAAGGGCGAAACTGTTCTACCGCATGGAGAACACTCAGCAGTTCTCGCTCTGACGCTGAATATTTGCATTCCCTTTCCGATAGCTTTTTGCTCGTGTACGCGATGGGCATTTCCATACCGTCCACATACTGGATCAAAACACCGCCAGTACCTCTGTTAGACGCGTCACATTGAACGGAAAATGGTTTCGTGAAATCTGGCACTCTTAATACTGGCGTGGATGTCAAGGCAGTCTTTAAATTGATAAAAGATTCCTGCGCTTCTTTGTTCTATACAATGCGTTTTGCCTTTTTTCCACCCTTAGTCAGATCATGTAGTGGACCTGCCACAGTGGCAAAGTTCTTGAAAAATCGTCTATACCAGCTGGCTAACCCAATAAATCGCTTTAATTCAGTGTAAGTCGTTGGCCGAGGGTAATCGAGGATGGCTTTAACTTTATCGGGGTCAGTACGTAATCCTTCCTTGTCTACAACATAGCCCAGGTATTTCAAAGATGACCTCGCAAATGCACATTTATCTATGTTGATTGTGAGACCCGCTCTTTGTTGTTGGTTTTTTACGTGTGTTAGTGACAATATGTGGTCTTCAAAGCTTGGGTTACTGATCACGATGTCATCTAAATATGTGAATATTTTTCCTTCGAACTCTGACGTAAACAAGCGCTCCATCAACCTTTGTTGTGTTTGTAATGCATTGCTTAAGCCAAAGGGCATAACTTCGAACTGAAAAAGTCCTTTTCCCGGGAGACCGAACGCAGTTTTCTCTTTACTCGTTTCCTCAAGCGGTATTTGCCAAAATGCCGATCTTAAATCGATAGTGGACAGGAATCGGGCGTTTTTTAGACTGTCTAAGATAGTAGTGACTCTAGGCAATGGGTAGGAGTCCTTTACAGTTATCTTGTTTAACTGACGGCTATCAAGACACAGTCGATTCTTGCCTGAAGCTTTCTTTACCAGTAATACAGGAGAACGCCATGAACTAATCGAGGGTTCTATCACGTCATTATCGATCATGTCTTGAATTTCCTTTTCTAACTCCTTCATAATCGGTGGCGCAAAAGGATACTGTTGTTGTTTGATGGGTAATTGGTTGCCGGTGTCAATTTTATGTTCTATCATTGATGTTCTGCCTAAACCTTTACCAATTTCTGAACCCATTTCCTCCAATAACCTATTAAGCCGTTCTTTTTGCTCACTAGAAAGTTCATCACGAGAAATTACGGGGTGCGAGACAGTGATTTCCGCAATATCAGCTATAGACTGCCCAACTCCTATCGTTAAATTAAATGCTGTGAAAAAATTCATGCCCAAAATAATGTCATGTTTTAAGCCATCCATAATATAAAAGTGAACAACTTTATAACTCTCAGTAAATTGGATAGGCAAATGAACAACCGAATCAATTACGTGCGTAGTACCATCAGCCGTAGTGAATACACGCTTATCAACTTTGTGCTCAGTAAAACCCCATTTACTGATTTTCTTGGCAAATTCTAGCGAAATTACTGAGGCAGTAGCCCCCGAATCAAGTAACCCGATAAATGACTGATTTAAAATTTTTATTTTTACATAATAACGATTATCTTAGGCATTTCTATTTACGTTACAAATCCCGCCCGTTTTAAGGAATCTCGAGACGGTATGTAGCCATTGTTGCCAGTCATCTGCATTAAAATGACCTACTTGCTCAGAGATCGATCGGCTAGCATCGACTCTGACTGATCGTTTCCCTTACCAGTATTATTGCAAGTGCATTTCTGGGTAGTTTTGCCGAACTTCCCACATCTATAACAGAATAGTCTTTGCTTTGGCAGTTTACAATTTCTAAAACGGTGTCCTGGATTTCTACAATTTCAGCATTTTATTTCAATCGCATTAATAGCTGCCAGCTCAACCGTATTTTCATGTGTGTTTGAATTACCACCCTTATATGCTAAGTCACGCTCTATGAATACATCATTCCGATTCGGTTCCTTAAAATTGTCACATCTTAACTTAGTGCGTACTATGATTCTTAAAACAGTCGTTAATTCAGTCATAGACTCAAAAGTGTCACGACAGATTGCCTTCTGATAGTAGGGTTGTAAATTCTTTCTAACGATCATCAATTTCTGTGTTTCCGGAATAGGATTCGGTAATCGATTAAACATATTCTGCATTACAGCAATATATATCAAAACGCTTTCTCTGTTGCTTTGGGTTCTTCTCTTTATCTAATCTAGTAGTTCTTCTTGATAATAAGGCAATTGAAATGCGTCTAGAAGTAGCTGCACTAAATCAGACCAATCTGTCACCGTATCCTTATTAGCCCTAAACCATATCAAGGCGTCCTCTTCGAAAAGGTCTATCGCGTATCTAAATAAGTCTTCATCCGTAGCATTTCGCGCTTCTTTGAGTTCCTCTATTCTTTCCAAGAAGGCGTTTATGCTTAGGGTACCATTGCCACTAAATTTGATACCCCAGTCCTTAATGGGAACTAGCTTCCTTTTGTGGAAAACATTATCAAAGGTCGAAGTCCTCTGCAGGCCAGGATAACGTAATGAAGAGCCAGGCCTATCTAAGGTTGTCGGTGACGTGTGTTTTTTTGCCCGATTCCGTGCATTCTCATGGCGACTCTGTTGTATTAACGCTTTTTGTCGCGTAGCTGGCTTTTCACTAATTGTTCTATAATCTGTCCAGCCTCGTCACCCAAAGATTTCTGCAAAACATCCTTATCGTGTTCCGAAATCCCATCATCGTCCTCATCCTCCTGTTCTAGGTTCCTTAGCGACGATATAGTATTCTGAATATTTTTCAGTAGCTCTAAGTGCTTATCAATGTCCGTTGTTTCAGTGGGAATAATGAGTTTAGCGCGATTCGCCAAATGCGTCAAACGAGAGTGCATACGTCTAATAAAAGAGTGGTCTGGACAATGTGATACCTCTGTTATAAGTGAGACTATAACCGATAATTTATTTTCACAAATTAGAATTTCGTTACTCGGATTATCCACGCACGGTTTAGGAACTTTGAAAGAAATTGTTGACTCACCTCTAGCCTCTCTAGATAAAATTTCTCTTAAAAATTTCCGCATAGTCGCCACAGTTTTACAATCTGATACGTCTCGGCAAGCCAATTCAAACTCAAGTTCATCTTTATACAATGCATTTACATCCATGTCTAAAATATTAATCCTTAAAAAAATCAGATGACAAAAAAACACAATGACGTGTGTCCGTTACAAACAAAAACCGTTTAAAACCAGTGGTTAATTAAAGAAGAAACTCAGTAAATTATGTATGTTGTAAACAAAAATACCGTTTAGAAATGAGTACTTAAAATAAACACAATAATTTATGTTCGTTACAAATAAAACCGTTTAAAAACCAGTAGCTAAAATTAAAAAACACACAAAACGTATGTCCGTTACAAAAACAAGTAGGTACATAAAAGAACACTTTCAATTTATAAAATACCAGAAGCACAAGAAACAAAATTAAAAAAAAAACAATTCAAATTCTGATATATACCAAAAATAAGTTAGAGTTGCATACGTTACCAAACAGCAATAAGTAGGAACGTTAAAACAAATTCAAATAAAAAAAAAATACCAGTAGGTCAAATATTCGAAACGTTTCTCTGTGTGTTGCAAAAATACAACGATAAGTAGGTACAACAAAATAAACCAAAAGGACAATGGCAGATCTCCATACATCAAAATGTCTCAAATTAAATTGAAGCGCTCAGTAATAAAAAAAATATCAAAAAATTCGGCGTAAGGAACAGAGTCTATAAATTATTCTATTTTCACTCGGGAAAGCCGGAAAAAGAAGATATCGGTGTTTAATGTTTAGTTAAGAATGAACAATGTGGGTACATTTGAATTATCAAAGGCATTATGTCAGATTAACATCTAAACGCAGAACTATTCTGTAGCATCTACCTGTCACAGCCAAAGACAAAAGCAGAGCTGCACATTTTAAATCGATTTTATGTGAAATCGATATAACGTTAAAACGATGCTGTGACGTTTTTATTTGATTTAAAAGTTGTTTTGCTACAAAAGAATTAGCTTATTGATATAATGTTGATTACAATTAATTCAATGCATTTTAATTATATTTTAAACCAAACCAACCCTATAAAGGTCGATCATATCGATTACTTATTTAATAATCGATACGCATCAATGTCAAACGTCTATTCCTGTCACACCATTGTCTATGGCAACAATCAAATAATAATGTAAGCACCTAGTTCGTAATCGATTGGAATGCTTTTTATCATCATAAAATAATCTGGCTATATCGAGACAAAGTGAAAATATAAAAAATATTAGAAAAAATAAACAATTTGTTTTGTTCATATGAAGTTTAAGCTCGCCACAACAAACCCAGACCTAATTCTGCCATTGTTCTTTAAATACAAAATACAAGTAGGTCAGTATTTAAGACCTCATGAATAGCCTAACGCAGTCCCGGCTGGCCTCCGGCCTAAACAGTGATGTTATCTGCAATTTCTGCTCCCTTTGTCGGTTCTTACGACTCCCACGGAAAGAATGGGGGTGGTGACACCCTGTATTCTTACTCCGTCACCACACGGATAATTAAGTACTTATTTACTTGCACAAGGTAGATAACAAAGCACAGTTACTAGATACTATGTGAGTGTGATATCACAATTTCCTTTACTTATATGCTCATCTTATATACAGTTTACCCGTTAGGCGCCAATGTAATGGTCGGGTTCAGTGGAGTTGAATCAAAGATGAGGCCTATTTCTCACACTTATGTAATTGTGAAACACACATATATTCCGTTACAACAATATCTCCTTCATATGTCTCAGGGTTTACGGTTACACCGTGAGATTCAAAAAGCAACTAATAATAACTAGACAGTTGGCTGCCGGTTTGTAGTTTGGTTACTCGGAAATTTCTCGAAGTCGTTCAAATCCAAGCGAGGGTCATGACGTACTATGGCGAGTATGCGGCAAGTTTTCTTGGGCGTGCAATTACGTTACCCAGTTATCGATTCCCTGCTTATATACCGTAACGTAAGGGCGTTTCCGCAAGCTGAGAACAAACACAAATAAGAATCAGTGCTTGCGAAAACCTCCCTGGTTATTATGATGGAAATTAGACGTAAGCACTTACCCCGTGACACGTTGCTTCAAACCACTATTACTCTAACACTTGGCGTTACGATATGCACAAAGTGCTTACTTTAAATAGCAATCTCTTCACAACTGTAATCGACTTGACGGTGATTTATTAGCACCAACAATTACGGAGCACAAATTGAAAAATATTTCTAACTGTCTCGGTGTTCCTTGTTATATACATCTCCCTGTCATTTTTATTTTCCGACCACCCACATTTTCATAACATTCTCAAGCGATTAAACTAAATGCTAATTTGAAACCAAGCATTTTGATCATTACAAGATAAACGTTATACAGTCAAAATTACGAACGTTACACCCCAAATATGACTTATAGGTAACTGTTGTTTATCCACGTTTAGTACATAGCAGTGCTATTGTGCTTATAGTCATGTTATGCCGTCTGCTGGGGCTCTTGTCTGTTTATTAATCGTTAGGCCATGTCGGAAACTCTCTGTAAAACTTACTTATCTACACAAGAAAGAGTATAAAAGCTTTATGTGGTTCTACTAATATAATTATTAGTAAAGAACGGTATAACTGCCCTTTTCAAGTTGAAGCTCTGATATAGATCCATTGTATAAATTACCTGATTGGCTTTCTGTTTAAATAAGCTAATTGATGTGCTAAATATGTATGTATATATAATATGTATGTATATAATAAAAACAATTTCTAGTAAGCAGATACTTTTGGTCGCTACACATCAAAGCTTTTTGTCATTTTCAGTCTGTCCATCCTAAGGTTGCCTGTAAGAGATCGCACTCAGCGATAAGGCCGCCCTTGTGCATTTGATATGTATCTACACTTAAGTTATTTACACCAAATTTGTACAAACATTTGCACAATAAAGCAATTATCTATCTATCTATCTATCTAAATATGAATTCAATTGGTAGTCAATAGGTTATCTCAATAGTAAAACATTAAAGGAATCAAAACATTATTTATAGCCCTTGGTTACACATTACATAAGGCTTACTAACTGCATTACTTATGGCTAGTGCTCACGGCGCGATTATATGAAGCCTCTCTAGATAAATGACTATCCAACACAAAAATAATTATTTGAATAAACCAGTAGTCAAACTTCAGTTTTATTATATTAGTACTAATATATATTCAGAAGGTAGATATAAAAATAAATTTGTGTTACACATTTTTAAAGCTAATATTTGTAAAGTTACAAAATAGGTTTTATTACCTATATATTTGTGGACTCTGTAGGTGCCTACATGATTTCATTTTAACATTATGTTGAAATTGTTACTGTCTACTTGCAGTTCAAGTTAAGGTTATATAATAAGACAAGGGAACCCGACATATCTTAATATTTGTCGCTTAATTTTATACCTGTATATAATGATTTGTTCCGACCATGATAAGTCTTTGCTTAACCCGAACTACTGAAGCTAGAAACATGAGATCTGAATAGTAGATTCCTTTGTGGACATAGGCACTCACTTAGGTTCTATAATATTCCACCTCTAAGCATTTTAGGTTGAAAGTCTTAAGGCAGGTGACTGCTAAATCTTATATAAATACCAAGCCTTAGTGTTTTACTTGGTAAATACAATTTATTTTATTTGTGAGTTCATTTGCAAAGTTAGTTGCATCTATATTCAAGATGACAACCAGTGATAGACCAATAAAATTTAGTGCCAACCTTATTGCTTAGCTCTTGTTGGATACAAGACGGTTAGGAATATGGTTATTAGGATAATGATAAGTGGGTTTAAAGAACATGATGTGAAAATCCATATTATCTTTTTCCCATTTAGCAGTATTTATTCTTAGCAAATAAAAGCAATTGTATGGATAAGTGGGTTTAAAGAACATGATGTGAAAATCCATATTATCTTTTTTACCATTTAGCAGTATTTATTCTTAGCAAATAAAAGTAATTGTATGGACTATTCATGCTTTATTTCTAAGACAGTTGTGATTAGTCAGTTTAAGTTTATTTATTCAGATAAACAATTAATAATTGTGTATGAATTAATAAGTTAACAGTTTATAAAAATAAATATTAACATTATTTAGAAAATTCCCTTAAATATAACGTTAAATAAAACTATTGATATAAACCATATTTACTATATACATTAATAATAAAACAATACATAAAATTAAAATTGAATTACATAATGAAAGACTAGACAAATGATAAATAAAAACATTAATTTCAGAAAGAAAGGTATATTTATATAAATAAATAAAATGTTGAATTAATTATAAAATACCAATATCTGAATGTCTTCAATAACTTTAATGGTTTATTGTAGTAAATTTCTTAACTGAGTGGCATAATTTTTAGAAATAAGACGGCACTAATCTTGCTTTGTAATATTGGTAGCTTGTAAATTTCTCTTTTATGGCTCAGTTGGCAAACAGTTGAACAATTTCACAGCTTGCACTATGCCTAAAAATATTCAATATTGGATTAAACATGTTCTTACATGAGTAATAATTATAGCACTAGAATTTTCGAAATCCTTGGATCTGCATGGTTTGAAATCATTTCATATTTATCACCAACATTCAGACTGTTCACGGCTGAACATAGGTCTCTCTTTGTTCTTGCCATTTTGTTTTCCTGTTTGATGTGGATAAAACGTATTTTGAATATATTAAGTTTTAATTGTTTTATCAAAACTGCAAAATATGAGTATCCTTATAACTTTATATTTGATTATCTAAAATGGCACTGTCAGACAGAACCGGAGAAAATTCAGAGTGTCTTTTGTATTTTACCTTATGCGTAAAATATGGGCTCCAACACTGTTGTAGCAAAGATAACTATAGACCAATGCACAGTTTGAACATGCCTGATATCTATATATAGCTTAATAGACCGCACCACTTTGTTAGAGTACAATTTTATTACATCTACAGTTACGAAGGTTCATGGAACTAATACTTGGGTGGGAAATGTTGCCCACCACCTTTCTTTTGAGTGTTGCAGGTTGATGACATCCTAGCAGATGACCTGACCTTAGTGTGAAGATGGGATGGACGAGCGGTCCTTTACTGATTAATATGTATGGATGACGGGGGCCCACCCTTTTGACGTCAGTGGTTTTGTGTGTGGGCTACGCGCACACATGCCGCATGAGTGCTGTACTAAGCTGGAGTCGAGCATTGTTTGCTAACATTTGTTGTTGATCAACATCAACAACTGTATGAGCAGCTGGACCGTATGGGCGGAGGATTCGTCAGATACCGATTTATGTGGGGAGTCCTCTACCTCCTCCACTGTCGTTGTTGGACCTATGTAATTGCATTGTATTGATATAACTGATCATGACAAACGATGATGATTATTTTATGTATATGCATTGATGTGTTTATGAGGCAAATTTTGCATTTATGTGTTTGAGTAAAATTTTATTTTTCCTATCCAACATCCTACACAAAACGCTGGCTGGTCACCATGCGTATCCTTGATCCTGGTCTTGTTGGCTAGATCCCGTGATGGGTGATGCCATGTGTTGGCTAGATCCCGTGATGGGTGATGCCGTGTGTTGGCTAGATCCCGTGATGGGTGATGCCATGTGTTGGCTAGATCCCGTGATGGGTGAAGCCGTGTGTTGGCTAGATCCCGTGATGGGTGATGCCGTGTGTTGGCTAGATCCCGTGATGGGTGATGCCGTGTGTTGGCTAGATCCCGTGATGGGTGATGCCGCGTTGACTAAATTGACCCTATGTGGGTGATGCCGTTTGTGGGCTAGATCTCTATGTGGGTGATGCTGTTTGTGGGCTAGATCCCTATGTGGGTGATGTCTGTGTGCGCTAGATCCCGTTATCGGTGATGCCACGAGTTGGCTTAGCTATGGGTGAAGCATTGTTTGCTAGATCCCGTAATCGGTGATGCCACGAGTTGGCTTAGCCATGGGTGAAGCATTGTTTGTTAGATCCCGTGATGGGTGACGCATGCCACAGGCTAAGATCCTATGACTAGGTGAAGCCTTGTAAAGAACTTTTAGTTCATTCTGTATGATAAAAGCTTATTTATGTAATTTTTATATTCATTATTTTTGTTTGTTATGCTGATTATTCTGTAACCGTTAAATAATCAGCAAATTAATATATAATGATTATATTGTTACGAAAATGTTAATAAAATTTAAGATTGATATTTAAATAACTATTTGTGAACACAGAACTGAGAACTTCACTACTTTAGAATATTAGACACTGTATCGACTGCTTCACTGTTTTATAAAGATTGGGTATTTAATTTATCGCTTAATTATTAAGATAACTACAGAAACTTTCAAAGTAAAATCAATTAGTATTAAATAACATTATTCTGACACTTATTTTTACGGTAATAAATAACATGCGCTTATATGCATCCTGTTGATAGCGCCATCTGTTGACAATGTTGTAAAGCAGCGTTTGGTTATTAAAATAAATTTGTTATTCGTATAAAATAAATCATTTGGTGTTGTGCAAAATTCATTACAATATTAATGTTCATTTTTGATTTATATTTAATTATTAATTGTACAGTAATTTCAATTATATGTTGAAAAGGAAGTGGCAGTTGTCAAACATTAAGTGTAATGACGGTTAGTTTATAAAAAGGGCTGTAGCTCACATTTTAATTCAATTCTGTGTTAGAAATCGTCTGAAAATAAACTAAGAAATATTACGTGAGTGTTTTTATTATAATGGAGTCTGGACACGATAACCCTGGCGTATCGCCGATATACACGTTCTGCTTAGTTTTGAATCAGATTGTTTGATCAATCTTGATCCAGGACTTAATTGTTTTTAAATATATGGTTAATATTATACTTCTTACTTGTAAGTACCTATTGCCTTCGTGTAAATGGAATGGTTTGGGAATCAAATCAGTGGCTGATAATTTCGTAAATTCGATATTCAAGACTTTGCATTACCGACATGCTCTAGTGTAGACTTTTGTACAATTTTAAGGTATGCCAATGAAAAGCAAGTTCCAAAAAATAATATGGGAGTAGACTACGTCCGCGGCTTCGATCACATGGGAGTCGGTTATCGTGGTAGAAAGTGGCACTCTTCAGCCTCTAAACATCTCCACAAAAATCATATCATTAATTATATTGCGCCATTGCAACGCGAAAAAAGGACAAATTAATACACTTTTGCATTTGTAAAATTATTATGAATTTTGAGTTTGCAGACCTTCCTTAACACAAAAAATAAGAAAACAACAAAGTGTTTCGTAGTTAAAAATGATAATACCCTTGAAGTAACGGCCTTCCTTACATTGGGCACAAGTGTTCTAGGAACGCGCACGCCCAATGTGAGCTCGGCCTAGGCTCCATTTTATTCGGTTAAATTAAAAAATGAAACTGATATTACTATTTAGTGGGACGGCTTCGTTGCTTACAGATTTAGCGTCTATCTGCATCTAACAAGGGATGGTGTTCAAAGTCTTCAATGATATTATTTTTCACAACTCAGATATCATTTTTCCAAAAGTCAGATAATTAATATGATAGACGCACACTGTTAGCCAAATGTATCCCCCAAGGCTCTGCACAAATACCGATAATTTAAAATACTAAATGCAGAGAATATCATTTTCTGTGGAATAATATTTAAAAATAATACGAAAGGTCAAAGATTGCTTACAAATACACCATCCATCAAATAATGGTTTAATATAACGATATGGGTAAACAGTAAGAAAATACAGAGCGGAACATTTTACCTGTGAGCGTTATTTCGTAAAAATAAGGTTATTTTCTTCCTTGTTTATAAATACAGTATAGAATGTACTAAATATAGAATTATTGGTCTAATCTAAATGTTTGAAGGCCACGTTCCTAAACTAACAGCCAAGCTCGCGTAAATTAGAGGCTGATTAGGAAGCACCAACAGTTTATTTTATTAGGCTAGCAAATCAAAAAGAATGATGCATCCAAGCAGCGTGTAGATGCGACACAAAGAGAATACACTTCAGTAGCAATTAAACCTCAAGTTAATCAACATATGATATGTTGACTGTGCAAAGACTAAGGGCGGTTTCAGATTAGCGTGGTTTTCTGCGAGAGTACGGTCGTTTCAGCATACGCGCGTTATATTACGCGCTTAAAAACCGGGCTCGCGTAAACGGGCATATATCGGCGTTTTCGCTCGAAACGGAAGTGATATTGCTTATACGAGCTTAGAAGGGTGCCAAAGCTCGTACGAGTTGCGCGGTACCAAAAGGCGTACCCATACGTGCCTACATGCGCTTCCAAAAACGAGCTTATGCGCGCGTATAAAATGCTAGTCTGAAACCGCTCTAAGCAAGAACCCAGAGCGCCGTGTAAACACAATGACTTAAGACGGTCGTCTCAAAATCTCTCTGGCATTCTCTATGCATTTATAACGAAGATGCATTGACGTACGTCGCTCTTTAATGTTTTAGTTTCTAGTTCTAACTTTGAAACAATGTTACGGTATGAGGTTTGTTATACACGGTTTGAAAAAAGAGAACATAATGTATATAATATAACCAATAGTTTGTTAAAATTAAAGGTTATAAAATACCTTGTATTTGCCTCAAGCTTTACAAGTAGGTTATACCAGCTGTGGTCACGAGATGACTACGGAATAACGCAGTTGAGACTGCTACATAAATAAGTGTGTACATATCGTGAAAGTTTATAATTTGACGGTTATAATATATACTCTCTTAGCGACCCAAAAAATTTGTATAGTATGACATAGAAAGACCGTGTGGCGACAATAATTTATAGTTTTCTTATAATACAATAAGGATTTAAAAAAATATGACTTTCTTTGAGTGTGCATACCGCCTTACAAAACATGCTCATACAGTACACTGTATCTTTAAGATAAGATCTCGTCTTTTCATCTTTGAGGGTTTTGCAAAATATGAATCATATGAATTACTGTACTTTGAACTGTACTCACGTAATAAGAGTCAAGCCAATTGCTCTCTACTAGGCAAACTGCCAGATTGCAAGCTACTGCTAAGAACGTTTTAAACAAATAGTGTAGTAATATTTTCCTTGACATATTCCGTATTGTAAATATAGAAGTATAGTTGGAAAGTCGGAATATATTTATGAATATATATATATATATATATATATATATATAAGTCATCTAACTAAACTTAGTTAGATGACTTTTTGGCAGTAGAAAACATAGCTAATAATTTGATCTTAACTTTACAGAATTAGCTGAACTGACTACTTTTCTCTCATGATTCTAATTTTTTAAACAATTTTACCATGAATAAATCGTTAATATTAACGTTTTTATTTGAAGGCAGCGATAGCCGAGTGGAGATACCAACAGACTGCCATGCAGAGGGTATCGGGTTCAATTCGAAGGCGTGCACCAATGACTTTTCGGAGTTATGTGCGTATTGAATTGTAATTATCGCTTGTCTCGTACCTCAGCGAGCACGTTAAGCCTTCGGTCCCGGTTGTCATGAAGATCTTTGACAGTAAATTTGTTACAGGGCGTCAGTACTTTCTAAATCAACTGACACCAGTCTAAACCATGGAATATCGCTATCCCTTCGGGTCGCGGAGGTCAGACAGGCCGTCGCTCTGTGGAAAAGCTAAAATTCAGCCAAAACCTGCTAGTAAACGGACCCCAGATTGAAACTGGGATAACGCTTAGAGGATGATGATAACGTTTTAATCGTTAAGCCAAATCATTATTTTTTTGAAAACCAACACGTTCACAGATAAAATTTCGCCATCCCTGGTATTACAGGAGACAGAGCATAAATAGTTAGACAAGAAATTTATTATAATTATTTAAGGAAATTCCTGCCAAAGTTTCTAGATTTATCAAAGACATTCAAGAAGAGAACTCATCGCAAACAATACACAAAGAAGTCAATAATTTCACAGTCAAAATTCCGGCTCACCAGCGGGCATAAAGTTCGTTTGATTTCCCGTTTCGCCTTTGTCACAGACATCTGCAGTCGTATTGATCTTTCTTATCTTCATTACTCGACGCTGAAGCCAAAACGGGTAACGTTTTCTTTTATTTATGTGTACATATTTCCTATGCTGCTACCAAAGCATTGTTGTTGAAAGACCATACTCCAACGTCACACAATAGAAGGCCTCGAATCTTGCGTCGGTATTTTAAGGGCATGTTAGCTCGCGTTGAATATCAACAGTCGTGTTATGGTATGGGGTAGAATCATGGTAGAATTATAAAATATCCACACGATGTGTCATTTGATAGATTTACGCAAATGTTACACATTGAAATGAAACTACTACCTAATGATTTTATAGAGGTTTAATTCATATGAGAGAAATTATATTAATAGCAATATACCTAGAACACTTTTCAACAATTATAAGAGCTGAGGTCATGTACACTAGGACAAGATTCTTTAATAATAGTATAATTTCAACACCATACTTATATAGTCATCCTCATCATCATCCATTTTCTTAATCTGTCCCATTGCTGGGCGCGGGTCTCTTCTAATTATAGCTCTTCTAAATACAACAAACTGGTCAAGTGCGGATTGGCAACTTCATATGCCATTTAAGAACATCATTTAAAACTCAAACAAACAGGTTTGGTCATGGTGATTAATTTCACCATTTGGCAATTTATAATAATTTAAAATAATACAAATTATTTCAAATTACCATAATAGATGACAATTGAAAACACACGTCAATTCGAAACGTCAGCGGTGCGCGCCATGAAGGTTTGTTATTTATACTCAAAGGCTAACATAATAGGGTATTTGACTAAAAAAATCGAATTAGTCCGTCAGTTAGATTATCGAAAAATATTGGATACGTATTTTTTGTTTTATCGAATCAGTAAAAAATTACGAAGATAAAACGCATCAAAGATGGAGAAACGTATAAGAGTGGGGGCTTGTAACGTCACTTGCCAGTAAAAAGTGTACTGGCAAGTGACGTCACACGAGTTTTCAGCGAAGTTTGTCGTCTTAATTTTTTGTTTACGCGTCTAAAGAAAATATTCGTGTCCAATATTTTTTGGAAATCTATCTGACGGACTAATTCGATTTTTTTAGTCAAATACCCTATTATATTATGTGAAGATATTTCACGAGTATCAAAATTAAAAAGAAGTTAACCGTAAGACCGTGATTCAGTCATATTTCGTGACAATTATTTATCTTATATTATTACTTTTTTGTAGTGACAAGCATCGAGAAAGGCATGTTGAGATGGTTTGGACATATGGAGAGGATGGATGACGAGAGACTGACAAAGAAGATATATAAGGCAATTGTGAATGGGACAGGACGAAGGGGAAGACCTAGGCGGACGTTCTCTGACCAGAATGGAGACATCCTAAAAAAGGACAGGTCAGAAGTACCCTAAACAGTAGAGCATGGATGAGAAACTTGATGGGAGTGAATGAAGCAAGAGAGGTATATCAGGATCGTTGCAAATGGCGTTCCGTAGTCTCTGCCTACCCCTCCGGGAAACAGGCGTGAGTCCTACCTACATACAAAGTAGGTATGTATGTATGTATTACTTTTTTGGCTACATATAAGGAATTTTAGATTTAATAACGATTTAGTACACAAGAATATCACGATACTTTTTTTACCTCTTTGTAGCGCGCTCTGAGGCGGACGTGTATCGCGAAGAAATAATTAATTTTATTGTTTAGCTCGGCGCAAGCCGACGCTCGCAAATTTTTATCGCCATGAGTGACAAACTTGTGGCGAACGAGCTGCTGGCGTTCCTGGAACAGAAGCTATCCAGCTTGTCTTGGACGAAGTCTCGGCTATTCGGATCTGTGCTTCAAACTTCAGCGAGGAGGAAATAGCGGCGGCCAAGCTGCTTGCGTACAGGTCGATAAACAAATGCGATCAGATGGTGTCCCGTAGGCGTGATGGGACGAAGAAAAGTCTGCAGGATATTATCACGCTGCTGAAGGAGACCGATCCTGACGACGTGCCGACTTTTGTGGCTAGGGACTTGAACAAGTTGCCTTCCGTCACCTTCAACCACGTCGATATCACAAGCCTCTTGAGAGACATCGTCTTTCTTAAGGCAAGTCTAGCGGTTGTGAACAAGATATTGGAAGTATCCCAAGAAACCGTCGCACACTTGCGCACGGAGGTGGACGACTTACGTAATGCAGTTGCAGTGACTGGGTCACCGGCGCGTAGTAACATCAACACGCACCGAGGGGCCTGCGTTGATACGTCAGTCCAAAGTTTCACGTCAGCAGTTTTGTCACCGCGGAATGTTGTGACTGCTGAGTGCGCTACCCGAGCGCCGCGCAGCCTTGCCCCCGTCCCCGCGGCTCCCTCTAGCATCGCCGCGCGACCTAAAAAAGAAGAGGCGCAGCGAGTAATTGCTAGCACCCCTGCTGCTACTAAGAAGTTTATGCCGCAGAAGGCATCGAGGAACGAGGTAGCTGATTATGGTTTTGTGACGGTGCAGAAAAAGAAGCGTCGTCAGAAAACTGTCAAGAACTGCTGCGGCACGGCTCCTGTGGAGCCTGGTACAAACCTGCGCGCCGCCGCACCAAACACACCCGTGTACATCTCTCGCCTACACTACACCACGACGGCGGGGTTAAAAAATTGTATATTGTATCAGAGACAAGTAAAGAATGTAGACTGACAAAGTCGAACAAAAAAATGTGACTCGATAATTCGTTAACATAAATGACGAAAGATGTCGCTACGCGTATCGAATCGAAAAATAATTAGGGCAGATGACGTGTGACGTCAGTCGTGCCCCCGCTAAAGGGTACATAACACCACTGGATGGCGTTATATTCAATTTATTGCATACTTGTCTTAAATTTATTAACATGGACGAAAAACGACAACGTAGGTAGCCCTTGTGCAAGGTCATTTGAAAGTTGAGGCCCTCAAGGGTGCTCAACCTCCTACTACGGTACTATCAATTGCTACCGTTCAACTCTTTCAATTTTAATTTTCGAATTATGTGTGTGGTTTTAGTACTTTAAGGTCTAAATTTGCAATGAAATGTTGCACTATATTTTGCTGGTTTGATAACAAAGCTGGCAGATGGCCTCGTAAGCCCACCGAGCTTGGGGTCGATTGATTTGTTTTGAGGAGCACTTTATACGCCTACATGATATCCGGGGTCTGATGATGAAGCTGGAAGGTGGTCACGGCATCTCTGTATTAAAACGTCCTAACTCCACCGAGTTTGGGCTCAATTGATTTGTCTTAAGGAGCACTTCACACCTAGATGATATCCAGGGTCTGATGATGAAGCTGGAAGGTGGCCACGGCATCTCTGTGATAAAACGACATAATCCGACCGAGTTTGGGCTCGATTGCTTTGTCACCTAGATGATATCCAGGGTCTGATGATGAAGCTGGGAGGTGGCCACGGCATCTCTGTTATAAAACGATATAACCCGAACGAGTTTGGGCTTGATTGATTTTTCTTGAGGAAGACTTTACACCTAGATGATATCCAGGGTCTGATGATGAAGCTGGGAGGTGGTCACGGCATCTCTGTTATAAAACGACATAACCCGACCGAGTATGGGCTCGATTGATTTGTGTTGAGGAGCACTTTACACCTAGATGATATCCAGGGTCTGATGATCAAGCGGGGAGGTGGCCACGGCGTCTCTGTTATAAAACGACATAACCCGACCGAGTTTGGGCTCGATTGATTTGTCTTGAGGAGCACTTCACACCTAGATGATATCCAGGGTCTGATGATGAAGCTGGGAGATGGCCACGGCATCTCTGTTATAAAACGACATAACCCGACCGAGTTTAGGCTCGATTGATTTGTCTTGAGGAGCACTTCACACCTAGATGATTTCCAGGGTCTGATGATGAAGCTGGAAGGTGGCCACGGTATCTCTGTGATAAAACGACATAACCCCACCGAGTTTGGGGTGGATTAATTTGTCTTGGGGAGCTCTTCAGGTACACCTAGATGATATTCGGGGTCTGAAGATGAAGCTGGAGGTGGCTACGGCATCTTTGTAATAAAACGATGTAACCCTACCGAGTTTACCCTAGACGGCCGGTTGGCGTAGCGGGAGTGTAAGCGACTGCTACGTCAAAGGTCGCGGGTTCGATTCCCGCTCAAGTCAAACATTTGTGTGCATGAATATGGATATTTGTCTTGATCTGGGTGTTTCTATGTATAACATATATGTATTTGCAAAAAAAAAGTATAACTACTATATGTACCTATGTTTATCCATTATTTAGTACCCATAGTAGGGTCATTTCACCTGTTCGCATCCATTTAGTACAGTTGGCAAGTTTGAAGGAGAAAATAAAAATGTAAAATATTTGTTCCAGCAAATTGATTCAATGGAAAAATTTATGTAATGCGTTCATTATATAGTCTATTTTAATATTAACTTTCACTTTTCTTCGAAACTTTGTTTTTTTGTTAAATAGACAAACTTCAATATTTGGCATTTTACCCAGTTTGCGTCCAAAAAATCTAAATTGTGTCCACCTGTGGACCATTTTGCGTCAACCAGCTTAGAGAAGGAATATTAGGGTGATATTGTTAATACAATCTAAAGAAAGATTGGCTTTTTACAATTTCTACATTTAAGATTAAATTTATAAAAAAATCAACATTATTATCATTATTCAATCACTTTAAGGAAATTATAAATAACTATTTATTGTTTTCAACATTGATGGAACTTAAAATCAAAGATGAAAAAAAATAACGATACATGTTGTCCAATATTGTGGTCTTCGGAATAGCATAATTTTTTCATAATTATGTATCTTCTTCTCACAAATATCACTAAACGCTTTCTTTATTTAATCATCTTCTGATTTTTTTCTTATCCTGCTTCTTTCTTGTCTCCTAAGAACTCATTTTGAATAGAAAAAATATGGAATAAAAGAAAATATGCATTTCATTGCACTAAATTCGTAAAAATCAGATTTTAAACTCAGTCTTAATCAAAAATGCGTTTTAAATTATTAAAATATATATATATATATATATATATATATATATATCATATATTTATGTTATCATTTCTATTTCATTAAAAAATGGACGCAATTTGCTATAATTTATTTCGGACGCAGTTTGCGTCCACGTGTGATCAATTATTATATCGATTGTATCTTTTAATACAATCATAATAATGTGGACGCAAATTGGTCATTTATTGCATACTATTAAATGTTAAAATAAACAAAATCCCAATTTCTCTCTAATATTTTAATCACATAAAAATAAACAACTAAAAAAAACATAAATAGACGAGTTGGCGTCCATTGCGGACGCAAAGTGGAAGTTTTATAAATTCGGTGTTGTAATTCGCGTCCACCTTATGTTAATTGTTAATTATATAAAATACAAGCTAGTTCATAATTCATACTGTTCGTCTTGTCATTATTAATGTCTAGAAACAGCTATTTATCCTAAAATTCACATAAAACAATAAAACACTTACCGTCAACCACGCCGCTGCACACTATTTTTTTATTTATATCCCGCGCATCTGCACTCTTTTGTTGAACAACCAAGATTACCAATTTTTTTTAAACAGCCTTAGCTGGGCGCATGGAACTTTTGTCTATTTGTGCGTATACATATAAGTATACGTTGAGGTATTGGCAGTACTGACTTTTCATTTTATTAGTGTGTTAGTATACTTATTTTCGATCATTTTTAAAAGGAGGTCCGTAAAATGGACGCGAAGTGGGCGATGGACGCGAACAGGCGAAATGACCCTACAAGCTCTGCTTAGTTTGGGACTAGATGGTGTTGTGTGAATGTGGTAGAATATTATTATATAATTATAGTTTGGGATCGATTGATTTTTCTTGAGGAACACTTTACACTTAGGTGATAATAATTATGATACTACGATACTAGCTATAGCGGTACCGGGTTCGATTCTCGGTTTAGTGGCTTTTTGCATTTTCTCATACAAAGTAGTTAATAAATATTCAGCCGACAGGTCTCACTCATGGTATGAGTTCGTGCGTGCGACCTTGAGGCATACATAGAACTAGTTCGTAGATGGTTGTTTACGAATGGTTACTAAATAAGTGTATCTACCTATAAAACCTACATACCCATCTAAATTGGTAATTTTATTTTGGTTTAAGCGTCATCTAGTGAAAATTCAATGTAAACCGTTGTACATAACCTTTCGTGTTTTTACTACGCCAAATATTAGTACACATTCAAAAGTGATAAAATATGCACGTAAAATGAAATAGATAAATTAGCTTATTATGAGCAATATTACCAATTCTAAAAAATACTTAAACGACTTCAATGGCTGTTAATGAAGAAATAATTATATTTTTATGACTTGTCTGGCTGTAATTAACATCGCGTGCTATTTGATCAGCGCCATCTGGATATAGCTCGCGATTTGAGCTTTTTCCGAGGCACATCTTTTTGTTCAACTTTGTCAGTCTATATTCTTTACTTGTCTCTGATTGTATGTATGTTCATTAATTAAAAATATGTATGTCAATCCATTGTCTAGTACCCATAGTACAAGCTCTGCTTAGTTTGGGACTAGATGGTGTTACGTGTATTATATTGTATCTATATTTATTAAATAAATTGAATTGATACATCACTGATATTAAATGTTACTATATTTAGAGCTCTAAGCTAGCAACTGTAAGCTGCAGCTTTTGAAATTGTCATAAATCAACGACAACATTCAAAGCAAAATATCAACCATTTTCTTATTTCGTTATTTTATCTCGCAATTTTAAATGTCATCGACATAACGTTTTATTTATCTTCACAAAAAAGTTTGAGCAGTGAGAAAAATCGAAACCATATTTCACTTTTATTACATTCCAAAGCGTGAGACTAAAAATAAATGTGAAACATTATAACTTAAGCTCAGTACGTCGTCCAATGCTGCAGAGCGTGTTCGTTTGCTGGCTGTGGGAGAGTGGAAGTCAGGGCTTTGGCTTCAGGCACTGCCATCGTCCAACATAGGTACCATGTTGGACGATACGACCTTCCGCATTGCTTCTTGCCTTCGTTTAGGTGCGCCATGTGTGTCTCCACATCGCTGTCACTGTGGAGAGGCTGTCGACAGACTTGGTCACCATGGTCTGTCATGTAGCAGGAGCGCAGGTCGTATTTCACGACACGCCAACCTCAATGACATACTTCGTCGGGCTCTTGTCACCGCTGGCGTTCCAGCCCAACTTTAACCTCAGGGCTTGGCACGCGACGATGGTAAGAGACCAGACGGTATGTCTTTACTGCCATGGAAGCTGGGTAGGCCTTTGGTGTGGGACGCAACATGTGTCGACACCCTTGCGCCATCTCATCTTCCTAGCACAGCGGGTTGTGCGGGCGCTGCTGCTGCTTCAGCGGAGACTCTCAAAAGGCGCAAATACATAAATCTACTAGGGGATTATGTATTTGAGCCGTTTGGAGTTGAAACGTTGGGACCATGGGGTCCAAGTGTGAGATCTCTTTTTAGAGATCTTTCAAAGAGACTTGTTGACGCCTCGCGTGACCAGAAGGCTGGCCTGTATTTGTTAGTTATTTAAGTATATAAATTATTGTTTAATTTATGTGTAAATAGCCACTTAGTTATAGTTAGTTTTCATGCAATTATAATGTACCTATATTTGTTTATGAAATCTTTTTAGCTCAGGAATAAATTTAACATATATATTTGAGCTACACCTAAGTAATGATTTTGTCCAAGGCGTCCCAAACGTACGCGTCACAATGTGATGTAAATAGTGCCCACGTTTACATATCCACTTTTTATTACTAAAGTCTATCCTAACCAAAAGAAACTCCAACCTTGTAATATCTATATAAGTTCGAAAATTGTATAGCAAAAAGTGTCCTCCGTGTTTTATAGCTGCTCCCATCAATAATGCAACGTACACCCGCAACATTTAACCCTTTGGGATTCAACTCCTAATTAGCTTGGGTCCACGCCACCACTGTGATATTACGAATGCAAAGCTAGTGACAAACTCGGACCAATCAAAGTAATAATGATGGCGGGTGTTAAACGAGGTGTGTCCGATACCCGGCTTGAAGTTTTCAAATCGATTTCGATTCGATTGTGAATAGTAATTTGTAATTTAATACTACATTAAAACCCAATAAAATACCAGTCATTTACGTCGATGGAGCTCTCCATTGAGCTGAAATCAAACCGACTGAATTCAGGATGTATCCCATTTAAATAATATATACAGTTAATAGATTTGGAATGACTTTTAACCTATTCGGTGTACGATTAGGCATCTGATTTGTGAAGGCAAATGTTCAGTTGATTACCTATAATCGCCATCATGATTTCCACACGACGTCCACTAGCAAGTATAGACCTAATTCGTTTCCAATATTTGTAACATCGCTGAAACTATTTACTTTTCGAATTTCACTTTATTATAAATGAACCAGTGATTCTGTTGAAATAGATTATGAACAAATATTTGCCAATATTTAATAAAATTTTTGTTTTCATTTTGTAGAACTATTTACATTAATAAAGTTAAAATGACGCGTATTGAATTTATTAAAATATTTTCGTTTAATTAAGTTTACATACCTACTGAAATAAAATCATAATATAAGTTGATTTATCGTATCGTAAAAATAAACTACTAAAATAGTAATAACTAGGAGTAAGGCAGCGATAGCCTAGTGACCAAGTGAAGAGACCGACAGACTGCCACGTAGAGGGTCTTGGGTCGGAATCCACCAACTTATCGAAGATATGTGCGAATCAAATTGTTAATTGTCGCTTGCTAAACGGAAAACATCAAGGGAAAACCTGCTTGTCTGAGAGTTCTCCATAATGTTCTCGAAAGACATGTGAAGTATGCCAACCCGCACTTGGCCAGCGTGGTAGAATTTGGCCTTATAATTCTGATAGTGAGAAAAGGCCCGTGCCCAGCTGTGGGACAGTTATGTATAGGGCTGATGATGATGAACTGGGAGTACAAATATATAGATTTGCAATGAACATCATGTTTGCTCAAAGATGTTATTAAATATTTTGTTGACAACTGAAAAGGGTTAATATTTTATGTCATATTCATATAGTTCTGATAACATAAAAATTCACGAATATACTAGTTCTAAGGCATCTATTACATACATACCTAGGTATCTCACAAGCAAATAAAGTTTGAATTTCCAAATTACCGATGTGGTTTAATAAAATTAAGCTTCAATCTCGCTTATCATTATCATTTATTTCAATTGCACCAATTTAACATAAAATACAATGCAATACAGACAGTATGTTAAATCTTAAAATAATGCCATAACATTTTTATGTTTATTTTAACGTAACATAATTATACTGTGTTCAATTATTATATAATTCCTTAATTAGTATTTTAATTAATACCTGGTATTTCACGTTTATACGTAATATTTAAAGAATAATATATAGAAACTGAAATCACTACCATATAATATTGTTATGCGTCACGAGAAGGCATTGTCTACATTTTCTGCACACCGCGCACATGGGGCAGTTTTGGATATGGCTTAGTTAAAGTTTGTGTAGGGGAAGAAGTGATCGCAGCCAAAATTCTAGTCGAATTTTATACGCTACTAGCTTCGCACGCGGATGAAAGTAACATTTTATATTTTTTTCTGCCAAATCTAATCTAAAACATAGTTATTTTGATATCACAGACAGATACTTCAATTTTATTTATTTGTATAGATGTATAGATGAGTGGGAGAAGTAAATACTCGGTATCGCGATAAAAGTGCCACCTACCGGGTCACATTGTAGCCTATATGTAGCGCTATAAAGTCCTCTACCTTGCAGTGAAAGTCTCATTTGCATCGGTTCATCCATTCCAGAGATTACCCTGGACAAACAGAAAGACAGACAGACATAAATGTTAAAAAGGGTTGTTTATGACTCAGAATCGTAAAACTATATCCACTTGAAAAAACATAGGTATTTTGAAATCACAGACAGACATTTTAATTTTATTTAGATGTATAGATAAGGCCGGAGCTACACAGATCTAGCATAATGAGACATTTTGATATGAGTTGAAGCGGCTGTTCGCAAATACGGCTTTCAACTGCCAGATATGTTACTAAGTGCAAAAAAGAATGCACATCAAGCAGTTACTTTACACCGGAGATCTTATTGGATCTTGCTTTTGTAATGTAATACAAACACAATCGTGTAGCCATTCAATATCCCTATCTGTTTGATTTACGGCGGTAAAATTTATGTAAGTCTGTGTGACGAGAAGATAAGACTGAATTTGGATGAAAACTGTCAGAGAAGTTTTAGTTCATATTTTTTTCATTATCGTGTTTGTGCTGTGTACATTGTGATAATCACTTTATGCAGTAATTTTGTTCAGAAATGAGTAATATTATAGACGTATAAATTGACGCGATGTCTCAAATGTTACAAAAGAAAATTATTTAGTTAGTACATATAGTTTTTATTGTTCTATTCTATAAAAGCAAACTGTATGTGATTAATGAATGTAATAAAAATAGTGTCATTTGTAGACCCATTTGTTTTAACGTCGCAACACCTCTCAAAATAAGTTTTTCGACGAATACATCATACACATGTGTGTATTGTTTGAATACATTAGTCACGATTTATTTTATCGTAATATGCTGTTCAGTGGTTAAATGTGGATATGCTCACAATTTATCATTTTCCACCGACTTGCCCCCGGGAATGGGTCGCTTTTATCTACCAGCCTTGCTACACGGTCGAAAAGAATTATTCTTTTCTCTCAACCCAACCAAGAATTTTGATTAGCAATGCCCGAAGGCTTTTGAAAAGTATTGTCCTGAATCCGAAATCGGAGCAACCCTAAATTAAAACATAAAAATGTTTACCCTGTTATAACATTATTATAATCACTCATTATTACTGGTAAAGTAGAAAGCTTATAATAAGAAAAAAGGTAGGCGAAATTTGAATTTGGACATAAACATAATAAGATCAATCTTAAGTTTTTCTAGTCCGACTTGAATTTCAATTCAGTTTGGATTTGTGATTGATTTGTCTAACGGCTTCAACGAGATTGGGTCTCAGCTTTTTTATTTAAAAATAAAGAACGTTGTAGACCCTGAAGATTTTATTTATTCAGCTCATGTGTTTATTTTATTTGTATGTTTACATTGAAGCGTGTTTGAATTCTGTTTTGGTTTTATATGATATAGGTGCGTGTTATCCTAAATAAATAGATTTTGAACATTTTATCTACGTACACAATAATACGTCACAATAATAAACTACATAGTAGGTTTTTTGGGGGTAAGTGTCAGAAAAGTTAACACTTCTTTGAGATTTCGAAAAGTATAATTAAATTTAAATAATAGTTATTTCCAAAATATACATACATACATACATAGACTCACACCTCTTTCCCCGAAGGGGTAGGCAGAGGCATATTAAACGCCAACTTTTCGCCTGTGTTTTGATCCTAAATATATATGATTAAAATAGTATTTAACTGCTATTTTACATTACCTTTAACTAGGATTGTGTTTATGACACTTAGTTATTGAGTATTAGTACATTACCACCTGTCAGCAATACACCTGCACATTGATATCACTTTGCTTCAAGTCACAAAATCACCATGTCACAATTAGACGACATTGAGTCTGCACAGAAAAGTCTGGAAGAGACTTTTATTCAACGGATGGCAGCACATGAGGCGCAATTGCATAGTGGAAGTTCTTAAAAGGACACCGTAGCGAGGGTTGCAGATGAATTCCGCACTTTCCGTGAGTTGGTATTTAATATGATGGGACTACTTCGTCAGCAGATCTAAGAATACCACCAACAGCTTGATGTCATCGAAACCAGGCACAGACGTAAGTCCCTCTTTTTCTTGGAGGTTCCAGAGGCCGATAAGGAGGATTGTGCTGCTGCTATGCTGGGCATTATCCAGACCAGGCTTGGGCTAAAGGACATCTCTGCTGCAGACATCAGCAGTTGCCATAGGATCGGTGTCCAAAAGAAAGACAGTAAGCGGCCAATACTTGTGCGGTTCACCCGAGTAGATTCCAGATCTGCGGCATGGCGTGCAAAAACTTCGCTTAAGGGCTCCTCCATATCAGTCCGGGAATTCCTTACTAGAGTGCGACAGGGAGTATTTAGTAAGGCCCGTATACACGTTGGAATTCGATCATGCTGGACCCAAGGCTGCATTGTAATAAAAGCGCCCGACGGAAGCCATCACAAGGTAGTCGCCGAAGGTGAACTCAGCGGGCTGATCAAGAAGTATCCCAAGGTATCCAGTAGTACTCCTGCTGTGACAGAGGCCAGGGGCGGTGTCGACAGTGCCGGTCCTTCTTCAGCAATCGGGAATACCAAGAACGTGACGCGTAAATAGCTCTCGTATGTCTCCATTTTTCCCTCACTTTGTGAGGGAAAAATGGAGACATACCGACACACTACACTAATGACGTCTACACACTGTTGAGATTTATCACTGCGGCGGTGTTTACATTTGCTGATGACTGAATTCCAAGTAGCAGTGATAAATCTCAACAGTGTGTAGACGTCATTAGTGTAGTGTGTCGGAGTACCGATATTGCGAACTTAAATAAAGACCAAGTGAGGTTAGGTGCCGAAACCCGCACTTCCACAAGACGGCGCTGAGCTCTCATCAGTCTCTCCGCCACCAAGCTCGGTGCAAGACGAGCGAAACGTCGGAAACAAATAGGTATTTATACCGTTAATAAGTTAAGTTAACGCGATTAAGACTCGCTTAATTATTTTGTATGATGTATACAAATCGCGAAAGTTTAAAATCGATTAAGTCATTACACTGATCTGTACGATGATTTCAGAGAGCTGGCTGAAACCTCATTTACTTTCTACCAACTACCCCCTCCCTGGTTTCATTCTTATTCGCAACGACAGGGTGGATAGGAGAGGGGGTGGGGTTGCTATATGCCTTCGTAGTGGTCTTCCTTACAAAATTTTTTTTTCTCCTCCACCTAATAACTCTGCTTCTGTGGAGTATCTTGTCCTCGAGCTTTCAGTCAATGGAGCTAAAACTGTTCTTGGAGTTGTTTCCCCCCCCCCCCGTAAACTACTTCTCCAGTCTCGAATCGATTCTGGAATCTTTCGGGTCAGAATATTCACATCATGTCATCATGGGAGATCTCAACACCAATCTCCTTGCTCCCACATCTCCACGTACCCTTCAATTCCTAAAAATAATTGAGTCTACCAGTCTACACACTCTTCCTCTAGGACCCACTCACCACAATATCGAAGGTCATGACACCTGGTTAGACTTAATTATTACCTCTGCCCCATCCTTAGTCCATTCCCATGGCCAATTCCTTGCTCCTGGTTTTTCCCATCATGATTTGATTTACCTTTCCTATAACCTCAAACCGCCAAAACTTCGTCTTAAGGTTCTGAACGTGCGTTGTTTTGGACGTATGGATGTTGAAAAACTGCAAAAAGACGTCTCCGAGATTGATTGGAACCCTGTTATAGTAGCCTCCACCATTGACGAAAAGGTTCATATCTTTAACAGTATTGTACTTAATCTGTATGACAAATACGCGCCTGTTAAGAGGGTCAAATTAAAACGTCCGCCGGCACCATGGCTTTCAAGAGGTGTCCAAATGGCCATGAGGCGTTATGATCGAGCCTTGCAGCGGTTCAAAAAGGAACGATCTGATGAGAATTGGAGCCCGTACAAAACTGTAAGGAATAAGTGTAATCAGATGATTCGTAACGCTAAACGCCGCCATATTTTCGACAATATAAACTCTGCGTCCCTGCCAATATCTGGAAGTTCCTCGGGATTCTAGGTATTGGCAAACAACAGCAAAGTGGTCTCCGTGTGACTATTGGTCTGGAGGATTTAAACATCCATTTCTCAACTACTTCTGCACTAGATCACCAGACCAGGCGTCAGACGCATGATTACTCCGATCCTCGATCATCTCATAACTCTCATTAATCATATTGTATATTTTTCCTTGGAAAGCGGCTATTTTCCCTCCCTGTAGCGTAAAGCCTTCGTAATCCCTCTTCCTAAGATCTCGAATCCTACCCTACCTAACTATTTCCGTCCTATCTCCATTCTTCCTTTCCTCTCCAAAGTCCTGGAAGCGTGTTTGCATAAGCAGCTGTCTCAATTTGTGTACCATAATAAGCTCCTTAGTCCATTACAGTCAGGATTCAGACCTGGGCACAGCACAACTTCCGCCCTCCTAAAAGTGACTGGCGAAGTTAGGGCGGGCATGGAAAACACCATGGTCACTGTGCTGACCTTGGTTGACTTTTCGAACGCCTTTAACACCATCAGTTACGATATCCTTCTATCAATCCTTTCCCATCTCTTGACCTCGCCTGTGGTAATGAAATGGTTCTCCTCCTATCTTCAGGAACGTCAGCAGTCGTTACGCTTTGACGAAACTACATCGAATTGGCACGACATTCACTCTGGCGTTTCTCAAGGCGGCATTCTCTCTCCTTTACTTTTCTCAATTTTTATTAATTTCTTAACACCTAATCTTCGATGTGCGTATCATCTCTATGCTAATGACTTGCATTTGTACGCCCAGGCGAGAATGAATGATATATCGGTAGCGATTGGTGACGAAAATACAGAGCTCGAGTCGATGATGGATTGGTGCAAAAGATTCGGTCTGGACGTAAATCCAGCAAAATGTCAGGCCATTATTGTGGGCAGTCACCGTTTAATGCCCAGATGAGATTTAAATACTCTGCTGCCCATCTTATTTAATGGTCTAATTATTTCTTATAGCTCTGAGGTCAAAGATCTGGGCCTGTACATTGACTCCACTCTCGGCTGGCAGGCACAGGTGACCAAAGTTAGTCAGAAGGTTACAGGATCACTCAGAGTACTATATCGTCTTAAAAATTTCCTCCCATCCAGGATCAAGACTATGCTTGTGCAGCCCTTAATATATTCTATAATCGACTATGGTGATATGTGCTATTATGACCTGAATTCAGAATTTCTCAATAAATACGACCGACTTCTCAATAACTGCATTCGATTCATTTATAATCTTCGTAAGTATGACCATGTCTCTACTTATCGTTCCGAACTAAATTGGCTACCAATTCGTCAACGCCGTAGTTTGCGTGCTCTCACTACTCTCTTCACGATTCTTAAGTCCCCTTCCTCGCCCACTTATCTTACTGAATACTTCTAGTATCTATCTCCTACTTATGAGAGAAGTCTCCGTTCTTCCCATAATCTTCTTCTTTCATGTCCCAGTAATTCTTCTGGGTTTGTCTACTCTTCCTTTGTTGTCCAGTCTGTTCTACTCTGGAACGTGCTCCCTCTTGAATTCAGAATGTCCACTAACCGTTACGCATTCAAAATGAAAGTTCGTGATCTCCTGTTTAAGAGATTGAAGGAATCAGTACATCCCTCTCATCCATTATTATAAGTATGTATTTATATGTATTGTGTATGTATATATTTATACGTATGTATCATATTATTATATAATTTTATTATTATATGTTATTATTCCTTATCTATGTACTATAATTATTATATTATGTGTAGTATCCCACGTTTTAGTTAGGTATATTGTTATATCCAATATTATCTATTATATTTCATAATTATTGCTAATATGCTCACCTTATCAGTTAATATATATTATTTGAAATCGTGTAAAAAACACAAATCTCTTGTGCACCTATCACATTTATCTCTGCATCACCTAAAGGTCGACAGGCAGAGAATGCCTCAAGGCATTATGTTCACCATTGTACAGTATGTATATGCATAAAGTTTTTAAATAAATAAATAAATAGCAATTGTTATTCGTGTTTAAGATAGTAGAAATTACAAATAAATATTTATAAAGTATTCACTCTTATGTTTTTTCATTTGAATATTTTATTTAAAACGGGTCCCATAATTACTTACTTATATTATAAGTTGTCTCTTTCTCAGTTTTGAGAACATTAGTTCTTAAACGTCTTGTAGCCGTCAATGTTCAATATTGTTTTAATTTTCTCATTTTCAATAGTTGACAAAATATTGCAAAGATAATAAAGTAAATAAAGAGACACTTCGACTCTCGGGAGTAATGCACGAATTGTATAAACATTGTTTATTCCCAAATGACGTCTGCTCAATTGTAGCTCGAGTATTTTTGTACAGAATTTAAGCTATTGTTGTCAATAATGCAGAATTCGTACATAAGAACTTTTGACATTTCTTTTTTTTTTGAGTCTCACGTCTATATTGGTGTGGACTTACAAAATATTAAAAATGGAAATGAATAAAATTTTGCGTCTTGTAGGGATTGATAGAAAAGGTTTTATTTTTACATCCATAATTATAAATTACTACTCCATACAAAATTTAAAGCAGCGCACTTAATTTAATTTTTTATAAAGTTAATCATAAAAGCAACAATGAAAGGAGACCGACCACAATGTATGGGACTTTAGCCTGGGCGTGAACAATTTAAAATTGGAATTACAATATTAATTTTCAATAGCCTAAACAAAGTAGAAAACAATATTCTTTGAAGTTTAGTACCAAGTCAGTTGAATAATAAAATAAAACACATTGTTAAAAATAAATATTTATTTTCATTATTCACTCAGTTGGCATATTTTTTTTCACTATTCACTCCATACTCACTACTCACTCTCACTACTCCATACATACATTATAATAGGAGCGGAGTAGCACAAAGTCGATTACAAAAGCTAGTTAATCATAATATGATAACTCACTTCATGTGGGTAAATCCTTTATATAATAACACTTCTGATATGTCGCTCACGTTCTGTATCACTATTGAGGCTGTGAGACCTAATTCTCATCAGCGAAGTTCTACAGCAGACACATACTGTGACGACCTGAATCAAAACTTGCAGCTTCTTGTTATGGGTTTGCGATTTGTGGCATACGGGATATGTTTAATGCCACAGTCCAACAAGAATGACATATGTATTGGCTATGAGCCTCGATCTGTTGACAAACCAAAATAAACAATTGTAATGCATGTATTTAGAATACCAATTTAATATTTGGATTAATAAACATAATTATGTGAGTAAGTTGTTGAAATGCCAAATACATACCAATTGCGGTGCAATCCATTACTTATCGTACTTCCACGAGATTGAGAATATGTCTTCTCCGCTGTGTAATATTGGTACCACAATTGATGCAGTGCATTGATTAATGATCATGAAGCGCGATTGGGTAATCCATTTTCAAGCGCAAGTTATCGTTCGAAGCGGGTACTGGGTCCGTAGGCAAGCCATGGTCGTCATGAGGAGAATATTTGGAGTCCATTTTAGAAAGCACATGAAGAAAAAGAACACAAAATCAAATCCACAATAAAACAAACCGAATGACGGTATCACGGTCATAGAATTGACAAGTTAGTCAAGTGTTGCTGGAGTATGAAAATAAATACCCAACATACATTACCATTTTGATATTATTAAAAATAATATCATTATTTTATCGTTTTTTATGACTGTTATCTAAAAATATATAAAATATAAAAATATATCTCCGTACTTTCAGGTTTCGGCAATCGCTTTAAAATGTGATTTTGTTAAACACTTTTTAACGATATTTTCCACCGATTATTTACAAGGCAACACAAACCAACCATTCAAATAGTCCATTGATTTACCCACACGTTTATAATCAAATGAAAGTATTTTAAAACCCATTATTATTATGTGTTTATTTCCTACTACTGGATAGCGCTCAATATTCATAATATATTAAAACAAAAACTTTGAGTAATTTCCACACATCAAAACCTTGTCAATCTGGTTCTTCTTAAACAAGTTTTTTAAGTTTAAATCGTACCTACACATTATTAGGGACCTATTCCAGGTTAAGTCTTCAGAGACATTGAAGTTCAGAAAGAAACAATTATTTTGTAATGCGATATTTTACAGGTTCTTCACCGATGTATTTGAATGTCACAAATATAATATATCGATCTATTACAAAAACAAAATCAATTTTTACCTGCAATATTCGATTCAGCCGTCAATATTTTGTAACATTAGCGCGCACTGGGAGCATTATGAAAATATTGGATTTATTAAATTTGAACATAATTATATTCGAAAATATTTATCACCTGCACTTTGAAAATATTTTAAAAGAGAGCACTTCAATATTTTCTACTTGAAATTCGAAAAAGTTTCACGTTTTATAAATTGGTTTTGTATCTATGTTGAATCCTAAACTTGCCACGCAAAGTTTACGTAAACGTTATGATAAATATTCTGTGTACGACAAAATCTTTGAACTGAGATCTTGATATCTTGTAAAGCAGTATGTTGTGCAGTATTCTATCGTCGAGTTTCTTATTAGACATGTAACGTGGGGATACTGTATGAGAGCGTAGATAAGAATTGTTTGGGTCAAAGACCTCCTGAGCACAAACATATTTATCTTCATACATACTTACATAGTCTCACGCCTATATCCCCGAAGAGGTAGGCAGAGGTATATTGCTACACCCACTTTTCGCCAGATTTATTTTAGTCCCACGTAATAGGGGGCGAGCCTATTGCCGTACCGGTCATATTACCAGACTCCGTGCTTCTACTGAGAATTTCCTAACGGGAACAATAACACTTTGCCCGACCCGGGAATCGAACTCGAGACCTCCCAATCCCACGCGCACATGGCCTTCCTCATATTAGGCGTCAGCGTCAATGCAGCGACACCTCGGCGCGTTTTCAGCGACGGCATCTCACAGCCACAAAAAACTAACAGAAGTTAAACTACATACAAAGTGCACTCGAGCAACGCACACATATACGTCGCTTACCGATAGGCTATCTCAGAAAGGTCAGGTATAGCGCGAAATATAGGTGCCATCCGCTTCAGGCACGGGTCTTGTAATGATTTTTGTGCAAACATAGAGCAACAAAGAACAACAAATTATTATTAAGTTAATTATCGCTTTTGAAGATAATTACCACCTATTTTTAACAGATGTGTAGGGCCCGTTACTTTAAAGCTTGATCTAAATTTGTGTGCTCGTACCTCTTTTCACTCGGCCACCATCTTGGAAAGAGTGCGGGCATGGATGGTTTTTCTTATTCATCTGGTAAACTATTGATCACGCTAAGATATGGTTCAAGCATTTTTGCTGCAAGTTAAATTCTCTACAACTTTGGTTCTGACACTATTTGTCGTAAAACCATGAATAAAAAGTTTTTCTATGATATTGTTTTCTTTAGGTTCTTATAACGTTTCTTCATGATTACTGTGTCTTTAGTCTTTTTATGAGCCAGGCTGCGGCCTATGATCTAATAGAGCTTTGGAAGAACTATAGCATCATAATTGGCACTGATTTTTCCAATTATTTTGCAGCGTCTTTCCCCAGAATATTGAGGTGCTGCAGAACATTGCAGTTTCCTTTACTTGGGCGGAACATCAACTTCAATAGCCCACAGAGTGCCGTTGTTTTAGAGTTTTGTCCATATTTTGCCAACCCCTTGTTTTCATGATCGTTGCGATGAGTTAAAATTGGACCTAATGGTAGTCTTGGAGGCTGCGGGGCCTCAAGTAAGAGGTTCTTGTTTTAGTGATAGTAAAGATAAATTAAATAGTTTTTTTTTATTTATTTATTTTTTTTGTTCCTGAGGACGAAAAACTACAACACATTGAAAAGAAAATTTGTTACAAATTGCACTCGATTTTCATTTGTAACTTTTTTTAGTTAGTTGCAGCGAATTTAATTTGCAACTCATCATGTGTTGAAATTTTTCTGTGCAGCAAATAGTTTGCCAGATATACTAGAAAACCCATTTGTACCACTCTTTACAAGATGGCGGCCGCAGGATGAGGGCTCTCTCCTTGGCATCTATGAAATAAAATTGCGTCCTCTGTCAAAATGTACTCTAAGCCCAAAAAAATGTATGTAACATTTCAATAGGCTGGCATTGAAAATATTTTTCTTTGCATCGGTTTTTTTTTTTTAGCAGTTTTATTCTCAATAATCAATTAAAAAACTAGATACGAGTACCATTTCCGTAATAGTTATTCCGTATATACCAGATATGATAACACTCGCGCGACCCTCTACGTATAAATTTAACTTCTGTTGGTTTTTTACATTGTGGTACAGCGGATGACCTCACTAGTGTTGCCAACAACTAAATCAGATTTCCAACTGATCCGAATACTAAAACTAACCACAATGAAATATTGTTCTTAACTAGACACATTACATAAACACAGTTATGTCCACTAAGATTTTCTTACATTACGATCAGTCGAACACAAGTTATAAGTTCCCTTTTAAGTAACAATAAATCATTTTTAAATAAATCAACAAGTTATTTCAAAACTAAGGCTATTTTGAATTTGTTTGTAATTATCAGACTAATTAATGGTTCTTAACGTAGCAGTTTAAAGATTTATTTTCATTGTGTACGTCTGCTTATTTATTTCTGCCACTTAAAATCACCAGTTTTAGCGGAAAATCTTTCTAAGCTGGCAACACTGTAGCGTATGACGGGTTTGCGAGTAGGGGTGTGCTAAACTGCTACATCTAAATATTATAGCATAACGTAATAATATTTTTATAGCAGGTTATGCAGCGCTAATATAATAGGTAAATGTTTATGCATATCCATATACTTTCAATAAAATAGAAATCAGTAGTGTTAATACGGATAATATTAAGATAAAAATATGTACCATTATTCAAGAATATTAGGTGCGGTTATTTACGTAAGAAAGTATGGTTACATAACATGATTCCCGTTACGTTGGGTCTGGATCTTCCCCCCCGTGGGATCTCCACCTTGTCGTGGTGGGGGGGTTCAGTAACCGTGGATTGGTTACCCGTGGTGAAGCTAAGAGGGATCCAGGAGAGGACGCTCCGCGTGGGCTTGACGGGATCTGCGCAGGATACGTCCAACGGTGCGGGTGCGGGGGACAGTTCTGTCTGTCCCTCGCAGTCGGGCGTGGTCGCGGGAGGAGAGGCGTGTCGGTGTTGCGTTGCCGCGCGCCCTATCTCTCGCGACCAAATGGGGGCGCACCATTCGATGCGTCGCGGTGGGGCCGCAGAGGAAGAGGAGATGCGGTGTTGCGTTGCCGTCCTCCCTATCCTCTGCGGCCGCTTGGTGTTTTGGCGGCGGAGCCCAACACCCTCATCCGCCGCCAAGGGGGTTTTGTTCGAGGCCCGCCGGACCATCTGGCGGGCCAATACCCTTCGGGGGGTTGCGACGTATGCTTGGGCGAAACCCGACCCTCCGACACACGGGTACATGAGGCAAACGGGTTGGTTTTTAGTCAGTAAGAGTCTGACAGTCCCCTTCGCCCATCCCCCAGGGCGGAGGGACTTCATGAGGATTTTCCAACCCGACACCATAAAAAAAAAAAAGGGTCTAGATCTTGCAAAAATTGCGATATTACCAGTACTATAATTTTGATTAAAAAGTAGCGTCGGTATGAAAATTGAAAGCCGGTGTTACTAAAGTATTGTTGAATTTCTGAAATAATTGTCTTGTTTAATCTGTATAAGTCACATTGTTATTATAAGTTTTAGTGTTAGAAGGTGTAAGTGCGTTTTATTATCAATATAATATTTTATATTTCTGTTGACTTATAAAAATTTAAGATCTGAAACATCTGATACGGTAGAGCCTATCTACACTAGACTATATACTGACTTGTTGGCTTAGCAAAAGTTGTTCAGTCAAATGAGCATTTGCTGCAAACTTACAAAAATCGAAGTCTGGAACATCAGATGTGGAACTGCAAGTGCCCATCTTAACTATAACACACTTCTATACACATAAATCAAGTTGGAGTGTCTGTTTGTAATATTAATATGTAACTTTTTACTAAATGCATATGGATGTATATACGGTACATAAACCTAAATTATTTTTTACTATTTTTGTCTGTCTGTCTGTTTGTTTGTTCTCGCTGATCTCTAGAACAGCTGCACTGATTTTGACGGAACGTTCACTGGCGGATAGCTGATGTACCAAGGAGCTCAGGCTATAAATTAACCGGGTACACGAAGTAGTTCCCTCAGGACACGAGTGAAACCGCGGGAAACAGCTATAAATAATAAAATGGTTTAATAGAATTTACCACATTTAAAATAGAACATTTCTTCATCATTTACTTGTTTATTTACTATGAAGTTAATAGGTACTAATGATATTATGAATGCTATCCCCAGCCAGCACTCTAGCACCATCTTAAAGACTGCTGCAAACAAATTTGTTTAGATTGCCATCTATCGCACGAGGGTGTCGATTAAACGTTATTTTTTTAACTGTTAGTAGTCTATATTTATACTATTTATAGTCATAGTGGCAATGAAGTCCTGTGTCAAAGGAATTGACTGTTAATGAATTCTATCATATTGTTGCTGTGAGATACTCGTAGTATTGCCAATTTAGCGACTTACGTGGCGACTTTCATTAAATAAAAACAATTTTAGGCCAGTGACAGATCTGTTAATTTTGTTTTATGACACAATAGGTGCATACAACCGCGAAGTGGTAGCGCACGAAGAATGCCGGCCTAGCGCACGCCGAGCGGCCGCTCAAGGAATACGCATACCCAAAGTGCGGGCGGCCTAAACGCTCCGCTAAGTGACAATCCTATGTTATACCTAGGACCTAAAGACTTTACTTATATTCAAACAAAATAGCATAGCATCTTATTGGGCTTTATAAATAACAGATTTTCTATGATAAAGCGAACATCTCTAGTGGTAAGCAGCCGGTCGCTTAAAGAACGCTTGGCTGTCGCGGCATCGACGTCGCGTAGACGCCGCGTATACGCCGGGGTGCCGCTTCGTAGACGCTGACGCCCAATGTGAGGGGGGGTTTATGCCGCGAGACCATTGAAGCAGTTTATATTTATCTTGTTACGAATATACCTACATGTTATCGGATGTGTGGTTAGCTCCCAATATTTCTATATACCCACAACGGCTGACATTTTATACAGACTAAATATAACACCAGATTTAGTCCGTTATATTAATAACTTTAGAAAATCCTCAAAAGAAAGTTGATTAATAATGAATAGATTCATTCCATTAATTTATAGAGCCATCAAATGCTTTGCAGAACTTTATCTGCATATGAATCATTTGTACTCATATATGTATTTCGTTCATGATTTATACTACCTTTGTTCAAGTCTCAGATGCAGATGTTAAACAATTAAACATGTAATTATATATATTGTTTTATTGTTATTCTTAGAAACAAACGTGTGGTATTTGTAGTGCCAGGGCTGTGGCTACTTCGCTTACACATCGACTGGTGGTTTATTTCAATTTGTGGGGATCTTTATAGTTATGAAGTTAAACGAGCTATAGGAATTCCAATAAGTAATTAAAGCTTTCTCGATACTGGAAAATTTGCTAATAATTATATTATATATTTTCTCTATTTGTGTGTATATATATAATAACAACTATATATATAATAACTTGGTGAGTTGCTAATTAGTAATTATTGTATACAATATCCGCTTAATTACATCAGAAGCCGGTATAAAACAGCAATATTAAGTCAACAATATGGTTTCAGATATTATAAATGACGAAATAATATAACCACATCACAAGCTTTTCATTTTTTTAATTACGTTTTCACTTAATGTTTGCACTCGGACAATATAATATTTGCATTGCAGATACTGCAAATGCGTTGCAGGTCTCGCCATAAAGAGAGAGCGCAGCAAACACATATATTTGGGATTATGTTCTCATTCTATTTAAGCTATTTGCCTACGGAACCGTCTGTCTGGATGACAGTGAAGCAATACTTTGTCAAATACAAATATGGTATTACCCTTCCTTGGAATGAGTTTTAGAACTAGAGAATAAAAATTCGACTCTTCTCAGAAATATCTGTGTTTGATCACTTTAACCCGCACTCATGCCATGCAATAAGCCAGTCGTGATCATCCGTGACCATGATTGGTGAAACCCATGCCAAAATGTCGGGCCATTTAAAAAGTGTTGCCCATATGTTTTTGGTACGAGGCAGTTAAATTGATTTAGTGGAGATTTGAGTAAATTTATCAAACATGCGGATTCCCTAAAGCGTGCCTTTTAATTCATAAACCCTTTCACTCATAAGTGCCGTTTATTTCACCTTTAGATCATGAATGTACGTGTAAAAATTCCTCATATAGTCAAATTTTGTATCTAAGATAGCCGTTGAAGCTCCAATATATGCTAGGAGTTGATATCCTAAAATCTGAAGACCAGCTCCATTGTACAACGCATCTGAAATTCCGCTGAGGAATTTCAGCCATTGAATTTGCATGTTCAATTTATCATGTTAAATGGGCTTCCATGCTTGCCTGGACACGAGAACCTCAAATAAAGTATTTTAATATTATGAGTAAGCTTGTTTTTGATAACTTATTTTATACAAATGTGATTGAATCTGCTTTGTTAATAATAGAGTGCACTATTCATTATCCAATCGTTTATTGAGATCAATACATCAAATTAGTTAATACAACAAAATCTTAGGTATCAATACAAAAAAAAATCTTGGTTGCTTTTAAAAGTATAGCTGTGTCTGATACAGACAAAACATCTTATCGCAGTATTATATTTGAAGTATAAATATGGATTTAAAGTGTACAGGCTTTCCTAAATTTTCTAATATTTATGGGCAATTATTTCTAAAAATAAAAAGTGTCACAGGAATATTTCTGAGACATATTTAATACTATATAGTATAGTTACACGTTACACTAAATTTATAAATTGCCTGCACGTCTCAAATATATCAAAGCATGTTCCTGCGACGTTTTCAGACGTCGTATTATGATCTTTATTGCAGCACCTGTCTGCTTGTTATATAGTCCATCCTTGTGTGAAAATGAAGCTCTTTCCTTCGTTAAAGCAAGACAACATTTTCACCTACAATATCACCACTGCGCTTTTATGTGAATAGGCCAATTTAAAATCATTGAAGTCCTAGAATAAGTAGAACCCAATGATACGGAATATTTCACAAGCATCTCCCGCACTCATATACCCTTTTAGCACAACTCATTGAAAGTGATTTTGTTCATTTACATAAAAATACATCGTCGGCTTAAAAATCCATAAATGCTTTCAACGCACACTTGGCTTTACAGCTCTTTAGTTGTTTTAATCAATCAACATTTCACAGGCAATTGCGGTCTCTGACGATTTGTGTTGCCACATATGCGAATTTTATATAAAAAGATTTGCTTTTAACAAAGCGTAGGTCGACTATTACGATATACAACGTTTAAAAATGCGGCCTACATTTTCTGTAATTAAAATGCGTCCTTTCGTCTATGGGCGCTAAGAGTAGAACTTTTTAACGCGCGAAATGAAACGGTTGGAAACACAATTATTTTGTAAGAACGAAAATATTCCAGTTTTAGTTGGCGGAATTATAAAACTAAAAGAGATTACTTTAACAACATCTTGTCAGATACCGTAAAATGGACAAAGAGAAGTTGTACAAAGCGTTTGGTAAAGTGGAATTTCCGTTTGCAACGTCTGTAGCGACAACGGTATTTAAACGAACTTAATTTGCTGGAATTTGCGATGTAAATAAAGAAGTGTTTAATGACCTGACATTTAAAAAGAGGGAAATGAGCCTTTTAAAGTTACCATTATTAATAGGACGAGAGAGTTTGGTTTCGTTTGTCTTTTAACCATCTGAGATAATTTTTTATTCATTATGCTGAAGATATTTTCTTGAAAAGATTTACGAATCTAAGGCCCACTTGCGTAACGTTTGACTTAAGTCACTCCTTAATTTAAATTTTTTGAACAGAATTAACAGCATAAAATAATTTAAGTTAAAAGTATTTAGCGTCCTCTTGCACAACGACAACAACGCTTAGATTTAGTTAAACATTTTATGAGGTCGGTAAAGTAGTTTCTACGTTTTGTTTCATGGCATGAAGCCTTTTTGTTACGATTTTAACGATGTTATGCGTATGGTTTCGCATAAAACCTTAGACTATATATACTTTGAGCATAAAACAAAACGCATTGTCGTCGCCTAGCAACGAAATGACAATTGACAAATAATAACTAGAAACTTTTAAGCATTAACCGTAGAACCCTACATGGGGTGCAGGTGCACCCCACACCGATTTGTTTTCTAAATATCTCAATTTCTTTAATATCCACGAATTCACGCGTCGGAGTATTTTAGTTTGGTGTCAACCGCTCGCGTTACGTCAATACCGTGACGAGGGACCGCCTTGTGTGGTCGCCTGTATAAGTGCTGTGGGGTACGCCAGTACCCCAGTGTAGTAAAATCGTAAGATTATTTATTTATTAAGATTGATGCATTTATATGTAATAAGTTATTAAATTTGATTATTTATTAAAACAATAGTCTTATATTAATTAAATACAGATATTTTTAGATATTATGAAGGTAAAATTCAATGAAATTTATTTATTTTGTTTCGGATGGCTGTCAGAGGTTTGAATTACGAAGAAATAAGCTCTATTCTAGACCATAAATCTGGCGAGGAAGAAACAGAAGTTGGGACCAGTTGTAATTCCTAGGTTCTTTACAAGTGTTCAAGATCAAATAATAAGCCAAATATAAAGTTTCAGCAGACAGTTTTGAAATTAGGTTTGGAACTGATACATGAATATTTGGAGGACCGTCACCGGATGGCAACTTAGTCCATTGCAGTGATCCTCAAAAAAGGATCAAATCCTACTAGCGCTGTTGCTCAAACTACATTTAACTTTGTGTAATAAGGCTGATTTGTGATCTCAAGCTACCGATTCTGTTTAGTAAAACGTATTTTCATGAATTGTTTTTTTATTTTAAGTATTACAGTCATTTTAGTATGGGGTGTTCCAGCACCCCAGTGTAGGAATAACATGTGCGCCAAATAGTGTAGAATTCTAGGGTTAACAATAGCACAAGTAGGTACATTGTTATCAGTTATATCATCATCATCATCATGTCAGCCTAGGGACGTCCACTGCTGGACATAGGCCTCCCCCTGCTGCGTCGTCCGGTCCAGTTATATAATTATTGATAATTTTCGTCGCTAATGACAAGATGCCAACATCAGTGTGACAGTTCTTAAATGAAATTAGCCACTAAACAGCCGATTTTCGGTGATTAATTTTGACAGTTCTTAAATCATATTACTAGACAAATTTTTCGTTGTGCAAGACGCTAGTGGTGTTTAATATTTTTTTTCTCGTTAAATACATCTTAATTCAATTTAAGAATCGTTGTGCAAGTGGGCCTTAATGTTAAATATTGCGGCGCTATTATAGTGGAAAAAGAAAGATGAAAGTTATAATGTTTAAAGTAATTTAGTCTTTCACACTTCAGAAACTGCCGTAAGTAATAGAAATGAAATCCATTTTTCAATATGTTTAAATACTTAAGTGGTACTCTGTGCTTAATTCTAGTGCCACTTTACATAAAATTTCTAAGCTGACTTAAACAAATTTAAGTTTATGTAAACTCTCTAAAACAAGATATTTGAAATGTAAAGTGTTCCAACCACAAACCTCAAATAACTCTGTTGCAAGTAAAACGTGTTTATTATTCTTGAGTTGGTATGTGGAAAGTTATTTTTTTTGAAGAAATTCTCTTAAGATATTTAAATTTAAAGTTATTCAAACTGCATGCATATTATTATAGTATCTGATGTAATTATGAAACGGTGAGAAGTTTCTTACTTTCTGTAAATAGTGCTTAATAAAACTATTATTTGGTTTGTAAAGCAAATATTTTCAAGACAGCTTTATCATTGCGACTTTTTCTCACTGTTTGAACAATGCATGACATTTCAATTACCCCCATCAATAAAATGTTGAAGTACTAAGTTAGTAAAATTTAACCAACTTTACTTTTGTTTCTTGAATCGGAGTACAGATTGATAAGGAGTTTTATTGTATTATCCAGCCGCACAATGTCACTAAAGTAATTTAAAAAGTAATATAATATTATAACAGTATCATATTAAATGTGCATACATACATACATACACTCACGCCTTTTTCCCGTCGGGGTAGGCAGTAGGCAGAGACAACGGAACGCCACTTGCATCTATCCTTACAAACCTCACGCGCTTCCTCTACATTCATTACTCTGTTCATACATGCTCGCCGGTTCCGGGTGCTTAGGACCTTCCCATTTTTCAGAACGTCACCAATTTGGTCGAAGAATGTCCTACGAGGTCGGCCGCGACCGGCTTGCCCATACACGTTAGCCTCATATATTTGGTGCGTCATTCTTTCTTCACTCATTCGCTCCACGTGCCTAAACCATTTCAGCATTCCTTTCTCAATCCTTGTCAAGACATGTTCTTTCAGGCCACATTGCTCTCGTATTACTGCATTCGGAATTCTATCAATCAGTCTTACCCCACACATACTGCGCAGTGACCGCATCTCAACTGCGTTAATTCTGCTTTCATGCTTTTTCTGCCACACCCAACACTCACTACCGTACATCAACGTGGGCACAAGCACTCCATTATGAACCGCCAGTCGCGCCTGTTTTGGCACATTCTGGCCGTTCATAAAGGCATGCAGCGCTCCATTTACACAGTTTCCCGCAGCCACTCTCCTTTCAATATCTCCTTCACATCTTCCATCTCTTGTAAACATGCTACCCAAATATACAAATTCTGTCACTTGTTCAATGTTTTCTTTTCCAATCGCAATATTACACTCAATCACATTTTCATCCTTCTCAAACACCATCACTTTCGTCTTTTTTGCATTCAGTTTCATACCTTTTGATTCAAAGCTCTCATTCATGCAGTTCATCATTTGTTGTAACTCAGTCGCCGACGACGCCAGAATGACTTGATCATCTGCGTACAAGAGGCACTTAGCACGCAATCCTGCCATATCGATCCCGCATTCCATTTCCCTCATATCTTTCATGCAGCTATCCATGAATAAGTTGAACAACCAGGGCGAGGCTGCACACCCCTGTCTGACACCTATAGAGATGTCAAACCAGTCTGTATAGGCACCGTTAACCCGGACACAGGCTCTGGAACCCCTATACAGAGATTTCAGAGCCCTAATTATAAAATTGTCCACCCCATACATAGATAGCACCTTCCATAATTCCTTTCTATTCACTCTTCATAAGCCTTTTCCAGGTCTATGAACGCGCAATATACCTTCTGGTTTTTTGCCAGACACTTTTCGGTTACGCAGCGTAAGGAAAAGACCTGATCCGTACATCCCATTCCCTTCCGAAATCCCGCTTGCACATCCCATATCTTCTCATTAGTCACATTTACTACCCTGTCAGTCAATATTCTGGCATAAATTTTTCCTACAACACTAAGAAGGCTGATTCCGCGATAATTTCGACATTCCTGCTGCGAACCTTTCCCTTTATAAATTGGGACAAGCACTGCTTTCGTCCAGTCATCTGGGACCTGGCCTTGTTTCCAACACAGGTTAAAAAGGCGATGCAGCAGGTTTACGATTAGTCCATCGCCAGCCTTCAACATTTCAATCGTCACCTTATCACACCCAGCAGACTTGCCAGACCTCATACCATTTAGCGCTTTCATAATTTCATCCATTTCAATTTCATCACTAGGGCCATCATGTATATATATCATCTCTTCTTGCTCTATTTCACTCACATCTTTCTCAAATAAACTCTCAAGATAGTCCTTCCAGCACTGTAGTATAATTTTTTCTTCATTCATAACTTCACCTTTTTCATTCCTAATAACTTTAATTGATCCATTTATATTTTTGCCCCGCGCTTCTTTGACTAGTTTCCAAAACAGTTTTATATTGTCTCGGAAACTTGAGCCAAATTGATCCTCATATTTCTTCTTTTGCTCATTCTTCTTCCTCTCTATACATTCTTTTACTTTAGCTTTCACACATCTATACTTGTCCTTAATTTCTTTAACAATATCTTCATTCATACCACCGCTCGCTCGATTCGTTGCTTCTACTGCTATTATATCCAACCACGCTTTCTTCTTTTCCTCAACCATACTTCTAGTTTCACCATCCCACCAGTCTGCTTTCTCACATTTCTTACTTCTTCTTTTACTCATACCGCATACATCTTCAGCACTTTTCACTACGTTGGTTTTAAATACCAACCATACATCATTCACACTTTCCTTATTTACATCACTCCAGCCTTTATCCAGCCGTTCGCTCAATTGCTTTTTATACATCTCTTTCGTATGCTGATCTTTCAATCTTTCCACTTTTATGCGTTCTAATTCTGTATACGACTCTTTGGCTCTGTGCCGCCAGTTTTTAAACATACCACCAACTCTTGATATCACCAAATAGTGGTCTGTGCCAATATCCGGTCCACGATAAGCCCTATTGTCTACTATTTTCATTCTCATTCTTTCATCGACTATCACAAAATCTATCATGCTTCTTAACGTAACATGTCCATCGTTCTTACGCCACGTGTACATATGTATCATCTTGTGCTGAAACCACGTATTCATCACAGACAGACCCATCACCACACATACATCTAATAAGTACACGCCATTGTCATTCACACTCTTATCTCCAAAAGTTCCAAGTACCTTTTCATACCCCTCACGCTTCACTCCAACTTTTGCATTAAAATCTTCAAGCATGACAATACGTTCATCCTTACGCAATAACATAACCTCTCTCATTTGTTCCCAAAATTCCTCTCTTACCGCCTTATTGTAGGAAGAGTCCGGAGCGTATACACCTATCAGGAATAGAGGTGTCAGACCTACTTTCATCAGGACCCACATAAGGCGCGGACTTACGCATTCATACCCTCGCATGCATTCTGCCATTCGCTCTGAAAGAATAATACCGACGCCCTTACTACCATGTTCGTCATTGGTAACTCCTGACCATATTTCTGTGAAAGGGCCGCGCGTCAGTATTTCTTTCCCCTTACGTTTAGTCTCATTTACACACAATACATCCAAATTTCTGTCACTCATTAACTCGTATACTTCATGCAGTTTCTCATTCATTCCTCCTCTTACATTCAGCGTCGCAAATCGACATTCCGATGCCCACTTTCCGCCCCGACGTGAACAGTTTCGCTTGAGGTTTTGGTTATTTCGGCGTGACGTATGGCGAATATCGTCGCCGCCTACAGCTGTAAGGTTGCTCCCGCCAGAATACGAGGAGCAGCCTCGTCCTGTAGATACAGGATGAGGAGGGGATTCTCCGGCTCCGCTCGTACCCCCCTGGGGTAAATTTACTGTAATATTTCCCACAGCCATGATCACGTCGGTAGTTTTACTGTCCTATTGCTTATTTTTGGGTTTGACAGTTAGTCCCTAACGGCGAGACAGACCTCCGGGTTTCTATCGAGTTTTCTTCTCTAGGACTAAGGACGCCAATCTAAATTATATTTTGCTGATATTACGGGCGTCGGATTACCTTAGTCGCCTTTTACGACACCTCGGTAGGAGTGAGGGAGGGCTATTCTACTCCGCCGGACACCCCACGGCTAAAGTAGTATGACAATACTTATATAATTAAGATGAACGTTAAATTTTACCGTCGCTATTGTGTACAATTATAAAAGTTAACATTTAGGTAGTCATAATATAAATGTGAACATTTAAAATTAATTTATTTTACAACTTATATATATATATATATATATATATATATATATATATATATATATATATATATATATATATATATATATATATATATATATATATATATATATATATATATATATATATGTATATATATATATATATATACATATATATATATATCAGCTTGAAACGTAACTAACTTTCAGCATAATGTGAACTATATATACATTTATTTATACAAAAGCCATCACGGCGTTGACTTTAACCATAATCGTATTTTTTATGTGCTTAATTGCTGAAGTGAAGTCATATAGCCTGTTTTCAACATATTATATAATTCAATATCAAACTCATCAAGCTGTATAAGAAAGAAGTAAAGTATTTATTTCATAACAATGTTCATATTATTCAGCTATATAAGACAACTTATAGCTGTATCAGAATAATACTAAGCTCTGCAATGTTCCAGTAACTCACGAAAGCAAGAGGTTGATAAAGTCAACTGTACTTAGCATTAAGTATTAAGCTGATGCGTTAACAACTTCTTGATAACGCTTAATACTCTGTTCGTTTAGGAGTTAAGTTTTACCAACTTGTGGCAATAATAATCTCTATTGAAATCTTCATGTGGTGAAAATTGTATACCTATTTAGTATGTAACGGCATAGGATGACGTATACTAAGTTTGTATCGAGTCGTAGCGTAAGCTAAGTGTATTATGTGTAAAACCTCAGGTACAGTGATTGTAAAGCCAGTCTTACGGAGCTCTTGGTAGCCAATACACATCTGAAATCTCATCCGTGTTTTACTGAATTCTCCCGTAGCGACCCTGACCCAACAATTGGTGACCCCGACATGATATTTTATCGAGTGTTAACGGGATAGATTTAACTGAAATGGCTACAAAACCTAGTGAAGTTTCGTTGGTAGGGTCGCCGGCTTTGGACAGTAACCAGCCGGGTCAATCGAGTGCAGAACTAGCAGCGATCACGCTGACCTCAAAGATTCCCGAATTTTGGGTGGACACGCCGCGGGTGTGGTTCTACAGAGTTAAAGCTATGTTGGCGCCTCAGAAGTTGTCAGATACGGCCAAATTTGAGATAGTGGTGTCCAAATTATCTAAAGAGGCAATTCAGCAAGTGACTGATCTCCATATGGACCCACCAGCAGAACACAAATTTGTGGCACTGAAAACACGCCTTCTAGCTATCTACGAGGAATCTAAGAATCGACAATTACAGAAGCTGATCAGCGAGATGGACTTGGGTGATCAAAAGCCGTCGAACTGTTACGTCGTATGCGCGAACTGGCAAAAAGTTAAGATACTTGATGAGACGTTGAAGAAGCTTAGGCAAGGGCACCTACCTTCTGCAGTTCGAACAGTGTTGACCATTACGGACACTAAGGAGCTGGACAAACTCGCGGTTATCGCCGATAACGTATTCGAAACTACAACGCGTTTGAACTGCACACGTGAGTGAGGTTTGCCGACCGCGAGAGAGCAGCGCTTCCAAGGACACCGAAATGTTGATGGCTGAAATCGCGAAACTAAGTCTCAATATTTCGGAGTTGGAAAAATTAGGACGAGCAGGGCAACAGCAGTGGCAGCGTCAAGGCCGTTCACGTTCAGTATCACGTAACAGAGGCCGTTCATCGTCGAGGCGCAGGACACCCGACGACCCAGATTGGCTCTGCTTCTACCACTATCGCTTCCGTGCCAGAGCGGAGAAATGTGTGAAGCCTTGTTCCTGGGAAGCGGCACTGGAAAACTAGAGGAGATACGGACTGCGGCGGAGGTCTGTATCATCACCCCGTGTCACCGCCTTCGTGTTACAGATCACAACAGCGGACTACGTTTCTAGTGGAAACTGGCGCTAATGTTTCAGTTCTTCCAGTGCAGTGCGGTAAAAAACGTGACAGTGAGTGCCAAGACTATAGTTTGAAAGCTGCAAGTGGGACACGTATCAAGACCTACGGTAATTTTAGATTTAGGGTTGCGTCGAGCACTATGCTGGACTTTTGTGGTAGCCGACGTACGACAACCCATTTTAGGCGCAGATTTTTTAACAAATTTTAGACTCCTAGTAGATTTAAGTTCTCATAGGATAATTGATGAAATAACTAATACTAAGCTTTTAGCTCCAATTGTAAGTTGCCAAGAAACGTCAATCAGTACTGGCAACCTGAGATGTCCTTATCACAACATTTTGGCTGAGTTCCCAGATATAACGAAACCCGTTTCTTTTAAAGAGCCGCCGAAACACGAGGTGTACCACTTTATAGAGACCAGCGGACCGCCTGTACATGCCCGAGCCCGACCGCTGCCGCCGCCCGCATCGCTACGCCAAGGTAAGGGAAGAATTTCAAATCATGCAGGAATTGGGGATTTGTAGACCGTCGAAAAGTGCGTGGGCAAATCCTCTGCACATCGTAGTTAAAAAGAACGGTCAATTGCGCTTATGTGGCGATTTTAGAGCCTTAAACGGCATAATCAAGGCCGTTATCCTATACCTAGATTGCATGATTTTATATATTTGTTAGCTGGTAAAACCTTATTTTCGCGTATTGATGTCTGTAGAGCGTATATTTATTGCTGTAAATCCTAGCGATGTGGAGAAGACTGCTATAACAACCCCGTTTGAATTATATGAGTTTCCGCGGATGACCTTCGGTTTACGAAACGCCGCGCAAACTTTCCAACGGTTTATGAATCACACCGTTCTTGCTGGTTTAGACTATGTTTATTGTTATATTGACGATATTTTGATATTTAGTGACGAAAGTAACCATGAACAATGTTTACGAGAAGTTTTCAGCCGTTTAAATAAGTTTGGCATTACTATAAATTTAGATAAATGCGTTTTTGGTCAATCTAAAATCGAATTTTTAGGTTTCGAAGTATCTACACAAGGTATACGACCCCTTAAGGAGAAAGTTGACGCGATTACAAATTTTCCTAAGCCCCAAACAGTAGACCAACTGAGGCGTTTTTTGGGCATGGTCAACTTTTATCGTTTACACTTACCTAATGCCGTAGAATATCTGCAAAATTCTAAGAAGAACGATAAAACTAAGTTAGTTTAGACGGAAAAAACCAATGAAGCTTTCTCACGATGTAAAGCTAGCCTACAAAGCGCAGCGACGTTATCGTATCCGAAACCAGATAACCGTTTCGCGCTCATGACGGACGCATCTAACACGTGTGTAGGAGCTGTGTAACAACAGTGCATAGATAATACTTGGGTTCCGTTAGCTTATTTTTCAAAGAAAATGTCACCTTCTCAAACTAAATACAGTACCTATGACAGGGAACTTCTTGCAGTGTACATGGCCATTAAATATTTTAGAAACATGGTAGAGGGTCGACATCTCATTATTTACACTGATCGTAAGCCTTTAACATTTATGTTTAAAAAAACTAGTTCCGATAATGAATTACCGTGTCATCTGAGGCAGATAATGTATATATGGAAGGGTCAGGAGGTCTCTCGGAGCAGTCTTCGTAGGTTTTCTCCATCGTGGGCGCAATGGCGGCAAGAGATTCAAAATAAGGGTACCACTTTATTTGTACACGCTGTATTGCTCGAATTTATAACAATTTGGCGCGAAATACAATCAAATATGGAGGATGAAACACGATTATGAATTTGTGAGCCAATAGTTTGGCACGTGCCCGCCCGGTGCAACAGCTGTCAAAGTAATGGACGACTGTCACCGCGTTTAGCGCCACCTACTACTCTATTTTTAAGGCGTCGGGACGTGACGACCCCACCGCCCACTGGGGGAGTTAGTCTGACGAGTAGATACTCGTCATAATATCTCCCCCAGCGCAAGCAGTCAACCGAAAGATGGCGGTCAAACCATCCGAACCTGGCGGAAGGAAATCCCGAGATGCTAGATGGGCAGCAGCGTCCAGCACTAAGAACTTCCGCCACTGCGATCGCCAATACGCCTGCCAAGCGTGGCGATTATGGCATATCCCCCCAATTATGAATCACACCATAAAAAACCGGCCCCTAGTCCCCGGCAGCCCCGCTAGTCCTGGTTATGGTAGCGGCCATGGTAACGGCGGGGCAAGGGGTGCGAAGAATCTCCGGAAGAGATCGGGCTACCACCACCAACGACAATTGGCCCTGGCAACACTGAACACGCGCACACTGCGGACCGACGAGAAGATTGTCGAGCTGGAAGAAGAATTGAGCAAGTTGCGATGGGATATCATAGGCCTATCTGAAGTCCGAAGACAGGAGGAGGACTCGATAGTTCTCAATTCCGGTAACTTGCTCTTCTACCGGGAGGGCAACCAACAGTCCCAAGGTGGTGTCGGGTTCATCGTCCACAAATCTCTCGTGACCAACGTGGTAAATATCGGGAGTGTGTCGAGCAGGGTAGCGTACCTTATACTCAGAATATCCAAGCGGTATTCGCTGAAGGTCATACAGGTATACGCTCCGACCTCGTCGCACCCCGATGAGGAGGTGGAAGCCATGTACGAGGACATATCTCGGGCTATACATGGCTACAAAACCCATTACACCGTGGTCATGGGAGATTTTAACGCAAAACTGGGCAAACGCGACGGTGATGAGCTGAGAGTGGGGCCATTTGGTTATGGGCATCGGAATTCCCGGGGTCACTGGCTGGCTAGCTTTATGGAGAAGGAAGGACTCTATATGATGAATTCCTTCTTCAAGAAGCGAGAATGCCGCAAGTGGACCTGGGTAAGCCCAGACGGTGCAACCAAAAATGAGATCGACTTTATCATGTCGACGAAGAGGCAGATATTCAATGATGTCTCCGTGATCAATTCACTTAAAGTGGGGAGCGATCACCGAATGGTAAGAGGCACATTGAATATCTGTACAAGCCTCGAACGGTCGAGGTTGATAAAGTCCACGCTCCGACCGGCACCGGTTCATATCCAAAACCCCGAGAGCTTTCAGCTCGAACTCAAGAACCGTTTCGAATGCCTGGGTGAATGCGTAGATGTGGACGTGTACAGTAACGGGTTCGTGGATGCTGTCCATACAACAGGGGCTAAATTTTTTAAGCCCCAGAAAATCCAGAGAACCAAAAAGATCTCGGATCCGACCCTCGAGCTGTTAGAGGAAAGGCGCAAGATGGTTCTGCTATCCGCCGACGACATGCCGAAATATCGGCACCTCAACAGACAGATCTCTAAGTCTCTGACTCGCGATCTCCGCCAATACAACACAAAATGTGTTCGTGAGGCGATCGAGCAATCGAGGAAAGCGATAGAGGATCCAAAGTGTTCCAAAGGGATCTGTCTGTTGGGCAGAGTCAGCTGACAAAGCTGAAGACGGAGGATGGCAGAATCGTATCATCCAAGCCTGAGCTCTTGGAGGAAATCGAAAGGTTCTATGGACAGCTATACACGACAACGCAACAACCCGCAAGCACTCCAGCGTCAGACCCTAGAGCTGGATTGACCCGACACTATACCGAAGATATCCCGGACGTCAGCATGCACGAGATTAGTGTGGCTCTCAAACAGCTTAAAAACAACAAGGCGCCGGGTGATGACGGAATTACGAGTGAGCTTCTGAAGGCCGGCGGTGCACCCGCTAGAGAAGCCCTCCGGAAGCTATTTAATTCCGTCATTCTCGAGGGTAAAACGCCACAGGCGTGGCACAGAGGTGTGGTGGTGCTTTTTCTTTAAGAAAGGGGATAAAACCCTCTTGAAGAACTACAGACCCATCACACTTCTGAGCCACGTCTACAAGCTGTTTTCGAGGGTCATCACGAATCGTCTCGAGAGCAAGCTAGACGACTTCCAGCCTCCCGAACAAGCAGGTTTCCGTAAAGGCTATAGTACCATAGACCACATACATACGCTGCGGCAGGTTATACAGAAGTCCGAGGAGTATAACCAGCCCCTATGCTTGGCGTTTGTGGACTATGAGAAAGCCTTCGACTCGATCGAAACCTGGGTGGTGCTACAGTCTCTCCAACGGTGCCGGATTGACTACCGATATATCGAAGTGCTGAAGTGTTTGTATGAAAACGCCACTATGTCAGTCCGCCTCCAGGACCAGAGTTCGAAACCTATTCAACTCCAGCGAGGGGTGAGACAGGGGGATGTCATATCCCCGAAACTGTTTACCACTGCGCTGGAGGATGTTTTCAAGCTTCTGGACTGGAATGGACTCGGCATCAACATCAACGGCGAGTACATCACTCACCTTCGATTCGCAGACGATATCGTAGTCATGGCTGAGACCATGGAAGACCTAGGCACAATGCTCGATGGCCTCTGTAGAGTCTCCCAACAAGTAGGTCTTAAGATGAACATGGACAAGACGAAAATCATGTCGAACGTCCATGTTGTACCTGCTCCTATTCAGGTTGGGAACTCTACGCTCGAAGTTGTCGACAAGTATATCTACCTGGGACAAGTAGTCCAATTAGGTAGGTCCAACTTCGAGAAGGAGGTCAATCGTCGAATCCAACTCGGTTGGGCAGCGTTCGGGAAGCTACGACATATCTTCTCGTCCGATATCCCGCAGTGTCTCAAGATGAAAGTCTTTGACCAGTGTGTGTTGCCAGTGATGACTTACGGATCAGAGACGGGGTCGCTCACTATGGGCCTTATCAGAAGGCTCAAGGTCACTCAGAGGGCGATGGAGAGAGCTATGCTTGGAGTTTCCCTGCGAGATCGAATCAGAAATGAGGAGATCCGCCGTAGAACCAAAGTCGCCGACATAGCTCTCCGGATAGCCAAGCTGAAGTGGCAGTGGGCAGGGCACATAGCTCGAAGAACCGATGGTCGTTGGGGCAGAAAGGTTCTGGAGTGGCGGCCACGTACCGGACGACGCAGCAGAGGTAGGCCCCCCGCAAGGTGGACCGACGATCTTGTCAAGATCGCGGGAGGAGGTTGGATGCGGGCGGCTCAAGACCGGTCTGTGTGGAGAACCTTGGGGGAGGCCTATGTCCAGCAGTGGACGTCGTTTGGCTGATATGATGACTACTCTATTCGGGGTTACCCGCTCTTCATTTTATTTTACTACTAATCGAGTAATCGATTACAACCATCGGTAAATTAAGTAACAATTTCTAAAGGCAACTTTTATGGTTAAAATTAAACCTAAAAATCATTCTTAAATAATCAGTGCGCCGTCATATTATATAAGTGAATATTCCACTGATATACGTTATATTGATAGTGATAAGAACGTCGTCGCCAACGCTTTATCGCGAGTAGAAACAATGGCACGTCCCACGGCGTTAGATTACCGAGCGATCGCGCAGGATGACACCTGTAAGGGATGGACACTTGGCTAAATTGCGGACTCAGAGTAATGATAACAAATGTGATATTAGATTCAAAGAGTAGTGTTACCTGGAAGTGACTTCACAATAACGTGTGAATCTTCTGGTAACAGAATGCGACCAGCAGGCGGCAAGCTTTTGAATCTGTACACAATTTATCTCACCCAGGTATTCGCACCTCTCGGAAGTTAATTAAAGAAAGATTTTTCTGGGATGGCATGAACAAAGATATCGGTACTTGGCCGAAGGCCTGCGTCAAATGTCAGCGCGTCAAGATACTTAGGCGTAATAAGTCTGAATTGGGGTCATTTTCATTAGCTGAACGGTTCTCGCACATACACGTTGATATTGTAGGTCCATTACCAACTTCTACGCAAGACTATAGGTACTTAGTCACGATTATTGATCGCGAAACTAGTTGGTCAGAGGCATACCCTACCAACGATATATCAGCGGATACAGTTGCAAAAGTTATAGTCGAAGGGTGGATAGCTCGTTTTGGTTGCCCGTCCAAACTAACCAGTGACCAAGGGCGACAATTTGAAAGCTGCGTGTTTAGAGAACTTATGAGATACCTAGGAATAGATAAAAAGCGTACCACAGCCTATCATCCCCAGTCGAATGGGAAAGTCGAGAGGTGGCATCGCACTTTAAAGGCCGTTCTTATGTCCAGATTAGATTCTAGTACCTAGGTGGATGAACTTCCATTTGTCGTATTAGGCCTACGTGCAGCAGTGCGGAACGATACTGGTGTTAGTGCAGCACAACTTACATACGGCACCATACTACGTCTTCCTGGAGATATTTATAGCGCTTCTTGTACAAAAGTATTAGATCATTGTCAATATGATGAAAGATTACGCAATATTATAAGCGCACTGAAACCTAAGGCATAAGAATAACACAGAAGGATGCGCGCACAGTGTTCGTTCACATGGATTTGAATAAGTGTTCACATGTATTCGTACGGAATGATAGTGTAAGAAAACCTTTGGAACCCCCGTACGATGGTCCATTTGAAGTCTTATCGCGTAAACTAAAGGCATTTTTAATACAGTTACCGGGTAGGACTACCTATATATCAATTGGTAGGCTCAAACCCGCTTATTTTTCTAAAGATATAGAGAATAGTAATATGCTAGGCTCAGATAAAATTAGTAAAGTAGATAAAGAATTAGATTTAAGTTTGAAGCCGGATATAATAATAATAATAATACTTTTATTTCGGACTACAAAAATCCATAAACTGTTAGTAATATAATTTGAAACTTATTTCCTATTGTTAGTATAGATTAACCTAGAGACAAACTTTTTTAAAATTGGGGAATGAAGATCCTCTGCAACTGTTTTCAGGATGCTGTTTGGACTGTCCCTCACTCTTCTCAGTAGCGAGGCTGTCTTTTTACGTATAATAGCGTAAAAGCCATCGGTTCGTGCCTGTGCAAACATTTACGACGCACTGCAGTAACGAGACAATCCCAGCAACATCCTGAAACCATTGTTATATTGGATGCGCAGGGCGTCCAGCGATCTCTTCGTACAGTTGACCCATAGATTGCTCGTGTAAAGACTCTGGCAGTAGGCCTGAAATAGTGTAATTTTAACTAGGTCCGTACACCGTGCAAATCTACGTGCCAACATATTACTCCGCACCGCTAGAGCCCTACGTTCCCTTTCGATGTCTACATCGTCTTTAAGGTCGTCGGCAAGGAAATGCCCTAGATATTTAAAGGTGGACACCCTTTTAATTGGCGAACCGTACATTGACAGCTCGGGCCCATCTTCGCGGCATTTGCCGCCGACCTTAAAAACCATGTACTCACACTTCTTCACATTATATATTAAACCATGTGCGGCAGCGTAGGCTTCACAAATTTTAATTAGCTCTCTCATAGCTCCCACCGATGGACCCAGCAACACCATGTCATCCGCATAACTGATGTTATTAATAAAAAAACCATCAATACTGCATCCGACACGTGAGCTGCTGAGTTCAGTAATGAGGCCATCTATGTATAAATTAAAGAGCCTGGGAGACGTTAGACCCCTCTGTCTTGACCCCGCACTCTAACCTATACGGGTCTGAGAATGTACCATCCCATTTCACATGATTGGTTTGGTTACCATACCAATACGAGAACAGCTTACATACTTCCGCAGGTATACCTCTGTCTCCCATCTTCCTCCAGAGCACATCATACGAGACAAGATTAAATGCCCTGGAGAGATCAAGGAAACAGGCGTACACCGGCGTCTTGCGATCTGTATAATACTGAACGGTATGCTTAAGACTTAGAATAGCACTTTCAGTTGAAAGTCCGGCACGAAAACCGAACTGCGCATCGTGAAGATGTATATAATCATTTAAACAAGAATCAAGCATACCGTCCAGTACCTTTGCAATAATCGTCGCAAGGGAAATGGGACGATAATTACACCTGTCAGCGATGTCATCTGTTTTGTTCTTCACTATTGGAACTATGATGGTCTTCATGAGATTGTCTGGTAGGTACGCATGACTAATGCACATTGTGTAGAACATAGACAACACTCGCGGCAGATGTACACCAGCGTACTTTAAATGCTCAATGCTGAGCCCATCATGCCCTGGAGATCTGCCTCTACTCATATTACATATGACTGCTCTTATTTGTTTGGCTGAGAAGTGTATGAGAGGTGTTACTCCATGACAGCTGAGCTCTGCATTGTTCATCAAGCTTGAAGAACCGAGTGGGGACTGAACCTTGAAATGTATAGCGAGAAGCGAAAATCGATCTCCGCCTGTGAATAAGCCCGCTCCCGTACGTATCACTCGCACAGGCCGAGTCAGCAGAAAACCTGTGCGCTTCAATTTATAATTACGGTAAGTTATAGTTATTAAGCATTTACTTACACTTGTGTTTAGACGCTAATTGTATTTCTTTTGTATCATTTTGATAAACTTACTGAAATAAAATGGGAAACACGGTAGTCAATGACGATGTTGTTGTGGCTAAGGTGAATACAGACGAGCGTTTCAACAGCCCTCCTAGTATCACCGTCATTGGATGGAGTGTGGTGTTAGTACTGATTGCCGTCGTGTTAATATTCGTGATTTTACGCTACTGCACAAATCGCTGTAGCAAATGGTTGACGAAGGAGATGCAGTCGCTGCAGACAACTGCTTTCGAAACAGCTAGAAAGAGTTTTAGGCGCAACCAGGCACAAGCCAGAACAGAATGTTTAGTATTACTTACCTATTTTGTTAACAATTCTGTAAACCTTTGTCCAACATCTTAAATGGTGTATATTGTATGCTATAATAAGTAGTGTTTAGTGAATGTGTTTTGTGTTTTTATTCGTTTATTAAAGAGGGGGATAGTGTAACGGCATAGGATGACGTATACTAAGTTTGTATCAAATCGTAGCTTAAGCTAAGTATGTTATATGTAAAACCTCAGGTACAGTGATTGTGAAGCCAGTCTTACGGAGCTCTTGGTAGCCAATACACATCTCAAATCTCATCCGTGTTTTACTGAATTCTCCCGTAGCGACCCTGACCCAACAAGTATTAGGCCTATTTGCTAGTAATATTTTATTTACTTTATAATATATGCTGCCGCTCTGGCATGTTTCGACTATTTGCTCTGTTTAGCAAACATTATAAAGAGACTTCATGCCAATTAGTGTATTAGATGGCAACAGATACTAGATATAATGTTTATGTTTAAAGTGAAGCGAGTTTTGTTATAAAAACGGATACAAAGGAATTGAATATTTTTTAATATATAATATAATAATAATATAATTCTACCACATACACACATCACCATCTAGTCCCAAACTAAGCAGAGCTTGTACTATACGTACTAGATAATGGATAAACATACATATTATTTACTTTTTTTTGTAAATACATACATATTATATATAGAAACACCCAGACGAAGACAAACATCCATGTTCATGCACACAAATGTTTGACTTGAGCGGAAATCGAACACGCGACCTTCGGCGTAGCAGTCGCTTACACTCCCGCTGCGCCAACCAGTCGTCATTTCCCAATGTAATTCGTTCTTTGTTCAGATTGTGTAATTCCTTTTTGAATATACTGTTAATTTAAACGACTATTTATTCATTATTCGTCCAAAAACCTTAATTGGTCTTCTAGTTTTTGTAGTTGTAATTACAACTATAAAATCTATTTAGCTATAAATATACCTAGCACTGTAAACTAAATAAGTAATTTATTTTATAATACTTAAGCTTTTACTACAAACAAGTATGTTTCTGAATACCAACGGTGGCGAGACGAGACCTAATATAATATTCCAGAACGCCTAAACCAAAAGATTAAAGTAATATTTAGATTCATACGAACAACTGATCGTTTTTATACGAACATTTAAAAGGACTTGTTAATAGAAATCTATTACTAAGTTCTATGTTCTTTTATTAAATGCACGGAGTATAGATGTCTGCAGCTACGCCTGCACATTTTTTTTATTTATCCTTTTCTGCCCGAAATTCACAAGGATCGCCTTGCGAATTTCCGAAAATCCTTTCTTAGTGCACCCCTACGGGCCCCAAGGAACATACATGCCAAATTTCAGTTTAGTACGCCCAATAGTTTTGGCCGTGCATTGTCTGTCAGTCAGTCAGTTAAACAAGGATTTTATAAATACAGATTTTGCGTCGTTCTAAATTGAAAAGCTTGGGTGTCGCGTACGGTTGTCCGTTGACAATACGTAAATTAGCAGCAGGTGGTGGACGTAAAGTTGTTAATACTCTAAGCGAGAACAAAGAGACCGACAAACCGCTGAACACGGGCCTCTCAGTGTTTCTACGTTTTATTTCTACGTATTGTGTAGTATAGGACAACTTTTCTTGTAGGTATTATTACTTTAATATCTATGGAATCTTTAAACAAATATATTATAGTGCCTTATTTTTTATTTTAATATGACTGGAATTTCGATATCACTAGATAAATACGCGTTATTGCACACCAACAACATTATGCCTACATATTTTGTAAAGTGACTTAAAACTACGATAATGTACAATCAGCGGTCTTATCGCCTAGAGCCTATTATTACGTACTAAAAGATAAATACATTTAAATTAGTAAATTAATATAATATAAAGCGTAAAATAGACTAGCTCTAACTTAAAATACTCATATAAGTATTAAGAAACAAAAATTGGGGTTTTACTTCATAATACGTTTTCAAACATGTCCTATAACTTTATATGTGTTATTAAAAATAGATCAGCGTAGTACCTAAGATTCAGTTTGAAAATTAAACGTGATTGACACAATTGCGCGTTCTACATTGAGATTGGTGTCAGATCAAATCGACGTGAATCATGAGATGGCTAAAGGCGCGGTGAAACCATTAGCCATCTCAAGTTAATAACTCAAAATGCTTCTCCGTGTATGCAACTTGAAGTTGGTATTCTAAAGTATCTTAAAATGAAATAATTCTTAATAATATTTAGGTAATGAGTCATAAAAAAGTAATTATTTAAATAAAAAGATGATTCTGCTAATATCAGCAATGGAAGATATTTCAACTTCTTTTAATAAATTTTACACGTAATTGACACACATTACATAATTCTAAATTAGTACGTGAACAAAACACGAAAGTATCGACAGTCATTCTTCACCCACGATGCACTGCTACTGTTTGATTACCTATACAATAATTAGTTGGACGAGCATTTAAATGTGGTCACAAAAAACCATTCGAAGTGCAGACGTGTGGTTTTTATTACGACTTCTTAACAGAGTAAAGTACTGTTTCACCACAGATCATCAGTCCTGTATATATACTGTTTTACTGCTAGGCACGGGCCTCTTTTCGCAACGAGAAGGGTACACATATGATAGTCGATCACTTTAGCCAAGTGAGGGTTGGCAGACTTCACATGTCTTTCGAGAACATAATGAAAACCTTTTCGACACGCAGGTTTCCTCACTATATTCTCTTTCACCGTTAAATAAGCGATACTTAACAACTTAATACGCACTTAACTTCGAAAGTCATCGGTGCGTGCCGTGCATTTGAACCCGAACCCTTCTGCGTAGCAGTCCGTTCGCCCCTCACTAAACAATCACTACCCTTGCGAGTCGAAACCGGCTTTCAGACTTCCGTAGTAAACTATAAAGAATTTTAAGGCCCGGTTTCCAATACAATTGATTTGAAACGTTCGTCTACATTACCGTGATTTTAAAGGTTCTGAAATAATCGTAATAATATTTCAATACAATTCCAATCCACGCAATGTGTCGCTTAGACATAATTTTTTTAGTATCGGGTCAAAATTCTCGAAATACATTTCTGTATGCGAGTGGGTGCGAGCATGTAGGTACCTACTTCCATTATAGTCGTTGCTTCGAAGTACAAAGGCGATTCCGCGAAGAAAGCTGTTACTCCACCGAAATTTTAAGTTTGTAACGGATTTGGATTACACTTTCTGCTTCGGCTTTCACATTGTACATATAATATTTAACGTGTGATTTGCCACGTGTTCACTTTTCTGATTGCTCCACTACTTTCTTGTTCTGACTCATTAGGTATCTCATACATACCTTACTAATCAAAGTTGGTATATCTAAGAGAAAAATCTAGGTAAGTCCGTTTTCCCCGTATAGACGCCGATATTAACAAAATACGCAGCGCCGCAATTTCGCCGGCTCGGATCCGGATTCATCACATTTAGTTACAGCTCTATTAGTCTTGGATCTTGTCGCGATGAGTTGAGCTAAGGAGCTTTACTTTATTTTAATATTGTCAGTGTATCCTCATACATATTTAGCGGCATGAATTATCCGATTTGATCTCAATATTGAATTGTACACGTATCTTGGAACGTGTTCGTAAAATGACCGAGGTACTTCAAAAGCTGTATTAAGATTGAAAAGCTTTAGGCACTCTCGTTAAATTATCCGGAGACGCAAGGAAATGACTTCATACATATCTTTCAAAAGAGTTACGATTGTTACATGTCAATGTTTTTATCATAGCTTAGTCGGCGCGCCAGTCAACTCGGGCGCATCGAGAAAGTGGCACGTATCGCACTTTCACGCAAGCGCCGACGCTCTCGCCGCGCGCCGGTCGTAAGTCGTTATAATGACGTCCTAACGATTTTCAAATCGCGAATGCTACGAAATGGTACTAGTTTATTTACTTAGTGGTGAAAGCATTCGTGCAGCTAGAACAATGAACGAACAAGAAAGTGTATCTCGTATGCGAGCTCAAGGAGTAAAGAACCCAGTAGTTCCAAGTCAACGAACTATTTTAGCAGCCAACCAAAGGCTTTTGGATCATGGCCAGTTCACAACCCCTAGCCATGCGCTAGGGTATGGCAGACCTCGCCTGGCTACTGAAGTCGAAGATTTGATCTTCGAATTCTTCGAAAGGGATCCACAAGCCAACACATACGATGCAGCACGTCGCTTCGGTGTGAGCCAGCCCGCAGTGTGGAGACTGCTAAACGCAGCCGGTCTCCATCCGTACGACAACAGCCGTTACAACATCTTCAGGAAGTAGACCAAGTACCTGCCACGACGAGTCTTGTGTGAATGGCTTATTAATCATGCCAAAGCGAAGATCCTCTGGACTGATGAAGCACGGTAGGTACGTGAATAACAATAATTTTGAAGCTAGAACACAGTATCAGATCGCCCCGATCAGCCCGCGCGCTTTATTGTGTCGCGTGCGTTGACCTCACAGCTGATAAGCCATCGGGTGACCATGAACATCTGTTTCAAGTAGATATTCTTTAATAAGCGATAACTTTGTTATTTTTTGGTAAAACAAAAAAATAAAAAATACTTGTTTATTAATTTTTGTAAATGTATAACATACTAAAATATCCGAACTACATAAAAAATTACCCTGTATTATTATTTTACTTGATTTTACTTCTTATTGTTCATGTGAGTGTGTGGCCAACTCGGGCGGCAGAGTTTCCAGACCGCTCAAACGCCTCCACGTGGTCTACAGATTCATGATCTAAGACAAAAACCGGAATCGACAGATTACGTGCCCCTCCGAGTGTGGAAGCGCTCCGATTTAAATTTTACATGCGGTTACCCATCCAAGTGGTGATCTGTGCAAGTGTTGCTTAGCTTTGCCGACATAATACGAATTGTAAGGCAAGCCACGCTATAATCGCTTATTCATGAACAACTCTCATGAACTTGTAAATAGAAGAAACAAATATTTCAAACGAAAATAAAGCACCGCTTTTAGTTTTAGTTGTCCTGTCAACTGCTTTGACATCATGCCAATCATTCTTCAACTGAACGAAGCTTAACAGCGGGGCAGCCAAAACTATGCCATGATGTTTGTACTTAGAACCATTTAACATCAACTTTATAACAGCTAAAGTTTAAACTTATGCATAGGACTCTAGCAGGCTCTTACTTGCATATGGTGCAGTTAACAGCGCGAATGTCGATAACGGCTTCAATTATATCACCTAGCTTTAATAAAGTCCAAAGTTTTTTCGACGCTTAGCGACCTAAACGTGAAAGTTAGTTTGCCCCTACACCTAAACTGACACAAACAACTTTGACTCTTAGATAAACATCTTTTTACTAATGCTGACAAGTGAACAAAAAGAGTGAACATTTCTGTTTAGTTATAAGCACAATAATCTATGATATGCACTATCAGTACAATCTATATTCTATATATATTATAAAACAAAGTCCCCCACCGCGGTGTCTGTCTGTCTGTTCACTTAAAACTCGAAAAGTACTGGACAAATTTTTATACGGTTTTCAACAACATCGAGAGTAATCCCTGAGGAAGGTTTTAGTGTATAATAAGTTTAGGTTTTGTGCAAACTGACGATATTACGACGATATTAGTTCAACGCGCCGGCAAAAATTGAGCCGATCGGGAGCTTTTCTCGAAAACGCAGCCAAAACCTTTCGAGTTATAACAAAACAATGTATGGTGGGATTGTACCTCTTCAATAGATCTACAAAAAAGTCCGCAATGGTATATGTGAGTCAGAAAAAGTGGTGGGTAGTTGTGACAGCAAGTACAATTTGAAATTGCTCTACATTAAAAAAATAATAAAACAGTTTATTTTAAGTTTATATTAAGTTTAATGACCAAAATAAATAGCTAACAGTAAATACCTGCTGGTTAAGTATTATCTCCAAAAACTGACAGATATACACATAATCACACACAATGGAAGGATTTGATGTCTCTAAGATCCTTGACATGCAGACATATTTTGAGGAGCGTATGGCTCGGTTTGAGGCAGAGCTTCAGAAGAAACCTCAACAAAGCTCGGGAAGCTTGGCAGATGACTTTGCCATGTTCAAAGCCTTCGTGTTGCAGTCCCTGAAGACATTCTCGCAGCAGCTTGAAGTTGTGGGTCGTGAGGTGGACAAATTAGAAATGAGGAGCCGCCGGAAGATATTATTGCTTCATGGTGTCGAGGAATGCAAAGATGAGGTGACAACTCAGGTGGTGGTGGAGACTGTCAAGCAGCGTCTTAAGATGGACACCTTCTCATCTGATGACATACGCCGCTGTCAAAGGATGGGGCGTCTGACCTCCAGCGGCAAGGCAAGGCCCATTCTTATTAAATTTGAGTCTCTTGTGGTGCGGGACAACATGTGGGTCGCCAAGACAAAGCTGAAGGGAACGGGAATCACGCTCTCCGAGTTCCTGACACGCTCGCGGCACAAGGCCTTTATGGCTGCACGGGCGAAGTTCGGCGTTGCGAAGTGCTGGACACGGGAGGGCTACATTTACATCTTGGGCCCCGACGGCAACCGCCATCGCATTACGAGCGTCGGCAATCTAGGCAGGATTAAACTTGCAGACGAGGAGAAGCCCGCAGCCAAACCACTTGCACCCAAGATCAAGCGAGCAGCCGCCACGAAGAAGTAGGCCTTTTACGTAATATTCATTCATACGTAGGTAATTAACGTATTATATTGTTATTTCACCCTCACTGTTACTTTAATCTCACTATTTTTAGTTTTATTTTTGTTAAGTCATGTCAACAATGAATGAAAAACTAATCTGTCATAATTGTCAGTTGTCAATTATGTCACGCAACGTTCCGTTTCTCGTAAAAAAAAAAAAAATATGTAGTCTTTAGATTTGGAAATGTACGAAATTGAAATAGTGTTAATGCCTACTCTGAGTAATTTTGTGTGTTGGTATATTATTTTATCTTAATTTTATTGTTATATTTGTTAGTTTTAAAATTTATCTCTTCACATTTGTTATCTTTCTTCGATAATGCATTTAACTGGCGGGTGGACAAAATGAATACGCTTAACGTAATAACAATTTTTATTGTGTATTAAATTATTTATTTATATAGCCTATATAAGTACTATATATTATTATATTTTATTATTATTTTATATATTTATTATTATTATTATTTTATATTTATACAGTGTGTTTCATAAACCCCCGTCTGATCTCGAAAGGTCATATTACTGACTTATCAGGCATACCAGGAAAAATAATAAAAAAAATCTAGGTCATCATAAAACATCAGAATAAATTTCCTTAGCTCAGTGCTAACGAGAAACATTACCCAGAAATTGGCGAAAATTCTGTAAACTAACAACACTCCCCTCAATAGCGGAATCCTTTATGATTCTTAAGGCCCATCCACACGGCACAATTTTACCACTGATCAAATTTTCAATGGAATTGGCTTTGCCCGTCTACACGACACAATCAAATGACTGAATTTCATTCCGTCCACCCAATTGGTTAAAATCTGGTGGTCCGCACACCCGATGAACTTGAGTTGGACGACTGGCGTCTACACGTCACGATTTAATCAAGTGATTTAGTCAAGTTGGACGTAAAATTGTGTCGTGTGGATAGGCCTTTAAATTTATTAAAAATTGTCGGCTTTCGCCGCTTACCGTGTCAAAGGGCATGCCGCCTTTTTAAAATAGTGCAATTTTACCGTCAAGCGAGCCGCCGTACACAAAGGGACCGCTCTAGTGATGTTTACGATCAAGAGATAATATCGATTTATTTAATTTTAACATGACATGTTAAAATTAGAATGATAGCCTGCTAGGCTACTAGGCCAATGATAGCCTAGTGATGATACCAACGGATTGCCGTGCAGAGGGTATCGGGTTCGAATCCACGGCGCGCATCAAATACATAATAAGATAATAAGACTTTTCCAAGTTACGTGCGTAATAAATAGTTAATATCCCTGTGTCTCGGAGAGCACGTTAAACCGTCGGAGCAACAGTCATGAAGATCTTTGACAGTCGTCACGCGGAGTCAGTACCCTTAAATAAACTGATTCTAGTCTAAACCATGGAATGTTTTTATTTATTAACAGCAAATAAAAACATAAATTTACACAAAGCTGACGTTTTAGGGGTTTAGCTACCGATATTCTATCAGGTAAACAATAACATAAAATATCGATAGAAACAGTACTCCAGTGAATACCATGTGTTACATCTCTAATTATTTACCTATTTGATTTACGAATTAACTATTTGCCTACTTGAACACTCAGTCTTTCGCTAGCTTTCCTTTTGTTTAGACTTCCGCGTGAAATAGTAGATTCGTTAGGTATGCCAGACCACGGGGTCTACCCGTGCCGTCGGAGCGCGCGTTTCAACGGCTTCACCACCGGGTGTACAACACGGGCAGTGCTCGCGATAATTCGAATCGCAATCATGGTGGCAGACCACAAAGTAGCGACGGTGTAGTGGAACAGGTCTTACAATTATTCGCTGAGGATCCCACGCAGAGTACCAGGAGTGCGGCACGTGAACTGGGCACCAGTAACGCGCGAGTGTGGAGGATATTAAAAGAAGACGGACAGCATCCTTTTCACTACCAACGTGTTCACTCACTTATGCCGTCGGACTATGCCCACAGAAGACAATACTGCAACTGGCTACTTGGCAAAGTAGAAGAGGATGCTACGTTCTTGGAGCGCGTGTTATTTACCGACGAATGTTCATTTGTGCGGACGGGTGTTTTCAACTGTCACAATGAACACGTCTGGGCTGTTGAAAATCCACACGCGATGAAAGAAAGCCATTTTCAACATCGTTGGCGCATCAATGTGTGGGCGGGAATCCTCGGCGACCGTATTATTGGTCCGCATTTTTTAAATGAAACCATGAACGGTACCAATTATTTAAGATTTTTGAGGGAAGTTCTAAGTGACGAGTTAGATTCGTTGCCGTTAAGCTTCCACCGCAGCTTGTGGTTCCAGCACGACGGTGCCCCACCTCATTTTTTACGAGCTGTGCGTGAGTATCTTGACGCACAGTTCCCTGGCAAGTGGATTGGACGAAGCGGGCCTATCTCGTGGCCACCAAGATCACCGGACCTAACGCCTTTAGACTTTTACTTGTGGGGACACGTTAAACAAATAGTGTACCAAAAACCGTGTGACACTGAAGAAGAAATGCGTGCGCGTATCGTTTCTGCTTTCCGAAGTTTAAACCCAGGAGTGTTAAGAAGTGTGCGTTCGGATATGGTGCAAAGGTGCCGTAAGTGTCTGGACGTGGGCGGCGGACATGTGGAGAATGACCGTCGCAACTTACAGCAAGTTGATATTTTTATCAATTAAGGTAGGTACCTAGTTACGTAAGATTAAACCAATTAAAAAGTAGGTAGTTATTAATGTAAGTACCGTAGTCATAGCGCGACGATTTTCTCTTAGATGGGTGACCGCGTGTGACATTACATGAAAGCGCTTCCGGGCTTCCGACGGCCCGTAAAGCCGCATCCAAGAATCGTTAGGCCATGTCGTAGGTATTCGAGCAGTTTGAAAACAGTGACACCAGAGTTGGCCACGCACTCGCACGAAACAAACAGAAAACCTTAATACTGTACTTTGTTTTACGGAGTTTTGCCTAAACCGTCGAAGCAAAAGATCAGCTGTTGCATCAAGTGCATAAAATCTGTTTATACCTAAAATAATACTTGGCACGTGTAAAGGACGATGACGCGCGGCGGCGGCTTTTGTCAAAGGAGGCGGTCGGTTGGCCTATGCACTCAAAGGCGCCGCTTTTGCCGTCAAATTTTTATGAACTTTAGGTAGATACCTAGCTAATACGATTTATGAGTCTTTAGTGTTGCCATGGGTAATCTGATATGATATTATTTAAAATTAATTAAATTTACATGGGAAAATTTTATGTTGAATTTCCGTGAAATAATGACAAATATCTCATCATTTTACGCTACTCTACAACCCCTTCATTGATCGGACGGATGGATATGTAACACCCTGTATGTCGGTTACAGACTCAATTAGCGACGATGACAGTTTTCTAACAGCTACGAGCTTTGATGATAGCTTTACTAGTATACCGTCTCTGGGAGACACTCTCCAATCACAGTTTTCAGACGTGCCCAAGAACTTTAATGTAGTCCATTTAAATGCACAGAGTATTCCAGCCCATTTCCCAGATATGCTGGCCAATTTTGATTGCAAAAACATACATGCAATTCTTATCTCTGAGTCATGGTTGAAACCGTGTCTCTTATCGACTTCTTATTCTCTTCCAGGTTTCCAACTAATTAGGAATGATCGCGCGTTTGGCGGTGGTGGCGGTGTTGCCATATATTTACGTGCTCACATTCCGTATCATATAGTCACTATGTCATCGCAGCCACCACCGTCGAATGCTGGCGAGCATCTCTTCTTAGAAGTGGAACTCCATCATACAAAAGTGTTGCTTGGCGTATATTATTCTCCTTCGTGTCGCATAAATTTCTTTTCTTCCTTCGAGCAAATCCTCGAAAATCTTACTCCATCTTATAATCATTCCATTATTATGGGAGATTTTAATACCTGTCTCCTTAAACGTGATTCTCGAACTACGTCTTTTCGTCGTGTTACAGAATCCTGTAATATGACTATATTAAACCTTAATGCGACACATCACTTTCCTAATTCTGTTCCTTCTCTACTAGACCTCATCCTAGTTTCTTCTCCTAATTTCGTTTACAGGCATGGTCAATGCTCTGCCGATGCATTTTCCTACCATGACCTTATCTATCTCTCATACAAAATACGCCCACCTAAAGCGAAGCCGACAATAGTTTTGCAGCGCAATTTTGGTGGCATGGTGCTTGACGAACTGCGTGAGGATGCCGCCAAAATAGACTGGGAACCACTGCTGTCCACCGAGTGCGTGGACACTAAGGTGCACATTCTGACAACCAATCTCTTTAAGCTATATGACGTTCATGCCCCTATTCGCGCTATAAAAATAAAACATTTGCCCGCACCTTGGCTTACTGAGGACATCAAGAAGATTATGACAAAAAAAGCTGCAGCGAAGACAAAAGTAAAGCACAGGCCAACTCCTTCCAACATGGAAAATTATGTGGCTATAAGAAATCACTGCAACAAGGTGTGTAGGAAAGCACAACGCCAACATATACATAAATCCGTTGAAAACGGTGATCCAGCAAAGGTCTGGAAATTTCTCAACACTTTAGGAGTTGGTAAGACTAGGCACCAATCTATCCCAAACAATATAAATCTAGATTCTCTTAATGCTCATTTCTCTTCTTCGCCCAAATTTGATGGAAATGTTAAAAATAACACATTACAATATCTTTCATCCTTACCAACCCCAGATTATTCTCCTTTTGTCTTCTCGCAATTCACCGATTGTGATGTTAAGAAGAGTATTATGGCAATTGCGTCCAATGCAGTCGGTGATGACTGTATCAGCAGGAAAATGATCCTTCCCATCCTAGATATAATCCTTCCAATCCTATGCAACATTTTAAACCAGTCCATTATCCGTGGCATCTTTCCGTCAGCGTGGAAAGATGCACTTATAATTCCCCTACCTAAAAAACCTAAGCCTTGTTCCTTTTCAGATTACCGTCCTATATCCTTACTACCTTTTCTGTCAAAAGTCCTTGAACGCCTAATCCACACTCAACTCAGTTCCTTTCTCCATAAAAATTCGCTCCTTAATCCATACCAATCTGGTTTCTGTCCTGGCCACAGTACCGTCTCTGCATTGGTACACATCACTGATGACATTCGGAAAGGTATGGATTGTGGAAATCTAACGGTTATGTCCTTGCTCGATTTCAGCAATGCCTTTAACACCGTGGATTTTCACATCATACTCGGCATTCTCCGCTCTCTTAACATATCTCCAACGGCAATTGACTGGTTTCATAGTTACCTGTTTGGTCGCCGGCAACGTATACGCATTGAAGACTCTTATTCCACATGGTCTAACACGAATGCCGGGGTACCACAGGGTGGCGTGCTATCTCCGTTACTCTTCACGATATTCATTAATTCTATCTCTAACCAACTACTTTCATCCTACCACCTTTACGCAGATGATTTACAGATTTACACGCAAGCCTCCTTAGATGAGTTACCAGATGCATGTAGAACCATTAGCACAGATTTGGCTCAGATCTGCGAGTGGACCAAGAAATATGGACTGATGGTGAATCCTGATAAAACTCAGTTAATTATTATTGGTAGCCCAAGAATGACTGCAAAAATTAACTGGTCCGATCTACCACTAATTACTTTCGACGGAAAAGATCTCCTTTATACTAAGAAAGTTAAAAATCTGGGGATCTACCTTGATGAGAATCTATCCTGGGTACCACAAATACAGGAGGTGAGTCGCAGACTATTTGCATCAGCCGGATCTCTGCGTAGACTACGCAACTTTCTTCCGACTGCTACAAAAATTGCGCTTGCACAATCGCTACTGTTGCCTATTCTCGACTACGCTGATGTCAGCTATCTTGACCCCACGGAGGAGCAGCTAGACAAACTTGAGCGCCTTCAAAACTTCTGTATACGATTTATATTTGGATTACGCAAATATGATCATGTCTCAGAATTTCGCAACAGACTCAAGTGGCTCCCAATTCGTCTTCGCAGGAATACTCACATTCTTACATTACTTTATAAAGTTTAATTTAATCCCAGTACCCCCTTTTATCTCAAAGAACGTTTTAAGTTCCTTCATGACACACATATAAGGTCCTTGAGGTCGTCTGAGAATTTGACCCTGGCGATGCCAATCCATTCTAGCAATTACTATGGAAAATCCTTTACAGTTCAAGCTGCACGCCTGTGGAATGGATTGCCACTAGAAATCCGTAAAGCCAAATCACTTAACATATTTAAGTGTATGTTAAAAAGACACTACCTGTCAATCTAACGCCAATAATTATAAGCATTGTTAATTTATCATAATTATATTGTATAGCTGTCATTCTACAAGTGTTCTGTTCACTGCTTTCTTATAATTATATAATCCTATTTTATTTATAATATGTATTGTATCATATATTACCTATACTTATGTATGTTATAGTAAGAAAGAAAGAAAGAAAGAAAGAAAGAAAATAAGTTTATTTGGATAAGGTGACACAATTAAAATTACATAGTATAGAAGAGAAGTGTCCATTACATAGTAGAGAAGAATACTTGACAATTACTTTTCGTTAAGGAAAAGAAACGAAGTGGAAATTATAATTACAATCAAAAATATCATATTAAATAAAAAAGATCAAAATAATAAAAAATAAGCAATTTTGTAAATTCGATACATCTAGAAATAAAAAATATCATATTAAATATAAAAGATCAAAATAATAAGAAATAAACAATTTTGTAAATTCGATACAGTCATCTAGAAATCAAAAATATCATATTAAATAAAAAAGATCAGAATAATAAAAAATTAACAATTTTGTAAACATCTGGATTTTACCAATTTTAATTTATTATGTCACATTATGCCAAATGGGAGTTTAGTTCAGCATATGCCAGACTTACAAAGCCTGGCGCTGGTTTTCAACTAGCTCCTTTTAGTGATAGCACGGACGTTAGGTAGTATAATGCACACACAATACATACTAAAATAATGTGTTAAAACAGTGCGCGTGCATGACGTGCGTTATGTAGGCTTACGGGTTCCCGGCCCGTGCCCAGCGGATTAAGCGGATAGCGGGCGGAGAGGCCTGCAGACTCGCGTGAGTATATTGAATAAGATCAATACGCGCGTGCGCCGCGTGATGGTTGGACGCCGCGGTTTACATCAATGCACGCACAGTGTCACAGCACTGATTATACAACATGGGAACATTCAACATGGACAATATTATTAATTGTACAGTACCTACAAAAGTAACACAAACATATTTATTGTACTGTAGGCATTTGTATAATATAGTATGTATAGTATAGTAGTATAATATAGTATGTATAGTATAATATATATATTGTAGTATGTATAGTATAATATAGTATGTATTTATGTAAGTGTATATTACAATATGTATATATTTAGGTACTTATTTATTTATAATTATTTTAGATTACTGACGCTACACCATCAATATACATGACTGTTAACCTACATCATTTCTGTCCATCCGCGGTTGCCTGGAAGAGATCGCTCTATTAGCGATAAGGCCGCCAATTGCACACTAGTTTTAAGTTATATACTTCTGTAAATACTTTGTTTGTTTTGGTGTTCAATAAAGTATAATCTATCTATCTATCTATGTCTATCTTCCAAGGATAACCCACAATAAACATATTTTGCTTTTACATCTATCTATCTGTACTAATATAATAAAGCCGAAGAGTTTGTTTGTTTGTTTGAACGCGCTAATCTCAGGAACTACCGGTCGGCTCTGGAAAATTCTTTTTGTATACGATGGCCCAGTTATTCCGGAAGGCTATAGGCTATATAACATAACGCTTCGACCCTTAGGGGCCGGGCAAAAGGCTAAAAAGGCTAAAAGATAATGTCGGCTAATCTCAGGAACTAGCAGTCGGATTTTAAAAATTGTTATTGCCTATGATAGCCCAATTATCCCGAAAGGCTATAGGCTATATAAAATTACGCCACAACTTTTAGGGGCCAGACAAAAATAATAAAATGGTCAAACGAGAAGGGGGAGGGTTGGGTCAAAGGCAAAAAAAGGCTAAACGAATAGGATACAATCTATATGGGTGTCGTTTTCGAGATTTTCGGGACGCTGATTAATAATATGAAATTGATTTAGTGATCCAAGATGGCGGACGGGAAATCAAAGATGGTGGATGGGAAAATTTTAGAAATCAATATGGGTATCGCCGTCGATATTTTAAGGGGTGGGGAATCGAAATACAACATCTATTTCGTGATCAAAGATGGCGGATGGGAAAATTAAAAAATCAATATTTGTATCGTCTGCGATGTTAAAAGGGATGGGGAATCCAAATACAACATCTGTTTCGTGATTCAAGATGGCGGATGGGAAATCAAAGATGGCGGATGGGAAAATTTTAAAAAGTCAATATCAAATTTTTTTTTTTTTTTCAAATTCAAAAATATTTATTGTGTAACATAGGTACATAAGTTGGAATGTTTGGTTATTTGAACATGCTGTCCCGCCATTTAGGCATACAATAATACATATATTCTATCATAATATTATTAAGTTATATATAGATGTACATTGATGACATTGACAATTATTAAAATAGGTCAACAAATAGGATACATTCATGCCAGATTAAGATATAACATAATATAAGATAATACATTGGAAATATAAATCATAACCATATCATTAAAATAAATTACAGTCAATTCAAAACAAAATAAATTACACAGAAATCCTTCCATTAAAAATTCAATCAATAAATCACATTATCTTCTAAATATTCTTTTAGTGAGTAATAACATTTTTCCACCAGCAATTTGTGCAGAAGACATTTAAACCTATTTATATTTTCAGTTAATCGTATTTCTAAGGGTATTTTGTTATAAATACGAGGACCCAAACAAAAAACACTCTCATGTAATAACTGCGTTTTGCTAGCAACTATTGATAATTGATCATTGTGTCGACTTCTAGTTCGGTATTCAAATTTATCAATATTTATCTTAACAAAAGTTGCAATTTCGTAAATGAATAGACACGGCAATGAAAGAAGACAGAATTTCTTAAAATATGGCTTGCAAGAATCAGTTTGTTGCAACTGGAACATATTTCGAATACAACGTTTTTGAGCAATGAACACTCGTTCTTTTTCTGATGAATTTCCCCAAAAAATTACTCCATATCGTAACGTAGAGGCAACATATCCATAATAGGCAGTCAATAAAGTGGATTGGTTAACTATTTGTCTCAACCTAAAAAGTGCATATGAAAATTGAGAAATTTTTTGACAAACATGTTCTATATGTTCCTTCCAGTTTATTCTGCTATCAATATATAGACCTAAGAATTTTGTGCTATCTACTTCTTCTATTTTTGTATTCTGGTAGGACACATTTAAGTAATTTTCTATTCTATTTCGTTGCTTAAAATACATTATTTTTGTTTTATTTTAATTGATTTTTAAATTATTCTCTCTGAGCCATTCTATTATTATTTTTAAAGATGTATTAATGTCATATTCTAAATTTGATAAATTTTTATTAGTAAATAATATGGTGCTGTCGTCGGCAAATAATGTCATGTTATGGGTAATTATTTTTGGCATGTCATTGATATAAATGATAAATAATAGAGGAACCAATATACTACCTTGAGGAACACCTGACAGCACATATTTTTCTTTAGAGTGATATGTTTCTTCAATTTTACTTGGAAAAATGAGTCTTTTTACTTCCGTATACTGTCTTCTGTTAGTAAGGTATGATTTAAGTAGTTTATGGACATTGCCCCGAACACCATATGTATATAATTTATCTAATAGGATTTTATAATTGACATGGTCGAAAGCTTTTGACAAATCCATATAGAGTGCAATTATTGGAGATCTTTCATCAACTTTTTTTAATACTTCATGTAAGAAATTGTATACTGCTAAATTTATCGATTGATTTCTCCTAAAACCATACTGACAAGTTGTGAACAAATCATTCGTTTCAAAGAAGTTATATAGACACTCGTAAATAACTTTCTCAAACACTTTCGAAAATATAGGCAAAAGGGCAATAGGTCTATAATTCGTTAAATCTGATTTGCTATGTTTTTTATGGAGAGGCTTAATTACTGCTATTTTTAAACTGTCAGGATAGGTGCCATGTTCTATGCAAAGGTTCATAATATGACATAATGGGTAAGCTATTAGTGGTGCTACATCCTTTACAATGGTTGTGATGATGCCGTCGTGTCCTGCACTAAATGTATTTTTTAATGAAGCTATAATTTTATAGATATCGTGTGGTATCGTTGGACGCATAAATAGGGATTTGGAGTTGAAATTCAATTTTGAACTATTAGTTGACCCTTTATCTGAGCTAGTAACTGCTGTCTCAATAAAATAATCGTTAAAAGCATTTGCAATGTGTTTAGGATTCGTTATTTCTTCGTTATTTATATTGAGTTTCATCACACCTTCTTTAGGATATTTGCATTTGATGTCATTGATTACTTGCCAAGTCGCTTTACATTTGTTTGTAGATGAATTAATGAAATGGTTGTTTTGTGATTTTTTGTCAGACGTATAATTTTCTTGTATCGCTTAGCATATGTTTGAAATATATTCTTATTTTCTAAGTTAGGGTGTATTCTGTATTTCCATAAGAGGTCACATTTTCTCCTACTACAAGTTTGAATAACTCTTGATAGCCATTTTGGTTTCTTCGAGCTATTTATTCTTGTTTTCTTTAATGGAAAACACAAATTATAAAGTAATGTAAACAAATCAATGAAATAATTGTAGGCTTCGTTAGGGTCGGTTGATTGGTAAATAGTTTGAAAGGTAAGCTGTTTCATATATTTAATGAATAAACTTTTGTTATCTTTAGTGTAAGCTCGTTTATAGCTGTACCAATGTTTTATTAGACAATTCCTTTTTATCGGACATTTTAGTAATTGAGCAGAATGATCAGATAACGCGAAATCGATAATTTCACCTTTGCACCCTCTAATGTTGTGAGCAATGTTGTCTATACACGTTTTACTGACAATGCGTGTTGGTTGTTGAAATTGAATAACCAAATTAAAACTCAAAAGTAATTCCCTAAAGTCCTTGCTTGCTAATGACCGACTCATCAAATCGATATTAAAATCGCCACATAGTATTAGTTTTTTACCATGAGTACACAGTTTGGTAAGAATTTTACTTAAAATTAGGAAAAAAGTATTTATTGAACTAACAGTTTTGTTGGGCGACCTGTAAATGCATAATACAAATATTTGGTGATGTATTAATTCAATACTCGAACATTCAATTATATTTGCCATAGACATAGAGTTAATTTCATGAAGTGGTTTAAACTTAAGACCGTTCTTTATTAAAATGCATGAGCCCCCATGTCTAGTTGACCTCATGAAGAAAGATACCAACTTATAACCCGGCAATATTTGGAAAATTTCATCACCTTGTACCATATTATGCTCCGTTACACATATTACATCTACTGAAACATCCTTCAAAGTCAGTTCATTAAGCGTAACTGTAAGCATATCTGATTTGTTGAGTAAGCCGTTGATATTTTGATGAAATATTGACAGATGATTATTCACGAAATAACTGATCTGAAGATATGTTTTCGGTTCGGTTTTGGTCATCAGAAAATTTGTCTTCCCTCAAAACATCCAATGAGTTGCAATTAAAATCAGTTTGAACACCCTTGTCACAGTAAAGTCTAGCAGGATCAATATTTGCATGTTCTTGTGATAGTTGAAACATTTGTTTTTTATTGTAATAATCAATACAAAGAATTTCCTTTAATAATGATCTTGCTACATTTTTTGCATAACTCAACTTATTTGGTATCAATCTTGAATAATCCATATCAAGAAATATAGCATGCTTATAACTTTTACTAATAAACCTCAATAAGTAGTTCAATTTAACTTCACGCAAAAATCTATTATATGGTACTTCACTAATAATAATATTCGTATTTCTAACAGACGACAACCACAGACGCAAATCATATTCCAAATCTTGCGGGTTGTTATCATGACAACCACCTAATACGATTACAAAATCTTGAGTGTTTAACGTTTCGATGATTGATTTTTGAACAGATAATATGTTACTTAGCCCTGCACCGGGCTTTACAAAAGAGAATACTGAGAATTCTGTACCAAGAAGATTTTGTAAGGCATCGCGTAAACCCTTTCCTTGCTGATCCGCTAATATAATGACTCGACTCTTCTGTCTATTTCCGAGATCGTTTTGTAATGGTTCACTGGGTTTCTTTGAGTTAATAAGTAAACGAGATTTATTTGCACATATTTTTTGCTGTTCATTCACTCTACATGACTCAATTTGTGGAGTCGATTTTAAATCTGCATTGCTTTTTTGGACGGGTAGTCGCTCTTTCGACATAGTTTTATTTTTTAATGTAAGAGGACTCTTATTAAAAGTTTCTGTCAGACGACGTTTGACACAGTTTTTTGATAGCGCAGATTTGTTTTGTGAAGATATAGGGCTTGAACATATTTCTTTTAATATTTTTATTTCCTGTATTAAGTGCGATACTTGTTTCTTTAATTCCATATTTTCTAATGATATGTTATCTAGCTCATTCTGAGTACTTTCTAAATTCTTTTTCAAACTATATATTTCGGCTTTCATTTCTTCTCTGTGTATGGACGTGAGGTTCGTTGAGAGATCCATACTTTTACTGAATAGTTCTGAAGAAGTTGATGTATTCATAGAAATATTCATATCCATGTTTTCTAATGATCTAGCTTTGGCAACCGGTTTTCGGAAAGTAATATTTTGTTCTTCTTCCATTTTTGTATATCCTTTCCGACGGCAAAAAATGTGCAAGTATTATTTCTGTAAGTAGCAATAAGTAGGTGATAGTCGTTAGTGTCCAGCTTTATTTTGAATTTTAAGATGACATCATGAGTGTTCGGCTTTAGGAATAGACACTACCGAATTTGAAGTTTAATGTGTTAAGTTCGTTGAACTGGAACGCGCCCAACTTAATAAATGTTTATGTTGGTAGCACTGTTGTTTGGGCACAATATTCAATTTGAATTGACTTGATGAAAAATAACGAAACCTCATACAAACAATATTGTTTATAACTGGTAATTTGTTTACTGACCACCTTGAAATTTGTATCTGGTATCTTTTACTGTGTTTATACACGATAAATCCTGTTATTCACTGTCCACTTGGAGATTTTATTATGTACACTAAACACTTTCGTAATGCACTTTTTTAAGTTTAAATAATAATGACATGCAAATCAATAATATTTTGGAACGTTTCACTACTTTTGTACCACTTTTGATAGTTTTTTATTATATTTACACTTAAAAATCTTTTTTTAGAGGAATTTATTACGGAGCTATTGTTTACTTTGCAAATGACAGATGTCATCCACAATATGGGTATTGTCTTTGATGATTTAAGGGATGGTGAATCCAAATACGACATCTATTTCGTGATCAAAGATGGCAGATAGGAAATCAAAGATGGCGGACTGGATTTAAAAAAAAAATCAATGTGGGTATCGTCTCCGATTTTTAAAGGGATGGGGAATCCAAATACAACATCTGTTTCGTGATTCAAGATGGCGGATGGGAAATATTTAAAAAGTCAATATGGGTATCATCTCTGATGATTTAAGGGATGGTGACTCCAAATACAACATCTATTTCGTGATCAAAGATGGCGGATAGGAAATCAAAGATGGCAGACGGGATTTTTTTTTAAAGTCGATATGGCTATCGTCTCCGATATTTTAAGGAATGGGGAATTCAATATTATATAAAAATCTATGTTTGTTTGTTCATCATTTATAGACTCTGAAATGATAAGAGAATAAGCTCTAAGTCAATGGTAACTTTGGAAAAGGGGCTTGGAAAAGGGAATTAAATAAAAACTCTTGAAAAGCGATACGGAGTTCGCCGGGTCAGCTAGTTTTCAATAAACTAAACGTAATAATTACATATATCAAGGAGGTATTAAATCGACGAAGGTGTTAAATGTTGAATTAAGGTGTTGAATCGACGTTCATTCTTCAAAAAAAAATGCTTGATGACAATCTATAAAATGCATAGTACTGAGTCACTACGAGATATTTTTAAGTCGAAAGGGTTCCTAACTTTGACAGCAATTTATATTCTTGAGATTTGCTTATTTGTAAAAAACAACATGCACTATTTTACTTTCAAATCGGCGACTAAAAGTAATTTACGCAATAGATACAAATACAATATAAACTTACCGAATATACATAACATGATCTGTTATAAAAGTACGTATATTACTGCTATTCGTATATTTAACCATTTACCCACAGAAATCAAGCAGTTAAATGGTAACATCTTCAAAACAACACTTATGAAGTGGCTACTTAATCATGTATTTTATTATTTAAATGAGTTCTTTTGTAAGAAATATGCTTAATGTTAAGAAATAAATTTTGTGTTTCTCTCTTGTTGCATATCCGATATGGATAAACAGAACTGTTGGACTAATTACTGTATTGTAATCCAATTATTGTAAGACCTTTTTTGTACGCAATAAAATTATCTTTATCTTTAATGGTATAATTGTAAATAAACATAAATAATAAACTTTATTAACATCTTAAAATCATAATGAATCTATATGTAGATACTACAATCAATCTTTATTGCGTAATTATATACATTCTTGACATAAATATACATATATAGTAAATCTGCGGTCAAGACTATCAAAATGGTTGTCAAAGATTGACATGTTTCTTGCACAGTAGTATAGCTCGGAAATATGACATCCTCTGCTAATAATTTTATCATGAGTATAATCCAAAGCGCATACTACACGTGGAAATCAATAAATTTCATAGAAGCTTGCTGCTACTCGACGTAGATCTTCCCTGTTTGGCATTTTAATAATTATGTTGAGCTTAATTTAGCAAGGGCTCGAGAACTCTTTGCACAAACCTCCACATTGGATTTGTGTATATTTGATAATCATCCAAGACCTGTTCAGTTGATAAGATCCTGTAGCCAAAACCCTCAAACAAATTAAAAACTGTGTCAGACCATTAACATATGTATTTATTTTTTTGAGAAATGGGTTCAACATCTACAATGTTTCGTGTTTAGTGAACTGCTTCTTTGGATACTCTGTATGTAAATCGAAATTCTTCTCCGTCGTTAGTTGAAAATAAATTCACCTTGGCGGAATTTGACCACGAGAAAAGTCTTCTTCGGGGTCAGACAAAGACGAAAGACTAGTTAAGACATAACTTAGCTATTTTCATTGTAAGCCACTCCAATGCCGTAAAACACTAGAATATATTGAAATATAGGGGAGGGTTGCGATCATTGGACTAGCGTTTTCATTGGACCACCAAGGTATTTCCAAATCTGTCCAAGCTAGGAATACCCAAACTAGTCTAAAGGAGTCTGCGCCAGATCAGTTGCAACCCCCTCATACCTCTGTCACGTTGCGACACGTGGAGAGGAGTTACGCGTTTGGTTGTATTTGTGACGGTCAAAATCTTATTATATGACTCGGAACAATCTGATGTAATTATCATTCTACTCATATTTGTTTGTGTGCACTGGTATGAAATATTAGATAATTTAATTGTGATCCCATGGATGTTATTAAATTTTTCCTAATCATGTCCTTGTATATTTTAGATTTTGCTTTTTGTAACGAAAACGTTGTTGCTATCAATGGACCACAAGAGAGTTCCACCGTTGGACCAGTCCAATCATAGCAACTAATTATTGTATTTTATTTTTATTATGGGGGAGTATGGTCCGGATTTTAATTATGGAAAAACTCGTGGAAACATGCTAAATTTAGAATTTCAGGATGTCGTCACATGAAAGAAAATACTTTACTTAAAATTAAACTAGCAGGTAACCGTAAGAATCAGTGATACTAAAAAAGGGGTTTAAATGAAGCTGGTAGAATTTACGGAGTCGCGAAAGCAACACTTAAACGAAGGTTAGATGGAGTAAACCTAAAAGCCCAATAACACGTTCACTATAACTACATATAGTTTGTTTGCTTGTCGTAAGTGTATGAGTATTGGATTTCACTCCTTGAAAAGTTAAATCGTTTTCATAATTATAATTTGGTAATCTTGATTGGACCTCTAGAACAAATTTCTCGAAGTCCATTGACGGCAACCCGGTGGTTCAATGAAGGTGCCCATGGTCCAAAGAAGGTTATAGCCAAAGATTTAGTTTTCTTCGTTTATACCAAAAAATATAAGCCTGAATTGTTTGTGCGTTTGATTATCTGTATATATATAATCCTTGCGTTACTGACTGACTGACAGACAAGCTACAGCCTAAAGTATAAGGCGCAGGTAGCTGAAATTTGGTATGTACGTTTCTTGGGGACCGTAAAGGTGCACTAAGAAGGGATTTCCTGCAATTCTCACGGGATCCGACAGAAACAGTAAAATTAAAAAGAATATGCGGGCGTAGCTGCGACCATCCTCTAGTTATAAGTAAAGGTCCTACGGAATAAAAATATTAAACTGCTTTCATTTTATCACTCATATATTTTAAGATATTACGCCTTAAAGTTAGGTGGTCCATTCATAGCAACCTTCCCACCTAAATATATTATTGAACAGAGATATTTTAAACAACAATAGAGCTTTAATACCCCACTGAAATCAAATTAGATTTTAAAATTCACAACTCTCATATTTAAAATTCACACTTGTCAATTCACGCTAATAGCTGTACGTGCAAAACAAGACGCGCTTTAATGTAGGCTTTGACTTTTCATAAGTTAAATTTGTTAAAGGATTAAATTTTACAATAATTTGGCTTTGTGCAACGACTTAGTGATCTATTAGCGTCTTTCGATGTTACTGGCTGTTAAAAAAGACTTTTGACACGTGCATATTATTATGCTTATTTTAAATGACTGTTAGTCTGTTAACACACAGAACACCGTGACTACATAAGTTATCTATAAGGCACCAACAATAATACGCATTTTTTTATTCTAGGTGGTCTAGTTCGTTGGCTATCAGGTAACACAAATTGACTGTGAATTATAAGCACGGACTCGACTCCAACGTCAAAAAAATATATGTGGTGTTTTGTCAGTCAATAATCTTATACTAATATATAAAGCTGAAGAGTTTGTTTGTTTGTTTGGTTGAACGCGCTAATCTCAGGAACTACTGGCCCGATTTAAAAAAATCTTTCATTGTTAGATAGCCAATGGGCTATTACGATGACGATAAATGATCTAGGAAGGCTATGGGCTATATAACATCACGCTATGAGCCACGGGAGCAGAGCAGTATCCTTAAATAGCGCGGGTGTAACCGCGGGCATCCTCTAGTTAAAAATAAATTCAGTGTCAAAAGTGTGAGGCTGTGTGGGTAGAGAGAACACTTGTAGTTTGTACCAGAGACGAGTAAGAATATAGACTTACAAAGTCTAACAAAAAAATGTGACTCGATAATTCGTTAACATAAATGACGAAAGATGTCGCTACGCGTATCGAATCGAAAAATAATTAGGGCCAGATGACGCGTGACGTCACTTGTAACTACTCGCCCCGCTTAATGGTACATAACATCACTAGCTGGCGTTATATTCAATTTACTTGTCTTAAATTTATTAACGTGGACGAAAAACGACAACGTAGGTAGCCCTTGTGCAATGTGCAAGGTCATTCGAGAGTTGAGGCCCTCAAGGGTGCTCAACCTACCTACTACGGTACTATCAATAATGCTACCGTTCAACTCTTTAATCAATTTTAATTTTCGAATTATGTGCGTGGTTTAAGTACTTTAAGGTCTAAATTTGCAATGAAATGTTGCACTATATTTTGCTGGTCTGATAACAAAGCTGGCAGATGGCCTCGTAAGCCCACCGAGCTTGGGGTCGATTGATTTGTTTTGAGGAGCACTTCACACTTAGATGATATCCAGGGTCTGATGATGAAGCTGGAAGGTGGCCACGGCATCTCTGTAATAAAACGACATAACCCGACCGAGTTTGGGCTTGATTGATTTGTCTTGAGGAGCATTTTACACCTAGATGATATCCAGGGTCTGATGATGAAGCTGGGAGGTGGCCACGGCATCTCTGTAATAAAACGACATAACCCGACCGAGTTTGGGCTTGATTGATTTGTCTTGAGGAGCACTTTACACCTAGATGATATCCAGGGTCTGATGATGAAGCTGGGAGGTGGCCACGGCATCTCTGTAATAAAACGACAAAACCCGACCGAGTTTGGGCTTGATTGATTTGTCTTGAGGAGCACCTTACACCTAGATTATATCCAGGGTCTGATAATGAAGCTGGGAGGTGGCCACGGCATCTCTGTAATAAAACGTCATAACCCGACCGAGTTTGGGCTTGATTGATTTGTCTTGAGGAGCACTTTACACCTAGATGATATCCAGGGTCTGATGATGAAGCTGGGAGGTGGCCACGGCATCTCTGTAATAAAACGACAAAACCCGACCGAGTTTGGGCTTGATTGATTTTGTCTTGAGGAGGACTTTACACCTAGATGATATCCAGGGTCTGATGATGAAGGTGGAGGTGGCCACAGCATCTCTGTTATAAAACGACATACTTAAGCCCACCAAGTTTGGGGTGGATTAATTTGTCTTGGGGAGCTCTTTAGGTACACCTAGATGATATTCGGGGTCTGATGATGAAGCTGGAGGTGGCTACGGCATCTTTGTAATAAAACGATGTAACCCTACCGAGTTTACCCTAGACGGCCGGTTGGCGTAGCGGGAGTGTAAGCGACGGCTTCGTCAAAGGTCGCGGGTTCGATTCCCGCTCAAGTCAAACATTTGTGTGCATGAATATGGATATTTGTCTTGATCTGGGTGTTTCTATGTATAATAATAATAATAATAATCATTTATTTGAGATAAAAAATACATCCATATATGTTAGTAAAACGAACTTATAAACTAATGTCAGTAATAGTGATTGTGATTGTGTCTAACATATAAGTATGTATTTACAAAAAAAAGTATTACTATAGGTATGTATGTTTATCCATTATCTAGTACCCATAGCAGGGTCATTTCGCCTGTTCGCATCCATTTAGTGCAGTTGACAAAGGACAATGGGCGGTTTTTGGCGGTCGGCGGCCATCAATGAATTTAATATCAAATGAAAGTAGGTACTAATAATTAGGAACATCTTTTACTATGGGCGTTACGCTGTATTCCATTTAGGAAAAGAAATATTTGAATGTCAATATAACCTAATTGTATAGATAATAGTTTTGTGACACGGTAACACATCATCAATATACCTAATTATATAATAAAGTATCGCACGTGATCTTTCGTGTGAAGATAGTTCGGCGTTATAAGGCTGAGCACCTAGTACAGGGCGTGTAAAATATTGAAGTGTATCGAGAGCAACAAATATGACGTCTTAGCGAATATATTGAAGAGGAAGAAGTGTGGTTGTTACCCATTCGAATACAGTCAAGGCACGTAAGACCTAGGACTTATTGATCATCGTCCTAGCGTTATCCCGGTTGCATCCGAGACTTACGCCTCGAAGCTCGACGTCCGCTTACTAGTCCAAACAGATATGACAGAATATCGGCTTTTCCACAGAAGGATCACTGCCATCTGACCTCCGTAACCCAAAGGTATAGCGATATTTCCATAGCTTAGACCAGTATCAGTTTATTTAAGGCAACCGTATTGACTTTCAAAGACCTTCATTAAAGCCAAGACCGACGGTATATTCTGCTCTCCGAGGCATGGGGCAAGCGATAATTAACTATTTAATACGTAAGTAAGATCTGGGACTTATTATTCATAGATTATTCTGAGTTATAGGCGCACGGTCAAATGCTGCGCACATAATTATTATGTGCGTAATATGGTATATTATATACTTATATGGCTGGGTAAGAAATCAACCCGAAGAGTTGCGATTAGCAGCAGCAGAATTAACTGGGATTATAGAGGATGAATGAGAGGAACTAGGCTACACAAGGCTTAAAATCATACTTAATTCTTTTTTTTAACCATTATGTTCTTTCATAACTTTATCTACATACAATAATTAATTATGCATTATAATAGCTTATAATTTATTGATGATATTATGTTAGTTATATACAGGGTGTAACAAGACCCTTAACGAAAACTGAAATCCTATGTTGTACCAATCAGTACGAACATTTTTTTACTTGGGCACTATACCTGGGAAATTACTGGTTCAGGAGATATTGAGGCTCAAAGTTAGTATGGAATTTTTCTAATTAGGTACAAAATCGATGCATTAACCCCCTAATATTTTCTTTAGATGCCCTATAACCCCATGAATATGTAGGTATTTCGAGAATTGCACGCGCGCGCTTTTAATTGCAGTTAAAAAAAAGTGAAAACTAAAAAAAAAGTCGTTTCCCAGCTATTATTTTTGGTTAGTACCACTTGGCATGATGTCCACAACGAGTAGACTTGTAGACGTGGCTTGGTGATGGGTCTTGTGACACTCTGTACCCTTATAATCAAATAAAGATTTTATGTTTATAACAAATTATATGGTATAATATATGTAGGTATATTATTTAACATTAGTTACATCTAAATAGTAAAATGCACCTACCACTTTCATCTCTGCACCACCTTAAGGTTGACAGGTAGAGAATGCCATATGGCATTATGTCCACCGATGTACACTATGTTTAAGCATAAATGATTAAATAAAATAAATAAATAAACTGTGCTTACATTACTAAGCACAGTTACCATACAATTTGATACAATAATATGTGATATATTATAAAATGACAATCTAAATAAGTTGTTTCACTTTCTTTAACACTTTCGTTAGCCAGAGTAGTAAGCAAAACGATTAAAGTTTCAAAAATAAAAACGTCTTTTATCTGTTTTAGAAGTACACCACGGTGATAACACTGGTCCACAGTAATTGTAGGACTAAAACACACTAATTAATAACAAAATCATTCGTGTTCGCGGACCGCCTAGGCTCCATACAAAAATGCCCATTGTCTTTTGAAGGAGAATATAAAAATGTAAAAAATTTGTTCCAGCAAGTTGATTCAAAGAAAAATTGATGTAATGCGTTCATTATATAGTCAATTTTAATATTAGCTTTCGAAACTTGTTGTGTTTTTAGGGTTCCGTACCTCGAAAGGAAAAAACGGAACCCTTATAGGATCACTTTGTTGTCCGTCCGTCTGTCAAGACCCTTTTTCTCAGGAATGCGTGGAGGTATCAAACTGAAATTTATACTAAATACTCGAATCCACGGTTCCATAGAGCTGCAAAAAAATCTAACTTCTAATCCAATGCAATCAAAAGATACAGCCGTTTATGCTGCAAATTGCAGCATATTTTCAAACTCGCATTGGTATCAAAACCTACAGGGTACTTCCCGAGAACTCAGAATCTTGAAATTTGGTACAAAGTAACGTCTTATATCACATATAAAGGAAAAATTGCGAAAACCGTAAATTTTTAGTTACATCATATAATTTTTTTTTTTAATATATTTAAAGTTAGTACCCCTTTCTCTTAAACGCGTGGAGGTATTAAATTGAAATTCATATCAAATACTCAGGTATATAACACCGTTAGGCTGCAATAAAATCAAGCTTCTATGTCAACGCAAACAAAAGAAAGAGCAATATAAGCATATTTTCAAACCCGCGCCTTCTCGCAAGTGAATCAAAACCTACAGGATACTTCCCGTGAACTCAAAATCATGAAATTTATTACGAAGCAACGCCTTGTAAGACTTAATAAAGGAAACATTGCGAAAACCGTAAATTTTTAGTTACATCATATAAGAACAATATTTTTAATAAATTTAAAGTTACTACCGCTTTCTCTTAAACGCGTGGAGGTATTAAATTGAAATTCATATCAAATACTCAATCAAAAGAAAGAACAATATAATCATATTTTCAAACTCACGATTACTCGCAAGTGAATCAAAACCCACAGGGTACTTTCCGTGAACTCAGAATCTTGAAATTTGGTACGATGCAACGTCTTATAGCCCAGATAAAGGATGCGGAAGGCTGAGGACCGTGTACTGTGGTGTGTGTTGGGAGAGGCCTATGTCCAGCAGTGGACTGCGATAGGCTGATTGAGATTGAGATTTCATGTAGTTCAAATTGCATTTCATAACGTGCAATCATTGCGCAAACATTTTTCAGACGTCATCATAAATCCTATTATTCATTCCTCTCATGTAGTATTATTTGTTGAAACCCGGGGGTGTCGCAGAGACATTTTTGAACTTGATGGGTTTTATGAGGTGTGCAGAGTAGATGGTCCAGCTATATATAATGCAAATCCAGGTTGGGGATCAATCGCGTATGTACGTCGTAATATCAAGGATGCCGTGATAGCACAGCTTACTAAATAGTTACTTTGGTGATAGATGGATCATCTAAAAGATATTTTTTTTAAATAACCCAGACGCTGCAAACGGCCATTGTGAATGCTTGCATTTAGAAATTTTTAATGTTAGAGTGATAACCTGATAACTGTACATATAAAGATCACCACAATGTCCAATTAATGTTGCAATAGAATGCATAAATATAACAATATACGGCAGCAACCTCAATAGGTATAATTCATGTTCTCGTCTGATTCTCGTGGGAGACTTCTATATTGATTTTAATACGAATCCCCAAAATGGAATTACCACATATTTTTCATCTATAAACATGTTTCCGTTAATAAACCCTAGCACAACACGAAGTAGTACAATTATAGATAACGTTTTTTCGAACTTCAATATTCAATTCATACCTTTTTCAGTCACCATTTACAGATCTGGTTCAAATTTGATTCTTAAGGCCATACTTTAAAATTTTCATTTCCTTTTCTATGTTTTTTTCTATTTACATAACGTATCATAACTTCACGCCTTTTTGTCTCCGAAGGGGTATGCAGAGGTGTATTATACACCCACACTTCGCCGGTTATGTTTCGGTCCCAATGTAAAGAAGGCGAGCCTATATATAGCCATCAACCAGGCACATTACTAAGCGAGCGATAATTAATATTTTAAACACACACATATGTATGTAACTCTGAAAAATCAGTGATGTGTGCCCGGGGTACCTGGGGATCGAACCCGAGATGATCGTCTCGGCAGTCCGTTACGTACACCACTGGGCTATCGCCGCTTACTTATTTTTGTTATTTAATTTTATATTAAGAATATTAATTATTGTTTTATTTTACATAGTGCAAATAGTCACCTAGTAATAGTTTATTTTCATCGCAAATAAATACTATAATTATTAAAAATACTTTATAAGTATTTTTGGAACAGAATTCTAATAGTCACTAAAAACTTTGTAAACCAATAACTTCAATAAAAAATCTTACCATCATTCATCAGCAGACTTTTGCAAGGTTGCTGCAAGGCTGGTATAGGTATTTAAGTTATATTATAAAATAAGCGATATATGTTAATATAAAATAAAGGATGACTAATTACAAACGACAAAGACACCTTTTTCTTTAATTTATGCTCCTCCAGCTTTCCATATTGTAATGTTATAGATTTCATTTTGCAATAAAAATACCATAACTATGACTGTGAACTTCTACTTAAATACCTACAGGTTTGTACGGAACCCTCGGTGCGCGAGTCTGACTCGCACTTGACCGGTTTTTTTTTTAAATAAACAAGCATCAAAATTTGGCATTTTGCCCAGTTTGCGTCCAATAAATCCAAATTGCGTCCACCTGTGGACCATTTCGCGTCCACCAGCTTAGAGAAGGAATATAAGGGTGATATTGTTAAGCCAATCTAAAGAAAGATTGGCTTTTTACAATTTCTACATTTAAGATTAAAGTTATAAAAAAGTCAACATTATTATCATTATTAAATCACTCTAAAGAAACTATAAACTATTTATTGTTTTCAACATCGATGGAACTTAAAATCAAAGACAAAAAAACATAACGATAGGTACATGTTGTCCAATATTGTGGTCTTCGGAATAGCATAATTTTTACATAATTATGTATTTGTCTTATCGATTTCTTTTCTTTTCACGAATATCACTAAACGCTTGCTTAATTTAATCAATCTTCTGATTTTTTTTCTTATCCTTCTTCTTTCTTGTCTCCTAAGAACTCATTTTGAATAGAAAAAAATATGGAATAAAAGAAATTACGCATTTCATTGCACTACATTCGTAAAAATCTGATTTTAAAGTCAGTTTTAATCAAAAATGCATTTTAAATTATTATATATATATATATATATATATATATATATATATATATATATATATATATATATATATATATATATATATATATATATATATATATATATATTAATGTTATAATTTCTATTTCATGAAAAAATGGACGCAATTTGCTATAATATTATCCCTTGTAGGTATAGTTTGCGTCCTCGTGTGATCTATTATTTTAAGGATTGTATCTTTTATTAGAACCATTATAATGTGGACGCAAATTGGACATTACATTTGCATACTATTAATGTTAAAATAAACAATATCCTAATTTCTCTCTCATATTTTAATCATATAAAAATAAACAACTAAAGAAAACATAAATAGACGAGTTCGCGTCCATTGCGGACGCAAAGTGGAAGTTTTATAAATTCGGTATTGTAATTCGCGTCCACCTTATTATAATTGTTAACTATAAAAAAACATGCTAATTCATATTTCATACTTTTTGTATTTTCATTATTAATATCTAGAAACAGCTATGTATCCTAAAGTTCACATAAAACAATAAAATACTTACCGTCAAACACGCCGCTGCACACTATTTTTAGGGTTCCGTAGTCTACAAGGAACCCTTATAGTATCGTCATGTCCGTCCGTCTGTCCGTCCGCAGCTTAGCTCAAAGAAGCCTGGTGCTAGAAAGCTGATATTTGACATGAATATAGACATAAGATATTGCAACAAAACTGTAGAATAAAATTTGTAGAAAATAATTGTTAGACTCAAGTGTCCCCCTCCCCCTCTGCCGGCTTAACTATTAATTTGGAAGAGGTGAAAAAAATCACAAATGTAGTACATATAACGAATTTAAAAGGAAAACTAGACTAAGTAGACATCACTAGTTTATGAGTAATCGTCGTTTAACTGTTGAACGGTTGAGCCGTGTGGTTGACGGCATAGAATACAAGTGTCACCATCCCCTATCTTCCCGTGGGTGTCGCAAGAGGCGACTAAGGGATAACACGATGCAAATACCATCTTTGCGTAGAGACGGAAAACTCGACATCAAACCCTAAACGACTGCCTCGTTGGTCACACGGCATAAATGTGCACGTGGGATCGGGACGTCCCGGGTTCAATTCCTGGGTCGGGCAATGTTATTGGGTTTTTCTGTCACGAAATTCTCAGTAGCAGCACGGAGTCTGGAAATGTGCCCGGTACGGCAATAGGCTCGCCCCTTATTACGTGGGACTAAAGTATATCTGGTGAAAAGTGGGTTTAGAAATACACCTCTGCCTACCCATTCGGGGATAAAAGGCGTGGCGATATGTATGTATGTATGTATGTCGGTTAACTTATAAATACCAATTTCTGTGAGTTTACATTGGGAGCGCTGGCTTAATCTTAAAGATACCCATTTTTAGGCCCATGTGAAACAGATGTTATTATCAATAATGGCCATTATGGGCAACTACGGAACCCAGCATTGCGCGTGGCCCTACACGCACTTGGCCGGTTAATTTTTATTTAAATCCCGCGCATCTGCACTCTTTTGTTTGTTCAACCGAGATTAACTATTTTTTTTAAACAGGATTAGTTGGGCGCACGGAACGTTTTGTCTATTTGTGCGTGTCTCTCTTATACGTTGAGGTATTGGCGGTACTGACTTTTAATTTTATTAGTGTGTTAGTACACTTATTTTCGAGCATTTTTAAAGGGAGGTCCGTAAATGGACGCGAATTGGGCGATGGACGCGAACAGGCGAAATGACCCTACAAGCTCAAAGCTCTGCTTAGTTACTCAAAGACTATTAAGCATAGGTACTTTTATTGAATTGTTTTATTTTTTTGTTTTCTGCTATTTTGTGAACTGTAAAATAACTAGGTACATTTAAAATAGTTTTACTACATACATTATTATTGGCAGTGCTATGCATACCGTAATTGTCATATTATATCAGATACAATGCCTTTTAAGTGTTTACCTTAACTGTATAAATATAAATGATGTGGTTGTGCTAATAAATAAATTAATTAATTAATTAATTTGGGACTAGATGGTGTTGTGTGAATGTGGTAGAATATTATATTATATAATTATAGTTTGGGCTCGATTGAATTTTCTTGAGGAACACTTTACACCTAGGTGATAATAATTATGATACTACGATACTACCTATAGCGGTACCGGGTTCGATTCTAGGTATAGTTGCTTTTTGCATTTTCTCATACAAAGTACCTACTTAGTTAATAAATAATATGGTCTCACTCATGGTATGAGTTCGTGCGTGCGTCCTTGAGGCATACATAGAACTAGTTCGTAGATGGTTGTTTACGAATTGTTACTAAATAAGTGTATCTACCTATAAAATCCGTAACGTACCCATCCCATCTAAATAGGTAATTTTATTTTGGTTTAAGCGTCATCTAGTGAAAATTCAATGTAAACCGTTGTACATTACCTTTCGTGTTTTTACTACGCCATCTATTAGTACACGTTCAAAAGTGATAAAATATGCACGTAAAATGAAATAGATAAATTAGCTTATTATGAGCAATATTACCAATTCTAAAAAATACTTAAACAATTTCAATGGCCGTTAATGAAAAAATAATGATATTTTTATGACTTGTCTGGCTGTAATTAACGTCGCGTGCTATTTGATCAGCGCCCTCTGGATATAGCTCGCGATTTGAGCTTTTTCCGAGGCACATTTTTTTGTTCGACTTTGGCAGTCTATATTCTTACTCGTCTCTGTTTGTACTAACATTTCTGCACCAGTCTTACACAAATTCTCACACACTTGCACAGTCTTGTTAAAGTCTCCACACAGACACTACCAACGTGAGCTTATTTAAGTCTGTCTTTTATCTTTCTCATTATCGAATATTGCGGTATTTTTTCCCGGTTGTAATATACCTAAAACGAATGTCCCGTAACAGTACTTTTCTCATATGTTACAAAAGTCACGTAAAAAGCGAACCTTTCGTTACCGCGTTTTCTTTCAATTAAATTCCACGAGTGAGTTTGCCCTATGCAGGTACGTATAGGTATATGTACTTATATTTGGATTGTGAAATATCCAACTGTACCTTTTTTATGTTGTTATGTTATTGAGTTGCAATGCATCTCAAGTGCTACCTTAGTTTTCTGAGGCCTCAGCAGCTTGCAGTTTGCACGAGAGGCGGATATATTCCATATATTACTCTAACAATCTACATCGCAGTCGCATTAAATCTCGCTTATCATTATCATTGTGCACCAATTAAACATAAAATACAACAATACAGATAGTATGTTCAATCGTAAGATAATTCCATAACATTTTTATGTTTATTTTAACGTAACATAATGCATGGGAGCGAAACGACCAGCGAACGAGGCTCTGGTGACCGACTAACGGCGGTATAGCCGTTGCAAATAGGCGTAGCTAAATATAATAGATCGGTGACGGGCAGCAGCGTCACCGGTGCGAGAAGCTACGCCCTGCGATCACCAACAAGCATGCCCAGCGTGGTGATTACGGGCAAAACCTCAATAGCACACACGCTTACGCAACGGCCCCCAGTTCCCGGTCACCCCGCTATTCCTGGCCAAGGCGGCGGACATGGTAACGGCGGTGCGAAGAATCCCCGGGTTACGGTAGGCCGCCAACACCGACTGACCATGGCTACGTATAACGGACGCACGCTACGGCTCGACGAACATCTGGCACAACTCGAAGAGGAACTGAAGTACATAAGGTGGTATGTTTTGGGATTATGCGAGGTCCGGAGAGAGGGAGAGGATACCGTTACCCTAGATTCAGGCCATCTTATGTACTTCAGGGGGGGAGACCAGCCATCCCAAGGCGGGGTTGGGTTCCTGGTCCATAAGGTCCTCTCTGACAACATTTTAGAAATCTCCAGTGTGTCGACAAGGGTACCATACCTTGTGATCAGACTCACCAAGAGATATACTCTCAAGGTTATCCAAGTGTATGCACCGACTTCGGCATACTCGGATGATGAAGTAGAAGAAATGTACGAAGACATTTCCAGGGCCATACACAACAACCAAAAGGCCCACTTTAATGTTGTCATGGGGGACTTCAACGCCAAAGTGGGAGTACATACTTGCGGCGAATCGGTAGTAGGACCACACGGATTTGGTAGGAGAAATCATAGGGGGCAGATGCTCGTCAACTTCTTAGAGAAGGAGGGGCTGTTCTTAATGAACTCATTCTTTAAGAAGCAGCCTCAAAGAAAGTGGATGTGGCGAAGCCCCGACACTATGACAAAAAATGAGATTGACTTCATTATGGTGGACAAAAGGCGAATATTTACACAACCTCTACACACTTCATGGAAGAGTTGCCAGACGTCAGCCAAGACGAAATCGTGGTGGCCCTGAGGCAGCTAAAAAATGGAAAAGACCCCGGGGAAGATGGAATTACGACGGAGCTGCTAAAGGCAGGTGGAAAACCTGTACTGGTGCAGCTAAAACGCATATTTAATTCTGTCCTGTTCTCGGGGAGAACTCCAAGGGCGTGGAGCAAGAGCATAGTCGTTTTGTTCTTCAAAAAGGGAGACAAAACTCTGTTGAAGAACAAAAGATCTCGCTCTTGAGCCACGTCTATAGGCTGTTTTCCAGGGTCATCACGAGCCGTCTCGCTCGTAGACTCGACGAGTTTCAGCCGCCCGAACAGGCCGGTTTTCGAGGAGGGTATGGCACCATAGACCACATCCACACAGTGCGGCAGATTATACAGAAGACAGAGGAGTATAATTAGCCCCTGTGATTAGCGTTTGTGGACTATGAGAAGGTCTTTGACTCCATCGAAACCTGGTCTGTTCTGGAGTCTTTGCAACGGTGCCAAATCGATTGGCGGTACGTCCAAGTGCTGAGAGGTCCATATGACGCCGCGACTATGACCGTCCAAGTACAGAACCAGCAGTCTGAACCTATCCACCTGCATCGAGGTGTGAGACAAGGGGATGTTATCTCCCCCAAATTGTTCACAAATGCAATGGAGGATATGTTCAAGACGCTGCACTGGAAAGGACGCGGTATTAACATAAACGGCGAGTACCTCTCACACTTAAGATTTGCAGACGATATCGTTATCGTGGCTGAAACCGTGCAAGACTTGCAGTATATGCTGAGCAGCCTAGCTGATTCTTCTGCTCGCATCGGTCTCCGGATGAACTTGGATAAAACCAAAATAATGTTCAATGAACATGTCTCTCCGGAACCGATTATCCTAAACGGGGTCCCTCTCGAAGTTGTTCAGGAGTACGTCTGCCTTGGGCAAACCTTGCAATTGGGTAGAAACAACTTCGAGAGGGAGGCTTGCAAGAATAGCTTGGCTGGGCGGCATATAGGAAACTCTGTCGAGTCTTTTCGTCATCCCTACCGCAAAGCCTTAAGACAAAAGTCTTCAATGAGTGCGTCCTACCCGTTATGACTTACGGTGCCGAGACGTGGACACTGACGGTGCGACTAGTCCACCAATTTAAGGTCGCTCAGCGAGCTATGGAGAGGGCTATGCTCGGAGTTTCTCTGAAGGATCGAATTCGTAATGAAGTGATCCGACAGAGAACCAAGGTAATCGACATAGCTCAGAGAATTAGCACGTTGAAGTGGCAGTGGGCTGGTCACATCTGTCGCAGAACCGATAACTGATGGAGTAGCCGTGTTCTAGAGTGGAGACCGCACCTTGGCAAACGTAGTGTAGGACGCCCTCCGGCTAGGTGGAGTGACGATATACGCAAAGTGGCTGGCAGCGGCTGGACACGAAGAGCCGAAAATCGGGCTCAGTGGCGTGCCATTGGAGAGGCCTATATCCAGCAGTGGACTACGGCAGGCTGATGATGATGATGATGATGAACATAATTATATTGTATTCAATTAGGTTTACTAATGTTTGCCATAATTTAAAATGCCATAATTTCATATGCCATACTGGTATTTGCCATAATTTCATTAGAAGTAACGCTTCAGTTGCCATAATCGTGAAATGACATAAAATGACTTTCACTAATTCCATTGGTCATAATCGATCAAGTGTCATTATAATTTAAATCCATAAATGTATTTGCTATAATTTTCGTTTTCAATAATGCCATTTTATATAACTATTAAGGAGTCTGTATTACTAACACTTATGGACAATAGTCTGAAAATAAAATTTTATTATTATTATTCACTTCATTTATTATTCTTCACTTGGCACACCTTTATATTATTAAAGTACAATTAGAAAAAATACATTTAAAAATATAAAAGGGACCACGAAGACCCACCAGTGTCGGGTACAAGGACCAAGCCACCGTTGGTTAGCGCCTCAGAGACAGGAAGTTCCTCACGATACGCGCCGTGTCGAGAACAACTGCCTTCTGAATCAAAGACTTGATCCAGCTGTCTAGTGTAAGCCTCTTTAGGTGTTGGTCAAGGCTCTTGGCGATTAATCCATTCACCGACACGACTATCGGCACAATAATCGTCGAATCCACATCCCGCATGTCAACAATCTCGTGAGCTAGGTCCAAATATTTAATCTCTTTCTGTTTTTCTGCTTTCACGAGATTGCCGTCATGCGGTATGGTGATATCGATTATCATTGCGAGTCGCTCTGCTCGGTCTATAACTACAATATCAGGCTTATTGGCTACAATAGTCCTATCTGTAATGATAGACTGATCCCAGTACAACAATGCACGACCATTTTCGAGAACTGGGTCGGGCACATATCTGTAGTACGGTACCTCAGAACCAATGAGATCATATTTAAGGGCTAGTTGCTGATGGATTATCCTGGCTACTTGGTTTTATCTGTGCAAATACTGACCATTCTGACTGGCAAGACTCGAAAAACCGGATACTAGATTCCCCGGGCCGGTGACACGCCCGACATATGTCAACTGTATCATCCCTCAGTATATACTTTCGGTAGTTGTTTGTCATGACAACTTGGTCCATAATTGCAAAGACAAAACCTTTGGTTTCTCCAAAGAGATCACCGAAACGTAACCAGGCTATAGAAGCTTTAAAATTGATGTCTGGGTCATGTAAAGCTCTATAGAACCGTCCATGCACCTCCTTGCCCTTTCATATTTCTTTTCGGTCGTCAGTACTAAGTACTGCAGGTTTGTGCTAGTTCTCTTTAGCCAGAGCGAGCGGGGTAAGTCCTGTATCAACGGCAACTACATTGCGGTGAACATCCACGTTCACTCCCAGAAAATATTCTCTGAGGTTGTACAACTCGGGGCTATGGAGGGTCTTTGCACATAAAAAGCCTCGACCCCCACATTTCCGCGGGATGTACAACCTCATCACCGACGAGCGTGGACGATGCATCCGAGATGCAGTCAACATTGAACGGACTTTTCTATCCAGGGCATCGAGTTCCATCTGGGTCCACCTGAGTATGACGAAGGAATACATTAGGACTGGCATGGCCCACCCGTTGCAGGCCCGCACCTTGTTGCCACCTGATAAAAGACTGTTAAGTACTTTTTTTAGGCGGCCAAAGAAACGAGCCTGCAACGTCTGTTTCATGTCAGTCTCAGCAATATTCAAAGACTGCGACATACCCAGGTATTTGTAGGTCTCGGTTAGGGAGAGGGATCGAAGTTGTATGGAATCTGAGAGTTGTATCCCTGCAGATTCCATAATCCTGCCTCTCTTCACATGCATGACCGCACATTTATCCATACCAAATTCCATCCTGATAGAATTACTAAAGGTTTCAGTTACCTTAACTGTCAGTTGTATATTGTTGGGGGCAAATAATTTCAGGTCATCCATGAAAAGGAGGTGAGATGTAACGTGACCTCCACGCTTGAATGCCACCAGAAACTGTTTAACAGAGGTAGGTAAACAAAACAAATTAACACTGCAATGGATCAAGGGCCACAGTGGCTCTAGAGGGAATGACGCAGCCGACGTACTTGCCAGAAGAGGGGCCACTTTAGAGGTGGTGGGACCCGAGCCCATTATTCCCCTCCCTTCTGGATTTTATCGCAACCTAGTAAAAAATAGGACCAGGTCCCAACACAACTAGTCCTGGATTGGTATTGAAACATGTAGGCAGACCAAGGAGGCTCTTCCCGCAGTAGACGGTAAGATAGCCAAACAAATGCTCCGGCTGTCCAAACAACAACTGCGGACAGTCACGGCCGCCGACACAGGACACAGATTCTTTAATAAACACCTATTTACTAAAGGTATCACCGACAGCCCGGCACCCTGAGGGAAGCAGTGGGCCACATCAAGAGTCTGCTGGCCTTCCTCGAAGAGCTGGGGTGGCTGGAATGACGACACCATTCCCACCCGCACGCAAAATACACGCCAAGACGTGGAGTTGCGGAAACAGCACGTGCCATCAAGTATCAAGTAAGTAACATGACCTCCTTTCCTTGTCCGGTAGCCTAGCCCTGAAGCCTCTAACAAGGTACTTAGGGGGTTCAGGGCCAGATAAAACCACAAGGGACTCAAACTATCGCCCTGGAATATATCTCGCTCGATCCTTATTGGAGCACTGCCACCCAAACTCGATCGACACCCTGGATAGCACAGTACGGTCCTCCATTGCCCCATACATGACCTTAAAAAGATGCATAGAGTTGTATCTACTTTATACAACTCCAGCACCCTCAAAAGACATGTATATGGCACGGAGTCGTAAGCCTTCTTGTAATTTATTTATTTATTTATTTATTATATTCAGTTACTCTCGGCACTTACAGGTTTGTTGCCCAACACGTGCTGAGAGTCATTTAAAATAATTAAATACGGTAAAAATACACTAGATAAAATAAAATCAATAGCATTCGAATTCATGTCAAGTTATACAATCATGTCAAATAATACTTCGAAGTCAAATAATTATAGTTAATTTCATGTGATCACATACCTACCTAAGTCATATTCACTATACAATTTAATTAATTATGTCAGAAATTACAATATGATAGAATGAATATCATGTCGAGTAATACAATCATGTCAAATAAAACTGTGTTGTCAGATAAATAATACTACTACAATGTCAAATAATAATAATAAATCACATGTGATCACATTTTAAATAATTACATAAGAAGGTTTGGCACTGTTTGTTGAATTCTCCCCTACTATTAAAAAATATGTCAGTACTTGGCTGTTGATTGACTAGGGCATTGAGCAGTGATATGGCCTGACTTGTAGGAGCAAACTGTGCGGTGTTTGTGCGTACTGGTGGTGCCGCGAGCAAGCGGCGCGACCGCAGCCGCGAGTACTGGTCCGGAGCAGACAGTCCGCAACGAGACAACGCCTCAGGATTGTCAATCTGCCCATTAAGCAACAAATAGAAATGTGCCATAAGTTGCCACTTACGTCTCAGCTTGAGAGTATCAAAACCCACCATACCTGATACAAACAGTGACGGATATAGGTACGCATAATATTTTTCGTTGCACTCGTTCTACTATTAATTTATATTTTGCCTCGTGTGGGTCCCAGATGGCAGAGTTGTACTCGAGCTTGCTGCGAACAAATGCGAAATATAAAGCAGTTAGCGCATCCCTGCCACTGAAGCGAGCAGACTGCCTCATGACAAAGCCGAGCGACCTATAGGCTTTACTGCACATCTTATTTATGTGGGTGTTAAAAGTCAGCTTTGAATCAACAACTAAACCCAAGTCGCAAATTTCTGTGACGCGCTCCAACGGACTGCCTGACAGAGTATCCATAAAAGTGATCAGTGAATGCGATCGGGTAAATGTGATCGTTTTGCACTTTGAAACATTAAAGTCTAGGTAGTTGCGTTTACTCCACGCCTCGACATTGTTGATGTCCTGCTGAAGCGCGGCACAGTCACTCACATCCTTCACCTCTAAGAACAACTTCAGATCATCAGCAAACATGAGGCATCGCGCCGAACTCACGACATTCGGCAAATCATTGATCATGATCAGGAATTGAGTCGGGCCCAAATTACTGCCTTGGATTACTCCAGAACTTGTCTCGTAAGACTCCGAGCGGCAGCCTGATATCTGGACATATTGAGTTCTGCTCTTAAAATAGTATCGGAAAAAAATTATCAGATTTGGACTAAACGCTATAGCTCCTAAATTATCCAAAAAAACTTTAGTTTGGACACGATCAAAGGCTTTTTTTAAGTCGAAGTAGGCCGCGTCCACCTGCCTACTTTGGTCTTATGCTGCAACAGAAAAATCTACAAGGTTCAACAAGTTCGTAGTAGTTGATCTCCCTGGTCTGAACCCGTGCTGACATTCACTCAATTGTGGCCGTACTTGCCTACTTATATGTCGGTTTATGATGGAATCAAAGATTTTACCGAATGCCGAGAGCACGGCGATCGGCCTATAGTTCGTGACGTCTGAAGCTGCCCCATCCTTCGGAATGGGTGTAACCCGAGAGATCTTCCAAAGCGCTGGGTATGTAGCGGTTCGTAGAGCAAGGTTGTAAATGTGCAATAAAGGTTCTCGAAATACAGATACGCAGTCTTTAACCAAAAACGGAGGAATCCCATCTGGCCCAATGGACGAGGAAGCCCTCAGACGTTTTACAGCGTATGTCACATCGGCACTATCGATGTTGTCCAGTGCGATACTAGACGATGATTCATTTGAAGCATAATATTGTTCGGACGTGTCACGAGACAGTCTCACCCCGTCAGTGTGGTAAACTGACTTAAAAAACGTCGCGAACACATTGGCAGCGTCCACTCCAGTCACAACTCTCCCATCGTATTCGTACTCCTCACAGGTATGCCTGGAAGAACGTTGTTCCTGTACGAATGTCCAAAATCGCTTCGGATCCGATTTTATATCCGCCTCTGTCTGTTGTATATAGGTTTTGTATGCAGTATCAATGAGATGTTTCAAGTGCTTTCTATAGTACCTAAACATATCTAAGCACCACATATTTTTTGAGCTTTTATATTTTGAATGAAAGTAAGATTTGTCCCGTATGCATCTTATTATCTCAGGAGTGTACCATGGTGGGTATTGGTACCTCGAGCAAAGAGTAGATTGTTGTTTAAATGGTACATGACACTGTAAACAATGATTAATTTTGTCGTAAAACATGTTAGTTGCTTGGTTAACATCATTGACAGAGAGTATATCATGCCATTTTAATGATGCGATACTTTCATACAGTTGAAAAAATCTGCTTTCCTAAATTGCCAATGCCGCGAAAAATCTCCATGCGATGAAGCCGCGGGCGAGCCTAGCAACAGCGGAGGCGCGGGCCGTACAGGCCGCGCCGGACGCGGCTCGCTCAGTACAAAGCTGAGCGGTGGATGGTGTGCGTCCGGTGGCACAAGTGGCACTGTATCTTCCCTCATATGCACACACTCGCTGCCCAGATCGCTCAAAACCAAGTCCAACATGTTTCCATATTGGTTATAGACTTTGTTATATTGTTTTAAGTTGCCAAACGCAAGAAGGTGTGAGAAATCTAACTTTACCTGTCCACTAGCCGAATTTAAGTTCAGATCACCAACAATGACAATATGCAGTTTAAAATATTTCCTAATAACATTTTCTAGGACTGAGAAATATATTTTCTATAATTCAAATCACTTGAGTTAGGGGAAATGTAAAGCGCACAAAACAATATGTTTTTAAATTTAAAATAAACTGTTGCCATCACCATTTCTATGTCGTCAGTATATCCATCGATGTCAATGATTTGCTTTATTTGGTATTGACACCGCACCGCCAACAATACCCCGCCCCAACCGGTATCGTTGGTCCGGTCCCGACGTATGACATTATAATCTCGCGGGAACACTTCCGCATCATATACACTACTATTTAGAAACGTTTCGGTCAGAGCGAACACATCAGCTGATTCGTTTATTATGGCTAACTTACATACATCCAATTTCGAACGCAAACCTCTAACGTTCTGATAAAACACTGAATATGTTTTATGTTTGGGCGGTTTTATCACTTTGTTTGTGAAATCCACTGCGCCATGGTTTTATGCAAACATTTTGTACCCAGTTTTCTGGCGCCAAGTACTTTGCACAGTGATTCGCCGGTACAGATAACTTGAATGACGCATAATCACCTCTCGATTTCAAAGACTCAACAGAGCAAACATCACCTGGACAAATTTTCGTTAAATATGCAGTCACTTGTTCCACTGTGGTACCTTCCTTCACATAATACAAGTGTAGGTATGCTTTACGTTCTGCCGCCGCTAACGAGTGCGTAGAATCGGGGATAGCTGTACCACGAGTAACGTTCTCGATCGAACGTCGCTTGTTCCGGCGACGCACCTCGACCCATTCGCTGGCGTGAGTATCTTGCGACGAATCCGTATGAACATCGGCCGGCCCTTTCACTTGTGAGTTATTCGTAGTGAGTTGCTGTGGCTCCGCTGTACTTGTAGTAGGGGTAACCGTTGGTGACGTCGGTGCACATTGAGTAGTGGTGGCAGCGGGCCTAGCCGCCGGCTTCCGAGAATTAGCGGAGATCGCCGATGCTGCACGAACGCGCGCCTCGCGCACTGGTCGCTGCGCTGGCTCCGCTCTAGGATTACCCTCTGCGTTGGATTTATTAATTATCACTGAGTCATAGTTATCACCAATGAGTTTTTTTATAAGTTTATTTTGCTCATTTACAAGCTTTTCCAGCGAATCCACTTTGTTATGCTGCAAAAGCACTGTCTTGTTTAACTCGCGGATAGCAATTTCGGCACTTTTATCAGACATTTCTATTTTTATGAGTCCAATTAATCAGAGATGGAAATTAAACGTGTGTGTGAAAGAGAGAGCAACTGCCAAAAAATGTAATCTTTCCAGCATGCCGATAGATTCTTTCGGTTACGGCGCACCTGCTGGCTAATGGCCATGTCTATCAGCAGGAATTCTTTAGTGCCACGGGCCCCACTCCTACATCCATTTTGAGAAACAGATAAAATAGAATTATCAGCTACATGTTTCGACAATTTCGTTCTCAAAATGGATGTAAGGAGTTTAAATCGTTGGCAAACAGGTTATCGACCTGTAATTCTTGGGGTCCGTGGCACTACCAGACTTATGGAGTAGGTGAGTGACGCCAGATGTTAGAAAATCTGGTAGCGACCCCGATTCCAGTGATGATTGGAATTGAGATGCTAAGCAACTACGGAGCCATTTGAGCCAAACATTGTGCAGCCCGTCCGGTCCCGCTGATTTCCAGTTTGGTAACAAACACACTGCACTGGCTATATCATCATCTGTTATTAATATTGGCTCCATTGTTGGTATTTATTCGCATACTCGCTCAACATTCCCAATCCAATAACTCTCCGTGTGGCTGACAGGCGTCGACCAGATGCTGCGCCAAAATGTATTAGTAGCATCATCATCCGTTCGACCCCCATCAGCGTCACCGGCCGTGGACTCGGGTCGCTCCCATCTTCTGTACACCCACCTCTTGTCTCTCTGGAATGTGCGATTCAGGCAATACCGATCCACTCTTTTTTTTGTATCGCCTTATACGGTTTGCCCATGCATAGAATTTTTGCTTTAGGGTGTCGATGCGTTCCGTAACCCGAGATAAATAATCTTGGAAACTGATATTAGTTCCCGCAAAGGCTCGAGTTGCAAAGCGCATCACTCTCGGTCGGGTATTGCCCATCCTAAAACAAGACAGCTTGCCAATGTGTGCCCTAGTCTCAGCGATACGACGCTCAATCCTACGTTGCCAACCTGGCACAGCAGCGGTCTGTCGAATAGCGGTATTATTTACATGAAATTTAACCCCCGCTACTCGACACGCCGCAACCACCGCACAGTACAGGATTGAGTGTGTATCGCCGAGATTTTCACTATTCTCAAAATAAATTGGTAGTAATGCATCTAGGGCACTCACCAGCGCTATGTTTTTCTTATGCATGGGCAAACGAGGCAAACGAGGCCGAACATTTGGGACCATGGATCGGTATTCCGCAATTGCACATTCCAAAGCGCTCCTTAACTGATCGTTGCACTGGGTACTTACATGAAAAGTCTCGTCATCTATCTCTTCATCGGCGACATCAAGCTGTTGCAGTTGTGCAAAGTATGGAGAAGTGATGGGGAGACTTCTCTGCACGTCAGAGCGAAGTCTCTCAAGCACGGTGTCATCCAACAGACGACACCCTTGGATGGCCTGCACTTGATCCGATAGCCGTTGTCTTGACACGTTGACAGCTGGCTCAAGCGCCTGAAACAAAGGCAGCATTCAATCACGATACGCACTGAGGTTAGTTCCTCCCTCTGTGGCCACAAGATATGCCCGCATGACTATTTCATTCATTGAACTCGTCCATCTCATGCGGTGCACATCACCACCGGTAGCGGAGGCCCTGTTCGAGACCGTGGGTCTCGGGGTCCCAAGCGTGTCGGTGGCCAGCCTCTCCCTCGCCGACGTTTAGGTGGTGGCGACGTCGGCGGCGAGAAGTATTCGTCGCTCGACGAGCTCGACGCCTCTGCAATTGCCGACAACGCTGATGCAGGTGCCGGCGGCGGCTGCGAGGCGGAGCTGAGCGACGACTCCGGGGATCTCAGGCGTGCAGCAGCTGCTCTCGTCAACATTTTCTCGTTATTTTATTTGTTTGTATCTGTTGTTTATAGATGTTTTGTTTGGTTTTGTTTTGACATTACATGTCATCTTCACAATATTTTTGCAGATAATTTTCTTAAATATTATTATTATTTTATTCACCATAATATAAATAAAGATAACTTACCTAACATAACCTATTTAGTTACTTATTACAGTCGCACCTAACCCTAGGTACTCGAAAGCATACATACATACATAGACTCACGCCTGTTTCCCGGAGGGCTAGGCAGAGACTACGGAACGCCATTTGCAACGATCCTGACATACCTCACTTGCTTCACTCACTCCCATCAAGTTTCTCATGCATGTTCTTCTGTTAAGGGTACTTCTGACTTGTCCTTTTTTCAGGATGTCTCCAATCTGGTCAGAGAACGTCCGCCTAGGTCTTGCCCTTTGTCCTGTTCCATTCACACTTGCCTTATATATCTTCTTTGTCAGTCCATCGTCATCCATCCTCTCCATGTGCCCAAACCATCTTAACATGCCTTTCTCAATGCTTGTCACTACATCTTCTTTTACCCCACACCACTCTCGTATCACACAATTCTTTACTCTGTCGGTCAAAGACACACCACATATACTTCTCAGTGCTCTCATTTCTACAGCATTTATTTTACTTTCAAATCTCTTCTGCCATACCCAACTTTCACTACCATACATAAGGGTAGGCACTAACACACCTCTATGTACAGCCAAACGTGCCTTTTTGGACACGTTTTGACTGTTCATAAACGCTTTCAGAGCTCCATTCACACTATTACCTGCATTAACTCTCCTTTCAATATCTTCTTCATTCTTACCATCTCTTGTAAACAACGTACCTAAGTAAACAAACTCATTCACTTGTTCCACTCGCTGTCCATCGATCAAAACATTACAAGCCGTAACGCATTCCTCCTTTTCAAAAACCATAACTTTCGTTTTTCTTACATTCACTTTGATTCCTTTCCTCTCTAACGCACCATGCATGATTGCTACTATTTCCTGCAACTCCTCCGCTGAAGATGCAAGTATTACCTGATCATCAGCATAAAGGAGGCATTTGACGAGTAACCCATTCATCCTTAATCCGCAGTCACTATGTTTTAAATCTTGCAAACAACTGTCCATGAAGAGGTTAAACAGCCACGGCGACGCTACACATCCCTGTCTAACACCTTTCTCGATGGTAAACCAGTCACTGTATGCCCCGTTTATCCTCACACAAAGCTGTCCACCCCATTCATTGACAGCACCGACCACATTTCATTCCTCACCACTTTATCGTAAGCCTTTTCCAAATCCACGAATGCGCAATAGACCTTTTGACCTTTGGCCAAAAACTTTTCGGCTATGCTTCGCAAGGAAAAAACCTGATCCGTGCATCCCATACCCTTTCGGAATCCCGCTTGTACATCCCATATTTTCTTGTCGGTTACTTCCATAACTCTTTCAATAAGTACCTTTGCATACAATTTGCCAACAATGCTGAGAAGGCTAATGCCTCTATAGTTTTTGGAATCTTGTTGCGAGCCTTTTCCTTTATAAAGAGGCACAGCTACAGCTATGGCCCAGTCATTAGGTACTCGGCCGGTGCTCCAGTACAAGTTATATAACCGCTGCAACTGACCAACTATGATGCCCTGTCCAGCCTTCAGCATTTCGACTGTAATCCTATCATATCCTGCAGCCTTACCTACTTTCATACTTCCGAGTGCCTTAACGATCTCATCCACGCCAATAACGCTTTCATCATTACTATAGTTTCCATTCATTTCAGCTATCGGTGTCTCTATCGCCGATCTTTCAAATAAACTTTCAAAATACTCTTTCCATCTCTTCAGCATGCACGATTCATCATTTACTATCTTTCCATTCTCGTATCTGATAGATGTGTGTTCTGAGGATTGAGTTCTTCCTCGAACTGCACGAACGGATTTCCAGAAAAACTTAATGTTCCTCTGGAAATCGTCAGTTAATCTGCTATCAAATTCGTCTTTCTTTTCCTCTTTTTTCCTTTTAACCATTTCTTTCACTATTCTTTTTGACCTAACAAACTCCTTTCTTGCTTCATCTATGTCTACACTCGTTGCTTTTCCCATTCTTTCATTTGCTCTGGCAGCCAACCAATCTGACCAAGCTTTTTTTCTTCTCTGACACTGTTGATTGTACATCCTTGTCCCACCATGTATTCTTAACCTTTCGTATTTTCCTTCTCTTGAACACACCACATACTTCAGACGCTACACATACTACCTCTTCTTTAAAGGCCTGCCATAATTCTTCCATATCATTTATGCAATCGAACCTCTCAAATTTAGCTATCAATCTTCGTTTATACTCATCTTTCACATCTTTCTCTTGTAGATTTTCTACCTTAATTCTTTACGCTCAAGACCCTATTTTCATTACGCTCTCGGTGTCGCCATCCTTTAAAGAGCCCACTTATCCGGCTTAACACCAAGAAGTGGTCTGTGTGGATGCCGATCCCTCGATATGCTCTTGTATCCAACACATTCTTCTCAACCGTTCATCTACTATCACAAAATCAATCATACTTCTTCTAACATTTTTCGCCTCTCGCGTATACATATGTATCCTTTTATGATCAAACATGGTGTTTGTCACACAAAGGCTCCACTCCAAATAAATCTCAAGCAGTACTTTTTCATTTTCGTTCACACTCTCATCACCAAATGCACATAACACCCTTTCAAATCCATCTCGCTTTACTCCCACCCATCCATTGAAATCCCCTAACAAGATCAATCTTTCATTATCCTTGCAGTTCCTCAAAATCTCTCTTAAACTCTCCCAAAACTCCTGCCTTTCGTCTTGCTCATGTTGTGACATACCCGTAACTATATTGACCGGGGCGTACACCCCCACAATAAAGAGACGAGTAAGTCCTACTTTCATTCTCATCCACAGTAGCCTAGCATTTACACATTCAAACTCTTTTACACACTCATTAATTCGCGCAGACAGTATTACACCAACTCCCTTACAGGCTCTGTTGGTACTATCTACCCCAGACCAATACACCGTATATGCACCATGCTTGGTGGTTTCACACCTTTTTCTTTTTGTTTCGTTCACACAAAGAACATCAATCTTTCTATCATCCATCATCTGACATACTTCATCCAATTTGCCGTTCATTCCTCCTCCAACATTCAATGTTGCAAACCTGCTCTCCGTAGACCGCCCTCGCGGGAAACGAGACGTGATGGGTTGCGAACCGCGTCGCCGCCGTGTGAGGAAATATTATTTATTGTTCCCATTGCGTTCCCACGAGAATTAGGGTGTTTAAATGTCCATCCCCATAGAGCCCTTTACGGGGGTAAGGCGGAATATCAGGTGTGCCCTGTGACCACCAACACAGGCACCCTCCGTTTGCGACCAGCTTACCCTCTGGCCACGAATCTCTCGGCACGGGTCGGTTTACACCTTAGATCGGGGTTTTGTGTCGGGTATGCTCCCTGAAAGTTGGTTTAATTTCGGAGTTTTCCTTCTCCTAGACAGCTTGCCAACCAAGGCTAACGAGGCCCATCTCCCCGAACGTTTGGTTTAATTTCGGAGTTTTCCTTCTCCTAGACAGGTTGCCAACCAAGGCTAACGAGGCCCATCTTCCCGAAACGAAACGCAACCGCCATCTTGTATGAATGATATAGACAGCTAATGTAAAATTTGTGCGTCATTACTCGAAAGCAATGACGCACAAATTTTACATTAGCTGTCTATATCATTCATACAAGATGGCGGTTGCGTTTCGTTTCACGTTTTTCACATAAAATCTAAATATCGCTTTTATTGATTACACTAATTTTATAAACTGAGGTGAGAAGAGAACCTAACACAACCTATTTAGTTACTTTCACATAAAACCTAAAATAACGTTCCGTTTTGCATATTTGAATCAAGAATTTTTGGAAATTGTTTAAAAAAATTTAGACGCAACTCCGGCAGCCAAAATTACTTTTAGGGGATTAAAACTAACTTCCTTAAGCCCCCTACACCACCAATACCCTCAAATTCGGGCAACCTGTTTCGACCCTACAATATTATGACGGACGCCTAGAGGACGCCAGCAGCTACGCCTGCATTTTTTTAAATTCACCCGTTTCGACCGATCCCGTGGGAATTTCGGGAAATCCCTTCTTAGTGCACCCCTATGGTCCCCAAGGAACATACACGCCAAATATCAGCTTGCTGCGCCCAATTGTTTCGGCTGTAGCGTGTCTGTCAGTCAGTCAGTAACGCAAGGATTTTATATATTAAGATTTTCATAATTATATCAAATTTTGATTATGTCAAGAGTCGATTATGTGATGTGTTATTTATGGAAACTAATTATTATGATATAAAATGTTGTTATAGAAAGTCATTTTATGGCAAATAAAAGTTATCACTGTTGAGTTGTTAAGGCAAACGTTATTAGTATATATGATAATAGTGCAAGTAAATATTATGATCGGGGATGATTATGGCAAACAATATTAGTGCAAATGAATTTGTGGAAAACGAGAGAATACCATTCAATTATTATATAATTCCTTAATTAGTATTTTAATTTATACCTGGTATTTTACGTTTATAGAAGGCAGCGATAGCTGAGTGTAGATACCAACAGACTGCCATGCAGAGGGTATCGGGTTCGAATCCACGGCGCGTACCAATAACTCTTCGGAGTTATGTGCGTATTGAATTTGAATTTTTAATTATCGTCCCGGTTTTCATGAAGATTTTTGATAGTCGTTACATACTCGCTCTGTGGAAAAGCTAATATTCAGCCTAAGCCGGTTAGACTAGTAAGCGGACCCCAGATTGAAACTGGGATAACGCTAAGAGGATGATGATTTTTCGTTTATACGTACCCTTTAAAGTATAATAAATACTATATATTATTATATATTATATAGAATTGAAATCTCTATCATATGATAATTATTATTATGCGTCAAGAGAAGGCATTGTCTACATTTTCTGCACACCGCGCGCATGGGGCAGTTTTGGATGTAACTTAGTTAAAGTTTGTGAAGGGGAAGAAGTGATCGCAGCCAAAATTCTAGTCGAATTTTATACACTGTTTCACAGCTCTAGCATGAGACATTTTGATATGAGTTGAAGCGGCTGTTCCCAAATACGGCTTTCAACAGCCAGATATGTTGCTTACTGAAACGAATAATGCACATCAAGCAGTTACTATGCACCTTCTTCTTGTATTTTATCACAAAAGCAAGATCTTATTGGATCCTGCTTTTGTGATGAAATACAAACACAATCGTGTAGCCATTCAATATCCCTATCTGTTTGGTTTACGGCGGTCAACACAGTAGCTTCGAAGATAAATTGATGGAAGTCTGTGTGACGAGAAGATAAGACTGAAATTGCATGAAAACTCTCAGAGAAGTTTAAGTTCAGTTCCTCGTTTGAGCTAGTTGGAAGCGGTCGTGTAGAACATTATTTTTCTAATTATTTAATGTTTCTAATATCTACTTTTCGATTGGTCGGTCGCCGAATTTGACATTCCTTGTTCCGCAAGTGAAGTTCTTACCTGCCGACTCCACCCACTGGGAGGCCCTAGAGAGAGATGACTACAATTTTGTGAGTTATATCATTTTCTAATACCAAAGCAGTTTGAATTTGGCGGGCCTGATAAATTTTAATTGTATATTAAATTTACAAATACAATTGGAAAAAGTGCACAACCTAAGTGAGATTCGAACACTCACCTGCTGCTACGAGGCGTCGACAGCTTAAGCCATTCGACCACCCAAGCGAGTAGCCGCGGCGGCGAAATTATCAACCACTATCGGCGAATATTTAGCTGACTCCCTAGCTAAGTAGTTCGATAATAGTTGTCGCCACTAGTATCATCGTTGCTGACTACTTAATATTTGTTGCTGATATTATTGTTAATATCAGCAACAAAAATTAAATTCTCTCAATGTCTGGTTGCTTGTGCAACCAGACATTGAGAGAATTTCATTGACGACAATAAATTTCACTGACGAACAAAATGCCAAAAACAGCCAGAACTCCCCCTCCATCTACTGGATTGGAGAGTCAAGACCTTATGTTTACACCGGATATGCATGTGCCGTCTGCGTCGGACTACAGTAACAAGACAGCAAGACATAAGCGTCTTTGCCCTGATTCTTCTCCGGTGAATGATTGGTTGATTTTCGAAAACAAGATAATGATGATGTATGCCTCCTGGAAGACAGAACAAGATCTAATCTTAAATAAAATAACTTCCGATATTGCGGAAGATAAGCAACAAAATAAAGAAATTAAGAAGACAAATACGGAAATAGAGAAAGCACTTGAATGTATGAACAGTGGTTATGAAAAAATGAGACTGACTATTGAAAACCTGGAAAAAGCGAAATAAGAACAAAGAACTTATATTTTACAACTGGAAAAGAGGATTCACGACTTAGAACGTGGCTAGCGCTCCTCCTGTGTCGAAATAAGGAAAGTTCCACAAAGTGACAAGGAAACCACGAGTGATCTCTCTTCCCTCTTAGTACAAACGTGTAACGCGGTACAAGCCTCTATAAAGTCATCCGAACTGCTTGACGTGTACCGGCTACATGAAAACAAAGGCTCAAATAGGCCTATTGTAGCTGAATTTGTTAGTGTTCCTATCAATGCTAAGGTTCTAAGTGCCACTCGTACCTTTAACAAAGGATTACCGCAAACGGAAAAACTCAATACAAGACACATTGGGGTTAGCGGACCAATTCTCCCGTCTACGTTGCGGAGCATCTGCCTGGTAACCAGCGGCAATTGCTTTTTGAAGCTCGTAACTTTTGTAGGGCAAATAAGTACAAATTTTGTTGGACCTATAATGATAACATTTATGTTAGGGAGCGTGAGGGGATTCAATACCCATCAAATCTGCTTCTTGCCTCAAAAAATTACATAATATTGATTAGATTCATCCTATCAACAAAAACTTTTCACAGCTTTATTATTGTGTTGGTAATAATGTCTTCCAAACTGGTTATATTTTTGTATTTAAATTATCTTTATATATTCATGGCAATTTGGCCTTATTTTAATGACACCGTACACAAAATATTCTAGAAGTACATACCTGGCAGCATAATATTTATAAGAATTCATCACACTTATATACTATAATAATAAAACATTGGAAGAAGTAACTACTATCAGAGACTTGGGAGTCGTATTGGATAGTAAAATTAGGTTCCACACTCACATTGACACAATAACAACAAGAGCCTTTAAAATGCTGGGGTTTGTCATAAGGAACTCTAAAGATTTCAAAAAAACACAAACTAAGATTACACTTTTTGCGGCGTTGGTACGATCTGGTTTAGAATATTGTGCTCAGGTGTGGTCACCGCACTATGAGGTACACATTAAGCGGCTTGAGAGGATCCAAAAGCGTTTTCTTTGGCATCTTTCGTATCAGTGTAATAAACTGTACACACATTGTAGATGCCAACTGTTTGGTCTGTAGAATTGAGTCCTTAAACCTTGCTATTATAGCTATATATCGTCCTTCCTGCCAGCGCAACATAGATAGCTTTTTGAATGGATTGGATAGCACACTAGCATCACTGTCCAGCTATAAGAACGTAGTTATGATAGGTGATTTTAACATAAACATTTTACCATCACAATTGGATAACCAGGCAAATGAATATCTTGATCTGACTGACTTACATGGCCTCCTACCAACCCACAGTTTTCCTACTCAGGTTCATAGCTGTCTGGATCATGTCTTGATAAAATCAGATCTTAAAAATATGACCCTAATTCTCGAGTCGAGTATAACAGATCATGCACCTGTCCTTCTCAACATTGAAACCAGTTTAAAAGTATTCAAAAGGCAAGGTAATTTCCCAAAGGTTGACTATCCCTCAGTGTTTTCAGAGATCATGACTACAGACTTCTCTGCAGTACTTAATATTTTAGATCCTAATCTTGAAGCTGACACCCTGATAACACAAATTAGATCTATAATTCAGAGACATACCAGAATAATCCGAATTCCATCAAAGCAAAAAATTATGAAGCCATGGGTTACCAAGGGTTTGTTGCGTTGCATTCGCAATCGTGATTCTATGTGCAAACAACTTAAGACAGAACCTAATAACTACACACTTAAGATCACATATTTAAGGTATAGGAACTTTTGTAGTAAGTTACTTAGACGCCTAAAATCCTATTATGAGAACGACGAACTTAGTAAAGTACGGAAAAACATGCATACCTACTACTTGGCAAGTTGTCAAAAATATTGTTTACTGTGGCTGTAAGAAAGACCCACCTGCTGACCTCTTGAAAATAGAATCGGACGAAATCACTTCGATTAACCAGGTCAATGAATATTTTTCTAGTATAGGTCGTAACCTGGAAATGCAATGTGCTTCTAATTTTAAACCTGACAACTCTAATCAAATAGGGGAAGACAAAAATGTAATTAACTCACTTGTTCTCCTTCCTACGGACGAGACTGAGGTTGAGCACGTACCTACTATTTGGTTTACGGACAGACGCTGCTGCTAGGTGGGATGCAATCCCAGCACATCTATTACTGAGATGCTCTAAAAAAATTGTTCCAATCATTACGCATATATGTAATATCTCAATTGCGAATAGTATCTTCCCTAAAGCCTACAAAAAGCAGTTGTCCATCCAATTTTTAAGAGCGGAAACTGAGACAGTGTCAGCAATTACATACCTATATCTGTGCTGCCCGCCTTATCAAAAATTCTTGAAAAAATTCTGAACAAACGTGTCATGAATTTCTTGGATAAAAATAATGTATTAGCTGCCAATCAGCCTGGTTTCCGAAACATGAAATCTACAGATGGCGCTGTGTCTTCTCTTACTGATCAGATAATTGAGAATCTTGATAAAAACAGAAGTGTTTAGGTGTATTTTTGGACCTCAAGAAAGCGTTTGACACTGTCTATGTTCCACATCGTCTTTGTGCTGTGTATATTATGATAATCACGTTATGCAATAATTTTGGTCAGAAATGAGTAAAGTTATACACGTATAAATTGACGCGATGTCTCAAATGTTACAAAAGAAAATTATTTAGTTTGTACATAATGTTTTTATTGTTCTATTCTATTAAAGCAAACTGTCTGTGATTAATGAATGTAATTTCAGGTGTAGACCCATTTGTTTTAACGTCTCAACGCCACTCAAAATAAGTCTTCCGACGAATACATCATGTGTGTATTGTTTGAATACATTAGACACGTTTTATTTCATCGTAATATGCTGCTCAGTAGTTAAATGTGGATATGCCAACAATTTATAATTTTTCACCGACTTGTCCCCGGGCATGGGCTCGCTTTTATCTACCACCCTTGCTACGCGGTCGAAAATAATAATTCTTTTCTCTCAATCCAACCAAGAATTTTGATAAGCGTTGCCCGAAGGCTTTTGAAAAGTATTGTCCTGAATCCGAAATCGGAGCAACCCTTAATTTTAACATAAAATGTTTATTCTGTTATAACATTATAATGGCTCATTATTACTGATAATGTAGACAGCTTGTAATAAGAAAAAAGGTAGGCGAAGTTTGAATTTGGAACGAAAACATAAAAAGATCAATCTTAAGTTTTTCTAGTCCGACTTGAATTTCAATTCAGTTTGGATTTATTATTATTCTGTGACGATACATTTTTACCATTTACCTGCGTACGCTCAATTTTTTGAAGCATAAAATTTTATTATTTGTTTCTGCCGTTACAAAGCATACATTACGTTATGTTCATTATTAATAAAGTTATAATGCCGAGATTAAATGTCAGTTCTTAACATATACTACCAAAATGTACGCGGACTGCGTACAAAAACGCGTAGCTTCTATAGGAATTTGTGTTTAAACTCGTACGATGTCATAGTTCGTACAGAGACGTGGCTCAAAGATAGTATTATTCATAGCGAGTTGTTTGATAAACGTTATTTGGTAATGCGTCGGGACCGCGATTATAATCATACGTGTCAGACCCGAGCGGGTGGTGTCCAGATAGCAGTGAGAAGTGATTTAAATGTTGTGGAGAGGTTGGACTTGTAGAGGTTACAATCACCTTGAAGAGCTCGAGACCGTCGGTGAGTTATCATATTAATATCTGTGCTGTATACCTTTGTAGCGAAAACTTAGGTTATTCATACAGTGACCAATTGCATAATTTCACAAGTAGTCTCAATAGTATAATGTTATCGCTTCCACTCGAAAAATTCGTGTTGCTTGGAGATTTACATTTTGGTAGTCAGGTAGATTGGGCTTCCAATAGGGTTGGCCCTGACTTTTTACCTGTTGTTAACTGTGGCCAAAACCTTACTGACTTCTTAGATTGGTATCTATGCATGTAGCCTATCTCAATATAATGGTATACGAAATATTAATGGGCGACTATTGGACCTAGTTTTTTCGAACGGCGCCGGCGGTGTAATTGTTTAAAAATGTAATGAACCACTCGCGGTTCCTATAGATACACACCATTATCCTCTCAGCATACAGGCAGATTTCATAGAAATACATTCACTAAAAGATAGAAAGATTACTAAATATCTCTTTCACAAAGGAAACTATGATGACATAAATGCCGCGCTCGGCCTGGTTGATTGGGCTAAATTATTAAGCATAGGATCAGTCAGTTACCCAATTTTACAATATATTGTACAATGTTAGAGATAAATTAATTCCTATTAAGTCCGTTAGGCATTCATCACACGCTGCCTGGTACAGTTCTGATAAATACCACCGGAAATATAAGCTGTATGGTAATTTGAATGACTACAATTCTTTTTGTGTACTGCGTAACAGAGCAGTTACTTTAGAACAAGATTGTTACAAAAACTACATTGAGCGTATTGAATTGGCAATTACAACCAACCCAAAATTATTTTGGTCATACATTAAAAGTCAAAAAAATACATCATCATTCCCTAACGAGCTGCACTATCAGGATAAATCAGCTACCACTGGTGAGGGAATCTGTAACTTGTTTGCAGAGTATTTTAAAACAACATTTCAAGAGCCCGATCCCTCAGACTCCAATAATTTGCCTTTAACTGCGGGATGCCCCAACGCAAATTACATTAGTAACATATAAGTATCAAAAGACAATGTTCTTAAGTTACTTAATGTACCTATTATAAGAATAATTGTACATACCCCTATTCTGTCTAGGCTGACCTCGATTGTCGTTCTGGAACGGACGACCACGGCCTCGGAAGAAAATCATACCGCGATGGCCGGTTGGCCTGCTGGAATTGTTGTACCTGGAAGCACCTCGAAATTGGCGGGAGGCCCCAGAAAAACCTCGATTATGTTGACCTTGAAAATAATTACGTTTCCTATTAAAAGTTAGAAGATTCTCAGACTGAGACGGCATTGCAATGACCTCTTCATCTATAGCTGCTTGCACTGCGTCCTTTAAGGAGTCAATTTTTTGCGCAGCTATTATCGTACTGAGTCGCCTATTACGTAATCCGTCGGCAAAACGTTTAATGGCTTGCTTTTTGTTTAAAGGTTTTAAAATCTTGAGATTTTCCATTTTTCCCTCGGCTTGCGCTATAGACAAATCCATAAATAATTCGCTTAACTCTTTACCATAATCAAAAATTATATAAATCGGGTTACCATGGTTCAACGCAGTTTCAGTGGCTTTTGTTCACTTTTACGCACAATACGCACTCGCCACGAATCTCTTTACGACACGCGATTCACGCACACGGTTTAAGCACATAGTCTTCTTTAGGAAGTGAAGACCCACGCCCTGGACTGTTTGAACACGACGTACACCTGGTATGACACGCTGAACATCTATTTCCTTCTGCAACTTCCCGACGACCATGCCGTGAATATGAATTTCTTAGAGTTTGACGTAGTATTTGGTCATTAATTTACGTGTGATGGTAGTTCTTATAGCATTTGTATGCGAAATATGCAGCCAATATCAGCAATAGACCCAAAATGATCATCATCACAGTGCTGATTGCAGAAAGGTGAAATTGTAGCTGGTCGATACTAGCCACATTTGAAGCTCCAATGCCGTTCTGATTTATTATTACTTCTTCTCGTTTTGGAGTGTTAGAATTGCACATTGTAAAAGTGTTTGAAAGTCCTCGAACAAAGTTCAATAACGCAACGTATACTTAGAACGACAGTCTATACCACACACACAGTGCGCCTGCATTGCGACCCGACATCCTATCATCAAACATGGCAGGGTCGCCATGTAAGGTTAGGTGTTTGGAGGAGAATAAAACGCTCTGACTGCTTGTTAAGAACTGAGTCATTTATTATAATAATTGGTATTATAAACACGTGTAACATACATAGGTACATAATGTTAAACATAGATACATACACACTACATAACCTTGCAACTGTCGCTATTGAAATTGCCCGACATAGTTGAGAGCGATTGATAAAGTTAGTGATGTATTGAAAATAAACCCTTTTGATTCTTGCTTGAAAAACTAACACGGTTTATTCATCTCGTGAAATATCGCCCTTTGGAAGGCACATCCCTTTGGAGGCTTCGCGAATTGGATTGTAATTAAAGTAAATTTGGAACCCTCGTGAAAACCGCTTTCGATCTATTTCTGGCAATAGTTAATTGTGATAAAACTTGTGAAACATTGAACATTGAACATTTGCAAAAAGTGTGTGTTGACGTGTTCTGAAGACAGACGCCGAGCTGGACCCTCTGGTATCTATAACGATTTCCTTATTACTTTGGCCAAAATTATGAGTGTAATCTTATAAGTCTACTCAAGAACATCACCAGGAGATCTCAGGTAAACTTACATAACTAGTTTAATTTCACCACTGTGAAAACACAGTACATATATGTCAGACCTTGCCCTGGGCTAAAGACTGGATGAATTAATCGATTCCACTGCCTTCTGCAAAAAACCTAGTTTCTAGCCCAGATTCTGAGCATAATTTGTGGTAGCAGAGCGTCGTTGCACCTTACCGCTGTTGCATTGAGTGTACCTAACAGGATTAATATTGTATAAACTTGTATCTGAGCTGGTCTCACATTTGTACACAGTGTTGTAGTGTTGTTAGGTCAGTTTGCTTGAATACATAATACTTATTTGTATTGGTTGACCTACTTAATTTGAAACACATTGTCATACATAAACATAAATCAGTAATTGTTTGACTTGAATTATTGAAATCTTACTTGATTCATTTGTTATTAGCATTAATAAGTCAGTTTCATTGGATACATAACAGTTACATGTATCAATTGACTTAGTTAATTGCATACATTGAATTTGAAACATTATAATAACCAAATTTGACCTTGCATAGATGGGCGGGTCACATTGATAAATCAACTTAATAAACTTAGTTTTGTTATAATATATTGATAATATTGTTAGGTTAGGTTAGGTTATTATAATATTGTTAGGTAACACATATCCCCCCCCGCGGGATCTCCACCGTGTCGTGGTGGGGGGGCTCAGTAACCGTGGCTTGGAACCCCGCGGTGAAGCTAAGAGGGATCCAAGAGGGGTCGCTCCGCGTGGGCTTGACGGGGCCTGCGCAGGATGCGTCCAACGGTGCGGGTGCGGGGGACAGTTCTGTCTGTCCCTCGCAGTCGGGTGCGGTCACGGGAGGAGAGGCGTGTCGGTGTTGCGTTGCCGCGCGCCCTATCTCCCGCGACCAAATGGGGACGCACCATTCGATGCGTTGCGGTGGGGCCGCAGAGGAAGAGGAGATGCGGTGTTGCGTTGCCGTCCTCCCTATCCTCTGGGGCCGCTGAGTGTTTTGGCGGCGGAGCCCAACACCTTAATCCGCCGCCAAGGGGGTTTTGTTCGGGGCCCGCCTGACCATCTGGCGGGCCAATACCCGTCGGGGGTAGCGACGAATGCTTATGCGAATGCCTACCCTCCGACACACGGGTACATGAGGAACACGGGTTGGTTTGTAGTCAGTAAGAGTCTGACAGTCCCCTTCGCCCTTCCCCCCCAGGGCGGAGGGACTCCATGAGGATTTTCCAACACGACACCAAAAAAAAAAAAAAAAAAAGGTAACACATATCTGTGTTACTTAGGGTTGTATAATATCTCAAATAACACACTTAGGCTGTCTGTTGCAAATAATTAATTAATTAATTTGAAGTTTCAACTTATTAATTTGTTGTGAGTTATAACTTTGATAACTTTTGTTTTTGTGTCAATATATTGAAACTTTTAATTTTGTTGGGCAGTGAATACCTGTCACTTGCCTGCACTTGCAGTAAACAGGCTAATACCTCGTTCGTTTCAAAGAATTAACAAATATTAAGTTTTGTTAAGTTTTAATTGATAGTATTGTTTAACGCTTGTCCGAGCTCTTTTGAGAATTAATTATGCCAGCTATCAAGGACTTGCGTGCCATTGCATCAGATTTGCGCTGGTTTGCCTCAGCCAGTGCTCTGGTAAACCGGCCTGATCGCCAGCAGGCCTTATAACAAAGATTTGAGCAGCTCGATCATCGCCTGGCAAGTGTGGAACAGCAATTTCGTACTTTCAGCGCTTGCTGTCTCAAAGTGTCAGTTGTTGACTTCACCGCTGACCAGCGAAATAGAGTCAGTGAAGATTATGCCCAGATTTTGGATCTCTATGATGCTGTCTCCAACTGTGCAAGACAGTTAATTGCCGATAGGGACGGGCAACCCATGCTGAAGCAGGAGCTTCCTAGGCCAGCACCGGGACTGGTGAGTAGGCTTCCCACATTGGACCTCCCGCATTTTGATGGCTGCCTAGGAAGCTACTTGGGCTTTGTTAACCTATTTGACAGCCTAGTCGATGACAGGGCTGACCTTCAGCCGGCACAAAAATTGGCCTACTTGATGTCGGTTCTGGATGGGGAGGCCAAAAGCCTCATCCAGCATCTGCCCGTGTCTGACGAGGCGTACCAGACGGCTCGGGACTTAATTACCCGTAGGTACCACAACAAGCGTGGCCTCGCAGACACCCACATTGAGCATATTTTGAGTTTGCCCACGCTCACCCGGGTCTTTGGGTTGCGCAACCAACTTTTGAACCCGCTCTTGGTGGCAATAAACGCCCTTAAGTGCCTGGATCTGCCCGTGGACCAATGGTCCTACCCGTGTTGGTGCACATTGTGCTCAAAAAGCTGCCTGCCGACCTAAGGTCGCGGTTTGAGCAGCGCTTTGGTGGGGATAGTGCGACGCATCTGCCCCCTTTTGCAGAATTGGAAAAGTTCCTGGAGGACGAGTGCCGGGTTTTGGACAACTCCGGTGGTGACACGCCGGCTAAGTCGCATCCGCCTGAGGTCAAGGAGCAGGCTCGTGTTCACATCCGAGGAAAAGTTGATCGGCGCCCTCCTCGATTTGCAGTCACGCAGAGCTCAGTGGAGCGCTCTTACTGCAAGGTCACGGGGCACAGAACGGCCAGTTGTAGGGCATTCTTTCTCGTAGGCGCATCGCGAATGCCCGCCGCCTTTGCTTCTCTTGTGTGGGGTCCCACTACCAGCGAAACTGCTCAAACTCTCGCCCCTGTCCTCATTGTGGAGGACAGCATTTGGACATTCTCTGCATGAATGCCAGAGAGGTAGGCCGCTTGTCCAATCAGCCAACGCTGCGCACGGGCGGGTGTTTTGAATGTGGCATCTGAGGCTCACCGGCGCGCAGCCGAGATTCGCCTCGCTCACGTGATCGCCACTCACCCCGCTTGGAGAACCGTAGCGTGTGCACGCCTCCTCTCTCTCGCGCACCAGATTGTGTGATAGCTCAGTGTCACCAGCACCATGACTGCTGCCCCAGGTATTCCCCACCTTTGACGGAGCTTCCCCGCCCACCTCGTTTTGGGCGGGTGCGTCATTATGACCCCCCACAGATGGCGCGCGGATCGAGTCACCGCGCTTTTGACGTCTTCACACAGCACCCTCGTTTTGATTTGCCTGGTCCTGGCCAACGGTCGCCGCCCAGGCAACAATAGGTCATTGACTCCTGCCTTATAACGCCAACCACCCCCATTGAGACCGTTATCCTACCAACGGTTGCTGTTAGGATCTGGAGACCCACGGGGACCTCTGTTGTTGTCCGTGTTATATTGGACACAGGTTCACAAGGTTGCATTGTTTCCACTTATTTGATAGGGCAGGTTAAATTAAATATGGGTTCTTTTCCGAATTGCATACGGGGAATAGGTGACGTAGCCTCTAATGTTGAAGGGCAAGTTAAGGTTTCGTTTGCCCCTGTTGAATCTTCACAACCGAGGATTAAGACCTCGGCTATTGTGCTAAAGAATATTTTGGGTATGGATCCACAGAAATAGCTACCTGCTGCTGTGGTGAATTTGACATCGGGATTGGAACTGGCAGACCCCAAATTTGACAAACCGGGACAAATCGATTTGTTGATTGGCTCTGATGTGCTCGGTGGAATTTTGGTTGGTGGGAAACGGGTCTTGGTGCCAAATGGTTTGACTGCCATCCCGACCATATTTGGATTTGCTTTGATGGGACCTGTACCAAGGAACCCCCCTCCACCCGAACTTGATAATTTGTTGGCGGTAGGCTCCGCTCTCTCTGATGCAGTTCAGATGTTTTGGGAGGTAGAGGAGCCCCCTCAAGCTGCCCGTTTGAATCCAGAACATGAGGAGTGCGAGCTGTTCTTCCAGAACAAAACTGGTTGACTCCGTTCTGGTCGGATTATTACGAAGTTACCCTTTCTGTCTGTTCGGCCTCCGCTTGGTGAGTCACGACTTTTAGCCGAAAAGAGATTGTTGGCTATGGATTGTTGCATGGGTCGTGATCCGGAGCTCAGACAGAAGTATATTGAGTTCTTGAGAGAATATGAACAATTGGGACACATGTCTGTGTCATATTTGGATTGGCGTTCGGTGGAGCACTACTTTCTCCCGCATCATGCGGTTTTGAAGCCATCAACTGGCAAGCTGCGCACAGTGTATGATGGTTCTGCGCAGACTTCAACAGGCGTGTCCTTGAACCAGTGCTTGCATTCTGGTCCCAAGTAGGTCAAGGACTTTTGTGACGTCATTACCAGCTTCCGACGACATCAGTTGGTCTTTGTGGCTGATATAAAAATGATGTTTAGGCAGACGACTATCCACCCTGATGACCGTCGTTTCCAGCTGATCCTTTGGAGCGAGAATCCTTGCGATCGCATGCTCGTCGACGAGCTCAATACCAATACGTACAGGCTAAGGTCGAGCCCCTACTTGGCAATACGTTCTCTTTGGGAGCTCGCAGACCGCGAGGGCCTACGTCTCCCACGAGCCTCTGCCACTCTGAAGGACGATATTTACCTGGATGACATTTGTTCGGGCGCCCCCACAGCGGACGAGGCGATCCTCCTGCGGGACGAATTGATAGGTATTTTGGCCTCCGCTGGTTATGAGTTGCGCAAATGGATCTCCAACTCACCAGCGCTTTTGGAGGGCTTACCCGAGGATCATCAGCAAGATCCACATTTGTTTGATGGCTGTTCTCGGCGTTCAGTACAGACCAGTCAAAGACATCTTTACGTATAACGTAGACTTGAAGTTGCCTTATTCTTGGACTAAACGTCTCGTGTTGTCTACTGTCGCCAGAACTTTTGATCCAAACGGTTGGATCTGTCCAGTTATATTTTGGGCAAAATGCTTGTTGCAGATATTTTGGACAGCAGGATTGACCTGAGACGAACCTCTCCGCGGTACTCTTGTTGAGGAATGGACCTCTTTGGTATCCTCACTTCCTGCCGTCAATGAGATCTCCTTGCCTTGGGAAGTACAAGGCAACCCTTCACGGGCTTTGTGATGCCTCGGAACGTGGTCACGCGGCCGTGGTTTACTTGCGCACAGTCAGTGTCTCATGTCAGGTGAGAGTTTCCCTGATCATGGTGAAGAGCAAGGTTGCACCCCTTCGGACATCTCTGACCATTCCAAAATTGGAGCTCTCGGGAGCAGCCCTACTTGTACGATTATTGAATCACGTGTCTAGTACTTTGGGTAAATCAATTTGTATCAATGGGACCTACGCCTGGACAGACAGCCAAATTGATCTTTGTTGGTTGAAGGCGTCTGTCCACACTTTGGAAGTATTTGTCGCTAATCGCGTTTCCCAAATACAAAAATCTGAAGTCAAACTTGTTTGGAGGCACGTGCCAGGTCAGCTCAACCCCACTTTTGTGCCTCGCGCGGAAGCTTGACGCCTAATTTGATAGGCCATTCGCTGTGGTGGGGTCCGGAACGGTTGAGTCAACCAGAAATTGATTGGCCTCGAACGCCAGTCTTGAATACTTCTGATTAGCCGGGTCTACGAACACTCGCTCTTGAGAAGGTGGAATGCGCCTTCAACCCCGATTTTTTGTTGAATCGCTACAGCTCCCTCGACAAGTTGTTTGGTGTTTCTGCTTGGATAAAGCGTTTTGTCTTTAATTTTAGGCAGCCACAACAGAAACGACTGACACCGTTTCTCTCACCACAGGAACGACAGGAGTCCCTCACCTTTTGGGTTCGTTCTGTGCAATTGGCGCATTTTGAGAAGGAGATTGCTATCCTTAAATTAGGGAGATCAAAATTGTCGGGAGCTGTATCTAAATTGAACCCCTTTTTGGACGAAACGGGTCTCTTGCGCGTTGGAGGGCGTCTCAAGAACGCCAACCTCCCTTACGGGACACGTCACCCCCTGTTGTTACCTAAGGACGGTCATTTGGTACGCTTGTTGGTAACTGACCGTCACCTTAAAAATTCGCATGCTGGTTATATTGCTCTGTTGGCCATTTTGCAACGCGAGTTTTGGATTTTGTCTGCGCGAAGAATAATTCGGAGTGTAGTTTTTCGCTGCATCCCTTTCTATAAGCTCAAGGCTTCTACCATGCAGCCCTTGATGGGAGACTTACCGGCAGATCGCGTAACGGAGAGCAGGACGTTTGACGGTGTTGGCACGGACTTCGCTGGTCCCTTTTTGGTGAAAACATCGACGCTTCGAAACAGCAAGACTGTTAAGGCCTACTTGTGTGTTTTCATTTGCCTTTCCACAAAGGCCGTACATTTAGAACTGTTCTCCTCGCTTACGACCGAGGCGTTTGTAGCCACATTTGACAGATTTGTATCCCGCAGGGGGCTGCCTTCCTTGATCCGTTCTGATTGCGGCACTAATTTCAAGGGCACCTATAATTACTTGAATGACGTTGTTAATTTCCTTGAAACCAACAAGGCTGATATAGGCAATAGGCTTGCCCGACGTGGGATAAATTGGTTATTTTCCCCACCAAATTGTCCACACTGGGGTGGTATATTTGAGGCTGCTTTAAAATCGGCCAAGACACACTTGCGCAGAACAATTGGTGAATCAGTCCTTACATTTGAGGAACTCGCAACTGTGCTTTGTAAGATTGAGGCCGTTTTGAACTCTAGGCCATTGTGCCCGATCTCCTCAGATCCGAATGATTTGGAGGCCCTTACGCCGGGCCATTTTTTGATTGTTCCCCCACTTGTCGCCTTGCCTGAGTACCCCTATATTGATACGAGACCTAATCGTCTCTCAAGTTTTGAATTGGTACGCCAGATTACTCAGAGCTTTTGGAAACGCTGGAATTTGGAATATTTGCACATACTCCAGCAACGCGTTAAGTGGACCAACAAGACTGATCCACCCAAGACTAGTGACCTCGTTTTGATCAAAGAGGCTAACCTTCCACCACTCAGATGGCGCAGGGGGAGCATTTTTTGTTTGGTAACTGGGGCCGATGGAGTTACCCGATTTGCTGAGGTTTTGGTGGACGGTTTGATTCTGAGGAGAGCGGTTGCAACGTTGTTACGTCTACCAACCGATTACCGGACCGGTAGGCCGGTCTGGGGCGGGTGGATGTTTGAAATAGAAATATTTTTTATGATAAGTTAAATCGATAATATCAGTATAGTAGCGTGTTACTTTGTCTATAATAAATTTTGACTATGGTCACACTATGAACTGTCAAATCATTCACTCCCTTTGTCGTTTCCGCAAAAATTTGGTCTTGCGCATACGCCGTCTTGTTGTTTCGCGTTTTTGTAGTTTTGGTTAATAACCTTCCTATCCCGAACGACACGTGCTGGGTTGAGGTGCCACTCTTACACGGTAGAACAGATACCGTCACGCACCAAACGGTTCGGCGCCTCTTATCTCTGCCGTACCATTAAGATGCGGAACTCTTTACCAGTCCACGTGTTTCCCTCCACCTATGATCCCGGGTCCTTTCAGCGGGGCGTGAAAAAGCTTTACTCAAGGCCGGCAAGGTGAGGGCCATCATGCCATAAAGCCATGCTGGCTGCTGGGACAATGTCCATCACTATGGGACTTCACTGACTGCTTAACATCAGGCAGCATGGAGTCAATTTGTTCGGCAGAAATAAAAAAAAAAGAAAAAAAAATGTGTGTCTGTCGCTATTGAAATTGCCCGACATAGTTGTGAGCGATTGATAAAGTTAGTGATATATTGAAAATAAACCCTTTTGATTCTTGCTTGAAAAACTAACACGGTTTGTTCATCTCGTGAAATATCGCCCTTTGGAAGGCACATCCTTGAGGCTTCGCGAATTGGATTGTAATTAAAGTAAATTTGGAACCCTCGTGAAAGCCGCTTTCGATCTATATCTGGCAACAGTTAATTGTGATAAAACTTGTGAAACATTGAACATTTGCAAAAAATGTGTGTGTCGACATGTTCTGAAGACAGACGCCGAGCTGGACCCTCTGGTAGCTATAACGATTTCCTTATTATTTTGGCCAAATTATGAGTGTAATCTTATAGGTCTACTCAAGAACATCACCAGGAGATCTCAGGTAAACTTACATAGGGTAAACAGTATAATGATTGGCACCCTAAGCGGTTTCTACTACTAAGTAACAAATTCTCATGAAAATACAAATTCAATAATATTTTCTATGGTTTTGTCGGAATTGTGTTTATATGGGCATTAATAAAAATAAAACATCGTATTTAATAAAACCGTTTTATTAGCATAAAAATGTGCTCAAACTTTATCCTGGTTTTCACCCCAAGAACCTTGTTAAGAATCTGGGCTAGAAACTGGGTTGTTTGCAGAAGGCAGTGGAAGCGATTAATTCATCCAGTCTTTAGCCCAGGGCAAGGTCTGACATATATGTACTGTGTTTTCACAGCGGTGAAATTAAACTACTTAGGGTAAACTATAGTAATGTTGGCACCCCCGCGCCGCAATGATTGGCACTCTGCTGAATTGTCCTGAATATTAGGAAATTCTTATATTATTATGTCACAGAAATACATTCATAAGCAGGATTAACCTATTTTTATACACAGAACAAATATTTAAATCTTAACTATGAACCATTTTTCTTTAACAACTATTTTAAAAAAATGTTACGAAAATTGCCTAAAAAATTAATGAAATGTTTAGGTTAGGTAGTTACTTTCCGAAGCAAAAAAATATATTTTTAATTAATTTTACACAAAAGTACCTATTTATTTGTATCTGTTATCTTCATTAAAGCTTAATAAACGTTAGTTTTGCGCTATTAAACAGATGGATCGTCTTTTTCGATAGTGCCCATGACTATACTTAAAAATTGTTCAACAACATAGTCATTGGCCATTGATTTAAATACTAAAGATATGTTCGTCCGAACATTTGACGGATGCGGTTGTCCTGAATAAAAAGCACTAACGCCATCTATTAGAACTTGTATGAACTACGATGTCAATCGTCGTGGTCTACTGCTAGACAAAACCTTGTAAGAGCGGGGTGTGGTATTTTTTGAGGAAGAAAAAAAATACCTTTTATTTTCAAAATTTATATTTGCTACAGTTTTTTTTGTGTTATTAAGTTTTCATTGGCCTTCAAATAAAACATTTTTTTTTAATTTTTGTCTTTTTGTTATTCTAGACATATTTTCTATTTTGGATTCGTAGTGTTTTCTAACGTTGGTATATCTTTCAATGATAGAGCGAATTAAATGTAATCTATGATTAAGTGTCATAGGTTGTTCCATTGAGTGAGAATCCAAAACAGAAAATATGTCTTATCCTTTCAAACTTTCCAAAGTTTTGATTATAAAATGTTTAAACTCACGTTGATCCAAGTAGTTTGTTTTTAGTCATCTGAGATTTTTCTCGGTCTCTAAACATACCGTAATCAGATCGACTGATGGAAAAGTAAGGCCTCCCATATTTTTAAGCTCAATAATTTTATGATAGCTGAGTTTTTTCTTGCTAAGCAAACTATCGACACATGGTTCACATTTCAGTTTTTTACATAAATCTCTGGCCACCCACCCAGCAATGTATCCTACGATTAATTCTATGTCAACGTCTATGTTATTTACTGAATAGGTGTCCAAAGTTTGTGAAAAGATATCACAATTGTTAGAAAAAATGTCACTGTCTTCCATTTGCATTGTTCCTTCGAAATTTTCATCTTCCTCGTTATGACATAGTGCTAGTGCACTAGCAGTAGAATTAATAGTTTTTTCGGAAGATATTGACAGGATTGGAAAATTATCTAATGGAATACTATTTCCATTAAAAGATGATTTTAGTGACAGGTGATTTAAAGCTCTTCTATAAGCGCCTTTATATTGGATACAGTTCGGATTGTCATTATAGTCTCCATGCCTGCGTAGCATACTGAAAAATAATTCCAGATGGTCCTGTGATAGCCGGTATGTCGATATGTAATTTAGTTTAAAATCTGTTTCGACTAACCTTTTGTATAGTATTTTGAGACTCTCCATACACACTATCAGACCCAAAAATCCAGTTTTACTCTGAGAAGCCAAAACTGGCTTTTTAGAAATAGTTACAATGATGCGAGGCTGTCTATTATTTTTTTTTATTGTCCTCTTGACCTTTGAATACACTTTAAGACCTTTTATATATTCAATAGCTTTTTCTATTAAATTTAATATTTCTGTTTTATTTTTTTCACAAATAGCTTTTTTAAATCCAGACTGGTTGAAGCGACGTGAGTTCAAAATATCAAAAACGTTATTAAAGGTTTCAATAAACTCTACGGTTGCAGCACTGTTTGAAAAATATGAGGACTTTAATTCTGTCTCACAAAGTTTTAATGCATCTGCAACACTTTTACTAAGCAGTTGTACTGCTAAGCGAACTTTCATAATTTGATTTTTAAAGAAAATATCTCGCTGTTATTTTGTTCCCAAAATTCAATTTCTTATTTGTTTGTAATTTAAGTAAACGAGTCAAAAAATTCCATTCAATACTCTGTCCCTCACTATTGAATAATATTCTTTTTTTCTCAAACACGTTTCTTATTAATTTTATCATATGACACGCGTCTAGAAAGATTGTAACATCTACAAAGGTGACTGGGTGCTGAATTGTCGTTTTTAAAACTCCGACATTACTGATGTTAGCACCCAATATGTTGAGAGCCCTGATGTTTGAAGGACAACCGTTACACACCAAAGCATTAACATTAGCACCAGCATGATGTAATTTCTCCAAACTTATGTTTAGTATAGTCGCTATTTGTTCACTTGAAAAATTGTCAACTAGGAAATATCCTATCGGAATCTTCCAGTTTTCCGTCATATAAACGAGCATGATGACAAATGCCTTGGTGGCCTTTCTTTCTTTATTTATGTTTCCATTGCCCATATCAACATGCCCAACATTACGGCCACCCTTCCATAGTTTTGCTTGACGAATATTCATTTCATCAAACATTCGATTTGATCTCGCGTTTGTATATTGCGGGTATTACAAAATACATTATTTACCATTTTGACAATGTCCTTGGATGAGGCAAGCAACAATTGAACGTTCTCCGAACATATTTGTAGGCAGCCGGGAAGTAAAAATTAAAAGTCATTGCAAATTTTCTTAAAGTGGGTGGAAAAGGCCTTCTTCTTTCTTTACGAGGACGGCTTTTACCTGTGCAACTTTTTACTAGCAGATTAAAAATCTCAGCCAGTTCTGGCATCACTTTCAGAGCTGCTTCAATTTCTGAGCTGATTAATCTTTTATTCATCAGCTCTTTCATGATGTTTATTAAAAAATTGTTTTTTTTCTTCAATCTAATATTTTGTCTCTGAGGAATTTTAATTTTCTTATTTTTCGCTAAATTAAGCAACATATATTTTTGCATTTTTCGCTTCAGAGTAACTGTACCTACGAGGTGAGTCGAAGATGGATTGCAAATCACTTATATCAACATCTATTAAATCGTCCTTTGAATTAGTCCCACCAGTTTCATTATTCGTTTCTGTTAATTCTTTTTCTTTAATAAACAATGCTTGAACCTGTTAAAATAGGTTCTGTTATTATTTAATGGCAGTGATAGCCTAGTGCAGAGACCTAAGGCAGAGACCGACATACTGCTACGCAGAGGGTTCGAATCCACGGCGCGCACCAATGACTTTTGCGGAGTTATGTGCGTATTAAATTGTTAATTATCGCTTGCTAAACGGTAAGGAAAACATCGTGAGGAAACCTGCATGTCTGAGAGTTCTCCATAATGTTCTCGAAATATATGTGAAGTCTGCCAACCCGCACTAAGCCAGCATAGTGGACTATGGCCTTACCCTTCTAATAGTGAGAAGAAGCCCGTGCCCAGCAGTGTGACATTTTATAAACAGGGCTGATGGTGAATGATTATTTTATATTTTAGCCGCTATTGTAACAAATAATTATCTACTAAAATACCTTTCTAAGGAGATGTTATTTGTTTGTTAGTATTGGTGGGTTTGGTCTGTTTTACTTCCTTGCCTCTATTTCACAGTTCTAAGTTCTAAACATAGGTATTTCAAAAAAATCCATAAATTACCGATTTTAATGCAACAATAACTACATACTAACATTAACTCTTGGTATTGCCGTTTTCTTCAACATTCTTTTTGTTCCCGTCGCATAATAATCGTCCGCATTGAAGTGTGCGGAACATACACGTAAATATCCGTTTGATTTAAAATATGGTTCGCCACGTTCCTGTCTTTTGACACGACACCAAGCTTCATTTCGCACGGAATCAGTAGGAAAACTGCACATTAAATACGTATTTTTATTATAAATATAGATTTGTTTCCAGTACATAAAAATATACATTGTAATTTGCTTTTAATAAACATTTAAAATTAATTTTGAACATGATTGAATCTTAGTCATATTATTAAATCTTTTCATTTCATCGGCTACAACGCCCGCCGCCGCAAAGTTGTGTCGCACTTCGCGCCGTTTTTACCAATATGAAAGAAAATTGCTTTAAATAATGTTAGAAGTTAATTTATTGACATATTTTTAACTTACCGGTGATATGAAATGTTATCATTTTTTATTTTGTTTTTTGTCGTAGTTCACGCAACCTTTCACGGCACAATTTGGCATTTTTGCTCGTAAAATTTACGACCGCTCCCGATGACAGCTGATCGCGTCCTAGTTCACTTCGATATAGAGTAGACCAGTTTAGGACCAACTTTGAGGCGTCATTGTAACATGCCGTCCGCCCAGTCCTTACGCAGTAATATATATGTCAATGTCATTGGCACATTTTAGAATCATATTTTTTTCAGATTTTTGTTTGTTTTCCGTCAAATTCGCATACAAACAACTTTAGATTGTATATTTCTTCGCATTTACACCCAACTTACTATGGTACGGTCGTACAGAGATAGCAACTTTTCTCTACAAAGTACCCAGAAATCAGGACAGATATCGCTTAAAACAAAGAACTTAGTATAGACAAAAATATTACGAACAAAATGCTTGTGAGAAACTGAAACAGGGCTCATTTGCTACGATGTATCCAAGAGACAAAATGAGCTACATTAGAAAAATATACCGAAAGAAAGATATAAAACGTGGTAAATGAACTAAACTTCTCTCAAATATAGACTTATGTTAGAAATATTAGAAGGTTACATAAACATTCATAAATATACGTAGAATACATGTATAAAGATCCGGATATCAAGTCTTAAGTCTGTCTGGGTATCACGGCGTTGTGGGAACCATTGAAACAGCGCTCACCAACAAGTTAATGACACTGGGGGCCTTCATTGACATAGAAGGTGCCTTCGACAAAACTAAGTTCAACAGTATCAGCCGGGCCCTCGAAAAGTTCGGAGTTGAGCAAACCCTTAGTGGCTGGATTGATCAACTGCTGAAACAGAGGGCAATACAATTCACGGTAAACTCCACCACAAGGGGCATAGTTGCAAAAGGCTGCCCACAGGGAGGTGTACTCTCACTCCTGTTGTGGAACATTGTGGTGGACGATCTGTTACGGAACTTAAACGACAGATGATTCTTCACGGTCGGCTATGCAGACGACATCAGCATCCTGATCAAAGGTGACTCAGAAGACACGATCCGAAATCGGATGCAAGCAGCCATCAGGATCATGGAGGAATGGTGCAACCAACATGAACTGACGGTTAACCCCAACAAAACGGAGCTAGTACTTTTCACCAACAAAAGGAAAACCCATATGTGCAAAACACCAAAACTCTTTGGAACGGAGCTTACCCTATCGAATGAAGTCAAGTACTTGGGCGTAATACTTGACCATAAGCTAAACTGGGGCAAGCACATCAGCACAAAAACAACAAAAGCATGCACAATCTTCTGGCAATATCGGAGAATCATAGGCAAAAAATGGGGTCTCAAACCATCAATTACCCTGTGGATCTACACTGCCATTATACGCCCCATGCTTACGTATGGTGCAGTAGTGTGGTGGCCACGCACGCAACTAAGCACAATCACAAAAAAGCTACAGAACCTTCAACGCCTAGCCTGCTTGGCCACAACAGGCTGCATGAAGAGCACCCCAACAGCCGCCTTGGAGATACTACTGGACCTAAGACCGCTGCACCTAATGATCCAGCAGGAAGCTGGCGCTGCAACAATCCGTCTAGACAAGCTCGGGCTATGGAGAAAGGATGATCGAATTACTCACGCACGCCTAAAAGGGACCTTAACCAAAGAGATCCCGATGCTAGAGGCCGCTTGCGATCTCATCCCTAAAACTTTTGTCTTTGACAAAAAATATCGCATCCAATTGCAGGAGGAACACAAAGACTGCTCTGGTATACACGAAGTCAGAGTATACACAGACGGCTCAAAAACGAAGTATGGGACGGGTGCGGGCGTATTCTCCCATGACTTAAACATCAACATCTCAACATCCCTTGGCACCCATAACACCATATTCCAAGCCGAGTGTGTTGGGATAACAAGAGCCGCAACAGCAATCGCGTCTAGGAACGTAAGTGACCTGTCTATACGCATTATCACGGACAGTGCCTCTGTACTACAAGCTCTCGGCAGCAACTGCTTTAACAGCGGCCTCATCATAGAATGCCACCTAGAGCTGCAAAAGATTGCAGAGAAGAATCGGGTTACGCTGCAATGGATTAAAGGCCACAGCAACTCCGCAGGCAATGACGCCGCAGACCAACTGGCACGACAAGGATCGGACGCAATGATAATGGGACCCGAGCCGATTGTACCGATACCAGCAAGCCAAATCAAAACGTGGCTACGTGAGAGAACCGCACATGAACACGAAAAACAGTGGGCAAACATAAAAGAATGCAGACAAACAAAAGATGCCATCCCCTGCTTGAACAAGCGACTCTCACACAAGCTGCTGCATTCTAATAGGAAAACACTAAAGCATCTGACGGGCATAATAACCGGCCACTGTCCACTCAACAAGCACCTATTCAACATAGGTGTTACGGACAGCCCACTGTGCAGGGGCTGTATGGAAACCGAAGAAACACCCGCTCACGTCATTCTGCACTGTGCAAGTGTGAGCGATCAACGGGCAAAGCTGCTGAACAACCCCAGAACCATGAGTGAAGCTTTAAACGACACCAGCCAACTAATGGCTTTCTGGAAGGAACTAAGGTGGTATGAGTAGTCGGCGTCAATGAAGTCGCACACATACGCACAATGGCCTAAATAAGTGGCTAAGTGCGGAAAACCCACGACCAACTATAACTATAACTATTGTCCACGTGGTACGATAAATGCTGTCCGCGTGGCACCACGAGACCGAAAAACTAACGCGTGGCCTTGACATGCTAGTTCTTTTCCTCGAAGGACCAGTGATGTTTGAGCTGTTCACTCAGAACATAGGGTTATGATAAATAATACCGCGATTTATGATATCAAACTGATGTATTGAGTTCAACGTAATTGATACAGTATGACTTAATTATTGCTAAATGATATGAGTGAACGCGACGCGGTTTACGTGAGCACTGATCGAACTACATCGCATAAATTCAGGCATGGCGTAAAATGCTGACGCTGCACCTTTGCTGTACGATGAACTTGTTCAAATAACGATCTGGAAAATGGAGGTAATTGGCGGTCATGGTCAGTATACCAATAGATTGTTTCTTACTGCTGGTTCGTATACCGTTGTCGTCATGCTCACTAAAATGTCATTTCTTGTGGTGGCGTCGTGTGTCGGGTCATCCCTGTCCCTCTAATATGGCGAGAGGGATGATGGCTGGCACATGCGTCATACTCGTGAACGTGAACTTGCAATGATTGGTCGATGACGGTCTTGCGGGCTGGTATTAGATTTAATATTTAACTGCATCATTTCCATCATGGTTCTGATCACTTTCGCGGATTGCCTGCATTATTAGGTATATATAATGTAAGTGGATGCACCTGTTTCACCATGTCTATTCTGAGGAGGCTAACCAAAACTATTATGCTTGAGTATTATTATGTACAGTAAATATATACAAGTGATATAGAAGGTGTAACAGTTGCAGCACCTTACAAAATGTAAATTGAGTATTATGCAAAACCTGGCGATGAAAAAGAGTGACCGTGAGTTTTATTGCCCGTTCTTTCTCATGGTTCTACCTATTGCTTTGCGAACGTGACAGTAAATGTAAATGTAGAAGCATACAGTAATAATGTTTTAAATTTGAGTATAAGTAATTATTTTATTATTATTTTGACGTTCATAAGCGTCACATTGTGACCCAAATGAATAAAGGATTTTAAATTTGAATTTTTGAATTTGATTAGCGGTATCCAAGCTTGATTGTATTTTGTATTTAATTTGTTTGCTTTTATGTTTTTTTTTATGTGACTCTTGTGTATTTTCTATTTTGTATGTAATACTTATTGGTTGCTTTATTACGCTTATTGCGTTACGCTAACCCTATGCTTACCTATCTATTTATTTATCAGTTTTTTTTTTGCTTGTTATTAAATATAGCAATCCTAATATATATGTTTAAGGCGTTTTCGTTGCAAGCTATCTTACTAAGTATACATATAGTTTTTTTTTTGTGTGAAATTATATTTATTTGCGGAGGCTTGTTGTTAGCAAAATTATTATTTGATATTGTAATACTTAAGTTTGTAATTAGTCTGTAAGCCTTCCTCCAACAAGATAAAAATTAATAAAATAGTTTGAAATGAAAAAGAAAAAAGAAAGAACGTAACGATATAGCTTAACTTTCTATCGAGCGTACTGCTGAGATTTCTTGTGTTGAGCTTGAACGACATATTATAGTGTGTGTGTATCGACCACAAAGCGACTTTACTCAGTTTGAAAGCATTATAGAGGATGTCTTAAAACACATAATTTCATGTAGGAAGTCTATAATCGTATGTGGCGATTTTAAAGTCAATTTTAGTTAGGTTAGTTAGCTTATTTTATGTCATTTAATTTAAATGTTTTGTTCTCTGAACCAACCAGAATAACCTCACATTCGTCTACATGCTTAGATAATGTTTTTTGCAATTGTCTTTATTTAATTAAGGCTGTTTTAACTGTGTTTTAACTGACTTGACATCGGATCACCGCGGGCAAAAGGTTGTAATTCCAACTAATACAACCCCTAAAGTACAAAAAATTACATGTAGGCCAATGACCTCTGCTCGCCTCAAACACTTTAGTAATGATGTTGCTGCCAAGATCTCCAGTATTGACTTAACCGTTGATGATCCTAATGAATTATATAATCGCTTATTTAACACTATTAATGATGTGTACAATACAATTTTTAAACAGAATACGTTTGCAAGGAGCATTAAAATAATTTTTTGTGATTGGGCAACAGTAGGTATATACAAAAGTAGAGCTAGGTTGTATGGTCTATATGGTATGAAGAAATACAATTTTAATCCTGAATTTATTCAATATGTTAGAAATTATTCAAACGTTTTCAAGAGGACATGTGCTTTAGCCAAATCTTTATATTTAAGCAATCAAATAAGAGAATCCAAGAACAAAATTAAAACTACTTGGAACATTATTAACAATGAGGCTGGTCGAGCTAAATTGGTAGATAACAATTATTGTTGAGACATGCACTCAACAGCTTTAACGAAACGTCGCCACTGTCATCGACAATCAGCTGTTACACGTCATTACAATCAACTGCTCTCGCGCAACCTAAATACCTTTCTTGTTTGTTCCGTAGACGCGACTATATTGTACTTGTAAACCTCAGTAATTTAGTACTTCACGAATATAACGCAAAGTATTACAGTCCACTGCAGTTTTATTCAACACTACAATCTTTCTTCGGGAACCAGCACAACGACGCCGCACCATATGGTCCTTTCACCGTTAAGAAGAAAGAAATTTGAGTATATTCAACAGAGTACCCACAGAGGAGCTGTACAGTGGCTTCAAGTCGTCTTTTCCTGCGATCGTTGGATTTCTTGAAGAATTTGGCCGTTGGGACGTCACGAATCGACACGGGAGAACATAGCCGACTTTGTTGATTTGTACCCAAGTCAAAGGAAAGGATACCTACGCAGGACTGCGGGACAGGAACATCAGTGGTTTGCAACATAACTTGTGAGATCGTTCCATTTTCCTTATTTATTATATATAACTCTAGAGATTGAAAAGTACTTATAATGTCGGTAGAATTAATACAATCGAACTTAAATAATACATTACATTTTCCTACACTAGATTCTAATAGGTTTTATGCGACTATAGCTGATGATTTTAATTCTCTAGTAGTAGTAATCGGTATGCTAGCAAATAATTTATTAAATGTGTGTGCGACTTCTTTGTCATTATGAATTAATTTGTCACTATCAAATAAACTAAAACTATTACCTCTTAATGTTGTCTTACCTGTTGCTTCATTAAGAGCTTGCCAGGTTGCCTTAATTTTATTTGAGGATTGTTCAATTTTGTTTCTAACGAATAATGCCTTAGCTGTATTGCACACTATTTTAAATATCTTGGAATAATTCCTAACATACTCAGTGAAGTTCGAATCAGAATTGTATCTCTTCATACCGTACAACTCGTACATCTTTGCTCTGCTTTTGTAAATACCTGCAGTAGCCCACTCACTAAAAGCTCGAGATTCCTTAACTACTTTCTCCTTAGTCCTAAAAGTATTCTGAAATTCCTTGTTAACTACATTAAATAAATTATTGAAATGTTCATTTGGCGAATCAGTCTCCATTAAATCAGGACTCATAGCATTCATTCCAATCAAAATTTTATTCCGGAATTCATTAAACTTATGCCTAGGTCTGGCGAGACCAACGACTGCCTCGTTGGTCTCGCGGCATAAATGAGCGCGTGGCATTGGGAGGTCTCGGGTTCGATTCCCGGGTCGGGCAAAGTGTTATTGGGTTTTTCCGTTAGGAAATTCTCAGTAGCAGCCCGGAGTCTGGTAATGTGCCCGGTACGGCAATAGACTCGCCCCCTATTACGTGGGATCTAAAGATCCATGGCGAAAAGTGGGTGTAATATTACGCCTCTGCCTACCCCTTTGGGGATGCAGGCGTGAGTCTATAAAAAAAATATGCCTAGGTAATGGCCTAACTAACACTTTCTGTATAATGCTATCACTATAATACGGAAACCTTGCTAATTGACCACAGTGATCCGAAGTTAATTCAGAACTAACTAATTTATTCAAAACTGTACAATTACTAAATATATTGTCAAGACAGGTGGACAATGTTGCTGTAATCCTAGTTGGTTCAAAGAACAAATTTTTGAAATTAAATGATTTAAATAGATTTAAAAATCTACTATTCATTACTGAATGATCAAGAATATTTACATTAAAATCACCACAAACTATAATACCTTTCTTATTGCTCCTAATTTTAGTAATTGCATCTTCAATAATGATTCAAACAAGCTAAAGTTACTTAACGGTGGACGATATACACATACGATAATATGCTGCTCAAGTTCTACACATGACAGTTCCACGGTGCGTTCTATAGACAAACTTGCTATGTCTTTCCGTTCTTTACATGTTAAGCTATTTGAAACAATAATCAAGGATCACCCATGAATAGCGTGTTTCCTAGAGAAGGCACTGTGTACCGTGTATTGCGAGTTATTTAAGAATTTAATTTGGTACTCTTTTAGCCAGTGTTCTGTAATACACATAACTTGTATACTGTGATTTTCTAAATAAAAACTTAATTCTAAATACTTGCCAGATAGACCTTGTATGTTTTGATGTGCTACATTTAGTTGAATTTGTCTACCCTTTGTCCTAGTCTTAAGTTTAAAGAACTTGTGTCAGTATATTCAATAGAAGAATTATAAAGATAGAAACTATTTACAGAAGCTAAATTCTTGGATACCCTACATGTACCTGTGTCATTTTGTAAATTAAATGCTAATAATTTAGCAACTTGTCTTCCATAAAATAGTGGCAGATACATAGTTTCTTTGGTCAATGTAAAATTACTAATAAAATTATTAATGTCAAATAATAAAATAAAATCTTTATATTGCCATGTCAAATTGTATAAGCACAAGTTGAGTTCATGAATATAACTATTCATTGTTTCATTTAAGCTATAAGAATAAGGCAAAGCAAGAGTTATAAATTTGCATTCAAATTTCCTGTGAAGCGATAACATAACTTCTGTCAAATTAAATATATCCTTTTTAGTCACCGTTGGGCTATCACCATATGTGATAATTATTGTAGACTGCCTATCAAATATTGTTGTATTTAATGTATTAATTAGATATGTAAACGAAGACCCTGGATAACAATAATTGATAGTATTGTATTGTGTCAACTCACAATTTATTAAACTACCTAAACCTACACCAAGCCTATCTGAGAACATATAAACTTTATTTGTGCCAGAATTCTTATCTAAAGAAGACTTACCTGTTCTATTATTCACTGAACAAGTACTTTTATCACTATCGCAAATAATCTGGGACTCACAAGTGGGTAATGTTGGTTTTATGATATTCAAACAACTATTGGTATTTGTTAAGGCCTTTACATATTCTAAATTTTGCCTCCCCACTTGTGCAATCTCATCATTTTTCCTAATATACTCCTGAACCTCATTTTCATATCGCGTGTTCATTCTACTTATTTGAGATTGTAAGGAAGTAATTTGACTTTTAAGATCCCTAGTATGTTTGTCATATAACCTTTTGCCATTAATCAACTCTGCATTGTAATTGTCCAACTCCATTAACAAATCTGAACGCTCAGAAACTAAACATTTATATTGCTGAGATGTTATCTTAGTTCTCCTATATTGTTTTAGACTAAGAATGAGTTTCCTAATATGTTTATTTAATTTATTATACTTTCTATGCCGTTTCAGACAATTCATGTTTATTTTTAATTGTTTTGAATCTAAGCCTAATCTATTACCTACAACTTCTGAGTAAAGGTTCTGAGTTTTCTTACTGTTTAATATCTCTACAGTTTGTTCTAGTGGTTTAATCTTAGTAAATGATTGTTCTAAACAGCAATCTAGTTCCCTAATGCGACTCATAGACCATGAATGGGCATCATTGCTAGCGGTCAATAAATGGATTTCTTCCTGTAATCTATCTCGCTGGGCCAGTGTGTCCATATACTCGATATGGAGTTCTGCGAGTTGAGCCTTCAGGTTGGAAACCCTATCGTTGACAATCCTGATGTCCTCCTCACGGTCTGCACGCTCCCTCAGTAGATGATTATTCTCCTCCTGGCACTTCTTTAATTCCACCAAGGTTACTCTCAGCTTGTTTTCTAGATCCTTCGCTGTGGCCTTTCTGGTCATCATAGTGCTCATTGTGGAATGGCTCATAGCCAAGGATATGCATAACACCTATGGACAGAAAAATAATCAAGATGTTAGAGAAGAGATAAAACAGTAATGAGTAGAAGTTTATAGAAAATAAGTAAATAAATATATATAAAAATTTACTAATTTATATAAATTTTATACTAACTTATTAAGATATTTATATATATATATATATATATATATATATATGGGCCTTGTCAAAGATATAAATACTTGAATTAATGTGAAGTGTAAGTGTAGTAGGTGTTTGTATGGGGCGTTTGTTCAGTCTTCGATTTTGCTTCCACGTTTTGTCAAGCAAAAGGAGACAGAAACTATGCCAGTGTGTGATGGATGAAGCTCACGTTGGTGTGAGCCGAGTAAATGTGTGAGGAGTATAAGTTAATAAGTAAAATACTCCCCGGGTTTCAAATCCGTCCGTTGACATCTGGTAGTAGATCTGTCCGCCAAAAACTGTTTGTATCGAGGTTTCAAACACCAAACTGAATGTCTTTCACACTTTCTTTACTATTTACTTTCTATTTAACAACAATAATGAGATATAGGCATTAAATATTCATTTAAAATTAAATAAAACTTTTAAAATTACGGAGCTACGTAATTTTACGTCTGACATTTCCAGTGTTGCCAGTATAGTTTTTAATTTTTTTATTTAATTTCTAGCTAAGCTCCATATTTAGCTGCAGTATTCAACAGATGCGTAGATACTGATCTAATGAAACACAGTAAAGTGATACCATTATTCAAAAAGGGATTCTATCTTGCCAGCTATTTATAAAATTTTTGAAAAGATTATTTTGCATCAAATAGAGAGAACAGTTTGGCTTCACTAAGAGTCGCTCCACCGTTGATGCCGGTGTAACTTTGTTAAAGCATATTTTTGATGCTTGGGAAATCTCGAAGGATGCCATTGGTGTTTTTTGTGACCTGTCAAAGGCATTTGATTGTGTGGAACATAATACACTTTTACGTAAATTGAAACTTTATGGTATTAGAGATATCGCACTCAATCTTGTTGCCAGCTACCTTAGAGATAGAATTCAGTATGTAGATGTTAATGGGAGTAGGTCTCTACGTTTGCTAGTAGGAATGGGCGTTCCACAGGGCTCTATACTCGGTCCATTTCTTTTTTTAATGTATATTAATGATTTGCCGTTCTTTGTTCAAAATTTATGTGATATGGTTTTGTTTGCCGACGATACGTCACTAATTTTTAAAGTTGATCGCAATTCATGTAATTTTGATAGCGTCAATAACACTCTTGCACAAGTATTAGATTGGTTTTCGACAAATAATTTGGTACTCTACTCTAGCAAAACCAAATGTGTTAAATTCTCTTTACCTAACATCAGAAATGTTCCTACTAATATAATTTTAAATAAGGAAACAATTCAACTAGTCGAATCAACTGTATTATTAGGTCTAACTTTAGATTGTAAGCTTCAGTGGGGCGCCCAAATAGCCTGTCTCGCAGTCAAACTTAGTTCTGCAGCGTTTGCAGTTAGAAAAGTAAGGGAATTCACAGATATAGATACTGCTAGATTAGTTAACTTTAGTTATTTTCACAGCGTTATGTCTTATGGTATTATTATATACAGTTACACACATATATTATATACAGTTTTGTCATTCAAAAGAGGGCCATACGTGCAATTTATAAGTTAGCTGCTAGAGATACTTTACGTAATAAATTTAAGGAAGTAGATATATTGACAGTTGCATCGCAATATATATATGCTCACTTAATGTACATTAAGAAAAACTTAATTCTATACCGCAAAAATAGTGATTTGCACAAAGTGAACACAAGAAATAAGCATAAATTAGTGGGAACTAACTACCGTTTACATAAAGTTCATAACTCATTTGCGGGGATTGGTATACGATTTTTCAACAAATTGCCTACTGAAATAATGAATTTACCCATGCACAAATACAAACGGACAATTAGGAACTTTCTTTTACAGAGGGCTTACTACACTACACCATGGGATTTAGGCTTGCTTAACTCACGATTATTTTCATTTCTGACCATTTAACATAATTGTTATATAAATTTGTTAAATTCTCGTTTTGATAAGTGACATGTTAAGTGGAGGTGCCTCGTGAACACATGATTTTGCAGGATTTGGATATTTTTATGATTTGTTGAATGTAGTTTAACATTAATTTTACTATCCCTGATCATATCATTGTTTACTTGTCACCTTCACAAAATTCTTTGACCTATTGGTTGCTAATACATCTATACTACTGAGCTATAGTGTTTTATTATTGTAGTATTCGCATGTTTTGCTTTATTTTATTTTTCCTTTAATTTATTTCCAATCAATGACGCCAAGTGTTTTGGCTGTGTCTGCAATCATGGTACCATAAATTGTAAAATTAAGATTCTGTTTTTAAAAGAATGGCATGAGTTTCTTCCCGGCTCTTCTCATAGCCCTACCATCCCGAACCTGGTTGTAAAAAAAAAGAATTGACGTTCATAAGCGTTGATTTTGAAACCTATATGAATAAATGATTTATTTATTTATACTACTAGACAACGGCAGCACCTCAAGCTATATAACTAGGCACTTGTGCTCAAAACTGGGCTTACCCATTCAAACTATAGACACCATGGTCACTAGTATTAATAATCAGTGCACAAACATAACAAAAAATACTAACATTCACATTCAATCAGCACACAATAAAAATTACAGGACGGACATTTTATGTCTTGTGCTTAACCATATTTGCAATACAGTCCCACATACATACATAAACAAAGATACCATTCAAATACCTAGTTGTATACAACTGGCAGACCCTGACTTTAACATTCCAGCCCCTATTAACTTATTATTGGGTGCAGACATATTCTGGAAGTCATGGGTACTGGAAGATTGGAATTAGGAAAACAGCAACCAGTTCTACAACAAACAGATTTAGGCTGGTTGATATCAGGCTGCATTTCAAATACTCATATTCAAAATAAAATTCTTTGTGAATCAGATCTCAGATAACATAAACAAATTTTGGGAATTAGAAAACATATCTTCTACTTCAGACATACCTCACATTACTCAGCTATCATGTTGAACAGCGGGATAGCAGCCCTACGCTATTAAATCTAAAGTTCATCTTAGAGGGAGTCCATTAGAGCGAGTATATGAGGCCAGGAACCTGGGACTGATAATAGACTCAGAACTACGATTTGAGAAACATGTTGGTAATGCTGTACAGAACTGTTTTTACCGGTTGAGAGTGTTGTATAAGATGCGTCCTTACCTAACTGAAGAATTACGTATTCAGCTGGTTGAGTCACTGATATTAAGTAAATTAAATTATGCTGATGCCGTGTATGGCCCTCGACTCTTAGCACGTACAGACAGGCAAATACAAAGGGTGCAGAATGCATGCGCTCGATTTTGTTATTCAGTACCTTTTAGAGGTCATGTGACGCCATTCTTTAATAAAAAAATGTTTTTGAAAATGAAATCCCGAAGGAAATTACATTTGGCTTGTTTACTATTTGGTGTCATAAAATTGCAGCAACCACAATATCTTTATGAAAAACTGACATGGGTCACAAATAGCAGCGAGCGGTTAAACAGAAGGTACTCAAAGTAATTGTCTATCACATTGCATCGCACAGAGGCTTTTAGAGGTAGCTTTCGCTATGCTGCTTCAAAGTGTTGGAACAATATCCCTCCGCCACTGCGGAATCTTACGTCACTACACACTTTCAGACGAAACTTAAAAAATTCCTTATGGAGGAGCAACAAAAAATGGGTGATACTAATCTAAATGCCTCTCTGATTTAAAGTTGTAACGTGTACCTACTTACATAAATTAATATTTCGTATTATTTAATTTAAATTAATACTAATGTAATACAACCAAATAATGATATATGACTGCTATATTCAATATAATAGTTCGTGACATTTCAATTAATTCCTATTATTTCGAAAATAATCAATTCGTAATACAGTTTATTTATACATATATTAATAATTAATAATATTTCCGACATGACATTTTTATGTGCCTATTCGTAGTGACGTTATAATTCATTAATTTATACTAGACATATTATTACATTATAATTCATTCATCATCATTGTTTTATTTTTATTTTCTTTTTGACATTTTATTTATTTGACTTATCTAGTTATTACTGATTCATTATACCTATTTTGTTAATGAATTATGACATTATTATGATTATACACCGCTGTCGTAATTAATTTAAATTATAACTTACATTCGCTATGATTATCAATTATTTGTTTTTGTAAAAAAGCTCTTGAGCTGCACGCGACCTTGAAGTTTACGCAAACAAGTATGTCGATCGTGTGTTGGTCTGTGATGTGGATACACACACAGTGTGAGAAACCTGTAACAAATGAATCAAATGAAACATAATAACCTATTACTGCCCGAAGTCCCTACTCTCGTCTTTACGAAATAGATAATATATAAAGTTTACCTCATCTTTGGGGTCTGGTACTCGCGCTTGTGTGAGCTAGGTGCATCACCTCCCGAGGTATTCTACTACATTGATCGACAGCCGCCAAGTTTACACCTGACAACTAAAAGCCAATTAGGTACTTATGGCATCCTGTGTGAATCTGAAACTGCACATACATACGCAGGTATATTATGCAACATCTAAAATAAAATGCACACAAAGTATGAATGTACTGCTACACACTTTGCCGGATAACGAACTAAGCTGCACTTACCATAGCTGTCTTGAGTACTTCGTCTCATATTATCTTGTTCACAAAGCAATGTTATATTCTGCGTTATTTTATATATGTATGTATTTACTTGCTGAGTATCAAATCATTGAAAGCGTGCTCGTGCAGCCACTGGACTGGCGTCCTGGCCAAACAAGAGTGTCCCCCCGTACCACACGCGGCACACGCCTTCACGCGCCACTCTGGCGCCGAAGCATTAATTCACACATAAGAGACATAACTCAGTTATTAGTAGCTATGGCCGTACTGTTTTTGTTACTTAAATACTGATGATGGGTATATATAATAGTTATAAAACTTTATAACTATTTAAGTGTATTATGTTTACTAAGGTATTTATTTACGTAAATTTATTACTATTAGTACATTATTTATTTTATATTATGTATCTACCTATCTATTTATACCTATATATTTTCTGATATCTCTTTCGTGAGTCACTTAGGGCCTAATTGAAAATCGGAGCCAGGTACCTATGCGCCTGGCACATGCCGAATTAGGTCCTTTTTTGACCACACTCACCTGACCTTAAACAACTTTTTTCTTCTCCTGTCTGTATAAGTATGTTATCTTTTTTTTATTACTGTTTGTTCTACTGTAATTGTTATGTAATTTCTTTTTTTCTTTTGTTCTTATGACTGTTCTTTATATTTTTTTTATGTATGTAACTTGTGTGGAGTCAAAATAAATTTCATTCATTCATTCATTCATTCATTAACCCAACTGTAGAGAGAGTGTTTAAATGCTAAGGGCCTAATCTAACTTGTTAACGTACACTATCCTAGAGTCGTAGCCTATCACATTTACTTAATATCCTATCCTAGTTATCCTAATCCTTATACCTATATGTATCCTAAACCTATCCTAACTTGTACCTAGCGCAAAATGCGTATAGGCTTGGTGCTCTGTGGTATTCTGTGATACAGACCTACGATTCGTACGCGCCTAGAACCTAACCCTATTTGTTCCTACAATCCCTATTAGATCCTAGCCCTACTATACGTATTTATATATACTTATATAGATAGGTGCGGGATATCTGCCACCGGAGACCTATGATGACAGACGGACTGTGGGTAGGACTTAGGTGTGCTGGAAATGGTTTTCTGACGGCTAACTCGACAGACTCACCGAGCTGATCAGTACTGATGGCTAAAGGTGTCTTGGCCACCGTCAGAGGTATGGGAAGGGTATCGAGTCAAAGTCGGATTGAACTTGTGACTCGTTTATTCTTAAAGTATATGATCTTATATACTAAACTTATTCTATGTACACACACGCAACTTTATGGTTGTGTGCTGTGTGTGAAAGGTGCCATCTCACCGGTATATGCCTTAGGTGAATACCTGATTTTTTCTTAATTTAATATTAATCACGAACAATCTGTGTTGCGATTAATACTCACGTAGGATTATATCGCTGAAATGGCATGTTCATGTGTGAACATTCTGGCCTCTCCGAGGAACAGGCAACTCCAGTTGGTATTATTCTATGGAGTCATCCTTGGCTGCGTCCTGGTTCCGCGGCTGCTTCCTGGGAGGTTTCGGCAGATGGTTCGGCTGGCTGTAAACGGTGTTCCATGCAGTGTGCGTAGATGGTTCTTATGGTCTTGATGTGGTGCACGTTGCGGGTGTGGCGTATTATACAGTTATTGGCTTCATTTTGTTATACCGTTGTCGGTGATTTTTATTACTCCTACGTCTCGACTTATTATCTCTTCTCGCTAATTGGTTTTTATTATAAACAACCAGTGCATAGATGTTTCCAAAGTATATTACTTGACTTTTAGTGTAGTGATCTTTGTAGGACATTTAGTGTTAGTTTGATTTTTAAATAGTTGGTCAACGATGCAATTTTCATTTAATTGCATGTTCTTCACCACTCCAGGGAAGCAAAGAAACTGTTCGTACCTTTGTTATAAGTTTGACCAAGTTGCACCGTGGCAATCTTGGTTGTAAGTTAACTTCAACACTGTGGTTTGAAGTCTTCGGTGTTTCATCACCGATACCTACTATCTCGCATTTTATTTTGCTGCGAGTGTAGACTAGTAATTTGGCTACTTCTTCTGTGAGAATGAAGCCTGAGAACCTAGATCACACAGCACTCTTAGTAGCCTTTATCTTGGCTTATGTATGCACAAGGGCCGTTGCTAAAAGCGTTGTAATCTGTGTGTCCGGTTCGGTATGTTTGACTTGGTTTTCTTCCAAGTTATAGTTGGGTTTCCAAAGGTTTTCCTATCCTTTGACCATTTATTTTTGTCATTTTAATTGACGTAATTGTTGACATTCACCTTCTTTTGAAGTTCAAGGTGTAATAATGAATAGTGCCCTAGTTTGCCAGAATATCTACACTAAAACATTGAATGAATGTATTATGCACTGTTTGCATACTTTATTATTACGCTGTTTTGCTGACAATGCTTTAGATTGCGCACACATTTTGACATAGTCAGCACTTGTAGTTATACGTGCTATTTATAGATTACTAGAGAACGCCAGCAGCTACACCTGCATTTTTTTTTAAATTTACCCGTTTTGGCCGATTCCGTGGGAATTTCGGGAAATCCCTTCTTAGTGCACCCCTACGGTCCCCAAGGAACATACATGCCAAATTTCAGCTTCCTGCGCCCAATAGTTTAGGCTGTAGCGTGTCTGTCAGTTAGTAACGCAAGGATTTTATATATTAAGATACTGTTGTTTATAAACGAACTTTCCTTCTCAATTGTTATTTGCGAGACATATAAATCGTTTTTCCGGGCAAGATATCAGTGATGAAAATGTTTGAGGTTTGTTCGGCTCTACAATCGTTGGAATTATAGAGGTCATTGATTATCCCGACGTAGATACTTTGTATAAGTATGTTCTTCTAAGATGTCCTGGTCTTCAATTATTGGATGATTTGCCGATGCTCTGGTGAAGACTTCTGTGAGCTGCGAGCTTCTTTCTACGATGTACTTTTCTGATTTTCTGGATGCCGAGTTATTTTTTATGTTGGTCATTATGCGTCCGATTTCTTTGTAGTAGCTCTCCTGGCTTTTTACAATTGCGTTGATCTGTTGTACGTCCATCTTGCTGCCCTATCCTATCCTGTTTTACCTAATAAGGGGTGGGGTGAAAACAAAAGGTAACTTAGTTGCGATCTGTTTCCTCGTTACGGTATGTGCGACTTCTCGAGCACCGGGGCGACCCTGTTCAGGGAGACCGATACCTGATCCGCTACCGAACGACGCAACTAAGTTAGTCAGTCACTTAATATACAGCGAAACAAGCGCTAGGATGGTGCGCAAGTCTGCTGTATACCAGTTGTCAGTCAGTAATTCGTCAATTTAAGGGACAAGAGGACTACGTGCTTCGGAGGGCAATTACTAATTCTAATAGGACCAATCCTAAATCCTATCCTACCGGTGAAGGGTCAACATGTTAAATCCTACCGGATCGAATGATCAAAATGTATAGCGGAATAGCAACCCTACGCTACTAACCCCACTATACAGAGAGTGTTTAATTGATAAGGGCCTAATCCTAACTTATTAACCTACACTATCCTAGAGTCGTAGCCTATCACCTAAAATATCCTATCCTAGTTATCCTAATCCTTATACCTATATGTATCCTAAACCTATCCTAACTTGTACTTAGCGTATAATGCGTATTGGCTTGGTGCTCTGTGGTATTCTGTGATACAGACCAGCATTTATACGCACCTACTACTAGGCCCTTAACCTATGGCACGTACTATCGTGGTACTACTTTGGTATGCTGTGATACAGACCTACGATTCGTACGCGCCTAAGACCTAATCCTATTTGTCCCTACAAATCCCTAGACCCTACTGCTACCATACGTATTAATATATACTTATATAGATAGGTGCGGGATATCTGCCACCGGAGACCTATGATGACAGACGGACTGTGGGTAGGAATTAGGTATGGTGGAGATGGTTTTCTGACGGCCAACTCGACAGACTCATCGAGCTGATCAGTATTGATGGCTAAAGGTATCTTGGCCACCGTCAGAGGTATGGGAAGGGTATTGAGTCAAAGTCGGATTAAACTTGTGACTGATTTATTCTTAAAGTATATGATCTTATATACTAAACTTATTCTATGTACACACACGCAACTTTATGGTTGTGTGCTGTGTGTGAAAGGTGCCATCTCAGCGGTATATGCCTTAGGTGAATACCTGATTTTTTCTTAATTTAATATTAATCACGAACAATCTGTGTTGCGATAAATACTCACGTAGGATTTTATCGCTGAAATGGCATGTTCATGTGTGAACACATGTGAAAAAATATTTACATCAACTACAACTCGCAATGCTGATGGTAGATTTGTGGTCACTAAACCGTTCAAACAATCGCCAGAGTGCTTAGGCCAGTCATAAAGTCAGGCAAAGATTCGTTTCCTTAACCTAGAAAAACGATTCAAATTCAAATTCAGATCCTACATACAAACAACAATATCTAACCTTTATGCAAGAATACCTTGACCTAAGTCACATGACCAATAACACAAACAGTAACACTCTGACACCTTTATATTATATACCACATCATGGTATAATACAAAACACCAGCACCACAACAAAGTTCAGAGTGGGTTTTGATGCATCGGCACGCACATCTAACAAAATATCACTTTATCAAGATGATTTGATTTCTATACTTATTAGGTTCAGACAACACAAATACATAATATCAGCTGATATTGAAAAAATGTTCAGGCAAATATCCATCGTAGAAAACCAACGATCATTACAACAAATAGGCTAGTTGACAAAAAAAAATTATAAGTCCGTCCTTTAGATTATTCAAAAATAAGCGATACGTATTTTTTATTTGTAAATTAAACCAAAAATGACCAAGATATAGCTCATTAAAGTTACGTATAAGGTCACGCCGTCCTGCATTTTTTCGCACTAGATGACGTTACACGTAACTTTAATGGACTATATCTTTGTTATTTTTTATTTAATCGAAAAAAGAAAAAAATACGTGTCCAATATTTTTTTATAATCTAAAATACGGACTAAATAAAATGTAATTATTTTGACCCTGGAAACTATCCTATTGTATTTCGTTTCGATGAGTCAGAACCACTGAAAACTTACACATTAAATTTAGTAACGTATGGGACAGCTTCAGCACCCTACCTCGCTACACGTTATTTCAGACAGGTTGGGTTGGACTGCCAACATGACAAGGAAGTGTCGGAGATCATCATACATGATTTTTATTGCGATGACCTGATTACGGGCTCAGACCGGAAGTCTCGGTTAATAGAAATAGCAATATCAGTAAATGCAGCTCTAAAATGAGCACAATTCCATCTCAGAAAGTGGCAGTCTAACAGTCTTGATATTTTACAAAAAGCAAACCTATCATCAGATTCACTTCACAGTACCTCAAAGGACAATGGCAGATCTCCATACATCGAAATGTCTGAAATTAAATTGAAGCGCACAGTAATAAAAAATATTTCAAAAAATTCGGCGTGAGTAACCGAGTCTACGAGGGTCAAACTGAAAGTTCTTAGAACTGGCCACTTATAAACAATATAATAAAAAAAATATTCTAAAATTTGAAAATAGAACTCTTTGCCAATATTACTGAGTATATATTTCATTCATTTGTCATTTGTTTTACGATTTGGCGGCAAATTGAAAATTGTCTGTGTCACGTCAACATGAATTTAACACGAGAAAATTTTCGTGCAATGATTTTTTATGACTTTCGATGTCATTTAAGTCAACAAGAAAGTTATGATAGACTACGATTGGCCTTTCACGATGAAGCCCCATCTCGTGCGACTGTTTACAACTGGTTTAATGAGTTTAAACGTGGTCGCACTAATCTCACTGATGATGTACGTGAGGGATGGCCTTCTACGGCGACGACTGAAAATAACATCTGTGTTATGCGGCGTATGATAGAGACTGACAAAAGAGTGACCTATCAGCAGATTCGGACAAGCTTAGGCATCGGTATGAGTCAAGTGCACAAAATCCTCCACGAACGTTTAGCGGTCAGGAAGCTTTGCGCCCGGTGGATACCTCATAATTTGACTAAGGCTCAAAAACTCCATCGTGTGGATTGGTGCCGTAAAATGATTGAACGATTTAACGGAGGTGACTCAAATGCTGTGTTCGACATACTAACAGGTGACGAAAGCTGGATTTACTGTTATGATCCTGAAACCAAAAAACAATCTGCTCAGTGGGTGTTTCCTTTCGAGGAGTTGCCAACTAAAGTGAAGAGAGATCGAAGTGCGGGAAAAAAAATGGTGGCCTCGTTCTTTGGAAGGATAGGTCATTTCGCAACAATTGTGTTAGAGGATCAAAAAACAGTTTCTGCAGAATGGTACACTACCAATTGTTTGCCACTTGTCTTGGAAAAAGTTCGAGAGAAACGACCTCGCAGTAGGATCCTCCTTCACCACGACAACGCCTCGTCGCACACCGCCAAGCGAACGATCGACTATTTGGCGACATCAAACGTTGAATTACTGGGTCACCCGCCGTATAGCCCCGACCTCGCGCCTTGTGATTTTTATTTATTTCCAAAAATTAAAGAAAAACTTAAAGGAAAGCGGTTTATGAATGCTGAAGAAGCGGTGGCTGCGTATCGCGATGCCATTGAAGAGACCCCTAAGGACGAGTGGGCAAAGAGCTTTTCCCAGTGGTTCCATCGCATGCAGCGGTGTATTGACGTCAATGGACAATATTTTGAAAAGATATAATAAAACTAATAACTGGCTAATGTAATCAGTTTTTGATTTTCTAAGAACTTTCAGTTTGACCCTCGTATAAATGATTCTATTTTCACTCGGGAAACCCGGAAAAATAAGATATCGGTGTTTTAGTTTTTAGTTAAGAATGAACAATGTAGGTACGTTTGAATTATCAAATGAAATTATGTCAGATTGACATCAAAACGCAGAAGTATTCGTAGCATCTACTGTCACAGCCAAAGACAAAAGCAGAGCTGATCGATTTTATGTGAAATCGATACAACATTAAAACGATGCTGTGACGTTTTCAAGTATTTCGGACACGTATGCCGAAATGAGAACTCCATGGAGCGTCTGGTCATCCAAGGCTTAGTGGAAGGCAAGCGCTCTCGCGGGCGATCACCTACGCGCTGGACTGATCTAATTAAATCTGTCACTCAGAGTTCCGTTGTAGAATGCTCACGCAATGCAAAGAACCGTAAGAGATGGAGAAACATCGTAAAGGCTTCAGAAGCCAAGGAGAAGGCTGATGACGACCCAAAACCCGCATGACAACTCACTCATGACATTCATCACGGAGCCACGACCACTCTGTCAAGAGTGTACGACTGCAGAGAGTGACGTTTTTATTTGATTTAAAAATTGTTTTGCTTCAAAAATTATTAGCTTATTGATATAATGTTAATTAAAGATTAAATAACTGCATTTTAACAATTATATTTTAATAATCGATACGGATAAATAGTACTCACGTCTATTCCTGTCACACCATTGTCTATGGCGACAGTCAAATAATAAAGTAGGAACCTAGTTCGTAATCAATTGGAATGCTTTTTATCATCATAAAATACTCCAGTTTTAACGAGACAAAGTGAAAATATTAAAAATCGTAGAAAAAATAAACAATTTGTTTTGTTCATATGAAGTTTAAGGTCGCCACAACAAACCCAGACCGAATTCTGCCATTGTCCTTTAGGTAATAAAGACCCATCAAAAACATTAGGTAAATACTGGAACCAAAATCAAGATACAACAACATACTTAATAGACATAGAAGACTCGGTTGATTACAATATTACAAAAAGGAAAATTTTGTCAATCATTGGCAAAATATTTGACCCTTAGGGCCTTTTAACACATTGACTGCTGGAAACTTATATGGTGTGTCCCAAGTGTCGGAGCTTGCGATGCGGCTAGCCCAACATAGTCGTGTTTAGGGAAAAAATATACAAACGTGCTGCCGAAACACGCGACGCGTGAATCATACCCATACCACACATGTGCTGACGACCACTCATGTGTGTTTTTTTGTATAGCAACTTGTATGTCGCGTGTCGCGTCAGCACAGACACACGGTCGACCTGCACGCGCGTTGCGTGCCTTTAAGCACGAGAGGCTGGGCACGCTCTGCGGGGGCGGATGCCGCATAGCAAAAGGCCGTCTATGAATCTTAGGCCAGCAGTAACTTAGAAGCCAAAATTATAATGCAAATGTTGTGGTCACAAACCTTAAAGTGGGACAGCAGTGTCCCTCATGACATAGAAATACTATGGAAAAAGTTCATACAATCACTATCAGCTTTAAAACAATAAGTCATACCGAGACGAGTTTTCTATGATTCACCCGAACATATACAGCTACACACTTTCTGTGACGCCTCTCAGCACGCCTATTGCGCCTGTGTATATCGACGGTCCCTACGTATATAAAGACATGTCGAAAATGGCATATTTTTTTAATTGCATCATTGGCTTTTGATTATCTATGCGCACATACTAACATACGATATTTTTTTAAACTTTATTTATTTACCATGTTTTACAAATCGTATAAAAGAACAAGTATTATAAATAAAACGAATAAGTGTCGTAGATACGGACATCTGTTACATATATTTTTGTACGTTGTTTTAAAATGCGTGCCACTCGGTGCGAATGCGGTCATGTATAGGGGGTTGGTATAGGGTTTGTATCAAGTTTCCTTCTCTTACAGTGCTGTTCTCTGCATAATATGCTCCCTCTGTCGGCTCTTACGATACCCATGGGATCATATGGGGTGGTGACATTCCGTATTCTTAATTCGTCACCACGGATAGCGTATAAAAAGGTATAATAGACATGACTGACATACTTTTATTTTATTATCGGCGTAGAAACGGTCATCTATCAGTTTTTTTCAAGAAAACGTAAAAAAAAATGTGTAAATAGCATTCTAAATCTCTTAAAACTTTTAAAATATTGTAGAAAGAAAATATTTATTTTTGGTCATAGAACTATTTCTAGGGCGTGTTGAACACAAATTACGCTCACCTGTAAACCTCGATTTTGACTTGACCTTATGTACGTAGGAACCGTCGATATGTGCGCACACACACCACAAATGGTAAAGTATACTTACGGCTACTAACAGCCAAGTGCAGAGTGGCACCACTAAAATCATTAACAATTCCACGACTAGAACTATGTGCAGCCCTCACAGCTGTTCGCCTTTACAAAAAGGTCATTGACTCTCTCCGCAATTCACACATAATTTCAGACTGTTTCTTTTGGAGTGATTCCATGATTGTACTGTCCTGGATAAAGTTGCCACCACACAAACTAAATGCATTTGTAAGATTTTGTACCTCAGATCTATGTATATAAGGATATCGATAACTTCTACTATATATAGGTATATCATCACTTGTGTTAACATAGTGCTTAACGTCACTTGTGAAAGTTAAAGGTTCATTGTCATGGTAAAATACGTCGTGATATTCTTTACAAAGAGTATATAAATTGAGTGACTCCTCTGCGTTTAATTGATCTGTGCGCAAATTAGATAAGACCTTATGCATCCTGTTATCGCCCGTAGTAGTTGTATTATGTTTCATTGGAATTGTTTGTTCGTTGTACACCTGTGCTCGTATCGGCCTGCACATGGGAATAATAATATCATTATCCGTAGGGTTTGAAATTTGGACAATTGCATGATAATTTTCGGCTGTGGACAGACATTCACTAATTGAGCAATCAAGGATCGATTGTTCTTCTACATAAATATCACCAAAGCTTATATTAGTTGGAACAGTAATAAATTGGGCCGTAAAGGCAGAAATAGTAATTCCGTCACATTTTGGACTTTCGGATTGATATAACAAAATAGGTACTATAGCCAATTTTGTCTCTAATATGTGGGCAGCAAGGTCAATTTTAGCATTCCACTTTTTTAATTGATTACAACCTATAAGACCGTCGAAAAAATTATGGAATTTATCTATGTATAATTTTATTGATGTGTTTTCGCTAAATTCCATAAAACAAGGTATGATAATGGAATAGTAATTTTGCATTGTAACATGCGTATTTGTAACTAAAAATGGATCATACTGTAGTGAAGTGTGTCCGTCCGAACTCATTGGCACCCGTGTCAATTAGAAGTTTTAAGGGTTGATTATTAATTTGAATATATGGTAAATGACGTTTACTCTGCACATGTAATTCTATTCGGGGGCAGTATTTTTCAAAAGTGGACAAAAATTTGGGTCATCCGAAACGTCTAAATTTTCAAGGTCAACGTTATGTTCCATGCTGTTGTTATCTGGATCGTCACAATACGTTACATCTGAAATTGTTATAGGCATTTGGCCATGATCATTGTAGTAATTATCATTATAAGATTCATTAATATTCAGTTCTTTCACTATCGGTGCGTTTTTGTGCGGTACATAATTTTCGCGTCTGCCGTTAGAATGAGTAGGCGGTAAGGTACGAGCGACCGGGTGGCTAATACCGCTCATAGGTTTCTGGGGTAATTATTCTAGGATCTTTGTTGGGATGAAATTTTGAACCCGACTGACACGTTATCTTTAAACATTTGTTGTGTCCTTGAATGCTGTATGTGGGGTGGTCTGTATTGCGATGTATGGTGAGTTGATTGAATCTGCTGTTTCGAATATGTTTGTAAGGTTTGTACAGTGTTCGGTGGTATGTATATATTAGGATTATGGTGTGAACGAGAAGAATGAGGTGTATGATCAGGTAGATTAAAGTTTTAAACATTCTTTTTAATAGTTAAATAGCGATTTTTATTCTGAAAATATATTACATTCGCTTCTTCTTGAGCGTACTCAAGAGCCTTTTCAAGGGTTTCAGGTCTCATACACCTTATCTTAGAACCTAGTTGTTCTGATAAACCTTTTAAATATGTCTGTTGGGCCAGTTTTTCATATAAAGTTCTTTTGGCCTCTATAGTAGTGTTTATAGTTTCGTGCAATTCGACATATATGTCATTATCGTACACAGTAAATTTTGAACTTTTTCGTAGAATATCTGTAATGTGTCACTCCCCTGACTTAACAACGATAAATCAGTATATAACGAAGTCTCGTCTCTGTGATCCAAAAAGGTGTTCACTAAAGTGGATCTTATGCCTTTCCAATCACTCGGTATGCCGTTAGTGGCCAATGTGCGTGCCGCGCTACCAGTGATTTTGTTTAAAATTCCATTAATCAGAGAAAGGTTAATAAGTTCGTTGCCTTCTGTTGGGCTAACGTATGTTACAACTAGTTCATCACATAATTTTAGGAATCTTGTAAGGACATGTGGGTTGCCATCGAAATGAGGAACCAATTTTAATGATCTACAAATCTGGTCGATCTTATTTATTTGGCTTACGCGTATAGTGGAGGCAGACGACCTTGCTGTGCTGCCCTCCATGTTTAAATTTAAGCTACGACGAGCGTTGTTTAACGCTGCTCGTAATTGCGTTCGCCTTGAATCCCTTGAAGGGGACGAATCTCTAGACCCCTTTGGGTGGACAATGGTGAAAATTATAGTATCACTGATTACTAAAAATAATTATAGAAACTAATAAAAAGGATTCATGCACTTACTTGAATATCATTGCCGCAGAATTACGACTCATCAATTTTTGGATGCCTCGAACTCTGCTCTAACCGATAGTAGGTCAGCGGCTGCTCCTACTATCGGTTATACGCCTCCGGTAGGTTCTTAGCTCAGGGTAAAATTCGGTAGTGTCCGATGCGAGGTCACACACGAATACACTTGTAAGTCCCGAGCTAACCACGACTGCGCCAATTACGTGGGGTGCTATCGGGAAACAAATCAAACCAGTATTTTTCGTAAAATAAAGTTTATGTTGAAAGTCCCACAAAGGTTCGATAAAATAAAGTTCACAAAGAAATGTCCACGAAACGTTAAATTGATATAAATCTAAGTTTTAATACTAGAGTGGTCCGGCCAAAGTTAGGCTTAAGACTGTCTGAACTTAATGCTAATATGACGTAAGCGAGGTGTCACGTCTCCGTCAGTCCCGTGGTTCTCATGGGAAAGCTATTTAGCTTACGAGGCTTTCTGCACTCGTAACAAGATGACATCTAATGTCAAAAGAAAACCAAACAAAACATCTATAAACAGCAGATGTAATCAAATAAAATAATGAGAAAATGTTGACGAGAGCAGCTGCTGCACGCCTGAGATCCTCGGACTTGTCGCTCAGCTCCGCGTCGCAGCCGCCGGCACCTACACCAGCGTCGTCGGCGAGTGTTGAGGCGTCGAGCTCATCGAGCGACGAGTATTTCTCTCCGCTGACGTCGCCACTACATGTACGTCAGTGAGGGAGAGGCCGGCCACCGACACGCTTGGGATCCCGAGACCCACCGGCCTCGAACAGGGCCCCCGCTGCCGGTGGTAATGTGCACCGCATGAGATGGACTAGTACAATGAATGAAAACGTCATGCGGGCATATTTTGTGGCCACAGAGGGAGAAACTAACCGTAGTGCGTACCGTGATCGAATGCTGCCTTTGTTTCAGGCGCTTGAGCCAGCTGTCAACGTGTCAACGGCTATCGGATCAAGTGCGGGCCATCCAACGGTGTCGCCTGTTGGATGATACCGTGCTTGAGAGACTTCGCTCTGACGTACAGAAAAGTCTCCCCATCACTTTTTCAGCGCAGACTGACACAGTGGTTGCGCAGCAACAACTGCTAAATCCGGCTGCTGAAGAGGTAGATGACGAGACTTCTCATGTAAGTACCCAGTACAACGATCCCATGAATACCGATCCATGGACCCAAATGTTCGGCCTCGTTTGCCTCGTTTGCCCATGCATAAGAAAAACATAGCGCTGGTGGGTGCCCTAGATGCATTACTGTCAATTTATTTTGAGAATAGTGAAAATCTCAGCGATACACACTCAATCTTGTATTGTGTGGCGGTTGCGGCGTGTCGAGTAGCGGGGGCTAAATTTCATGTAAATAATACCGCTATTCGACAGACCGCTGCTGTGTCAGGTTGGCAACGCAGGATTGAGCGTCGTATCGCTGCGATTAGGGCACTCATTGGCAAGCTCTCTTGTTTTAGTTTGGGCAATACCTGACCGAGAGTGATGCGCTTTGTAACTCGAGCCTTTGCGGGAACTAATATCAGTTCCCAAGATTATTGATCTCGGGTTACAGAGCGCATCGACACCCTATAGCAAAAACTTTATGAAAGAAAGAAAAAGAAGAAAGAACGAAAACATATTTATTCTGCTTCCCACATTTACAAAATAAACAAAACATACAAAATAGAAGAAATACTAAGGAATACAGAATTGGATCCTAACTCAGCATTGAGCCATCTTGCCGGTTTGCGAGATGGCACTGATATTCTGTTAGGTCCAAAAAGTATAAAATAGATACATATAAAATAGTAACATGCATGGGCAAATCGTATAAGGCGATACAAAAAAAGAGTGGATCGGTATTGCCTGAATCGCACATTCCAGAGAGACAAGACGTGGGTGTACAGAAGATGGGAGCGACCCGAGTCCACGGCCGGTGACGCTGATGGGGGTCGACCGGATGATGATGCTACTAATACATTTTGGCGCAGCATCTGGTCGACGCCTGTCAGCCATACGGGGAATGATTGGATTGGGACTGTTGAGCGAGTATGCGAACAAATACCAACAATGGAGCCAATATCAGTATCAAATGATGATATAGCCAGTGGAGTCCGTTCGTTACTAAACTGGGCTGCACAATTTTTGGCTCAAATGGCTCCGTAGTTCGCATACTTGCTTAGCATCTCAATTCCAATCATCACTGGAATCGGGGTCGCTACCAGATTTTCTAACATCCGGCGTCACTCACCTACTCCATAAGTCTGGTAGTACCACGAACCCTAAAAATTACAGGCCGATAACCTGTTTACCAACAATAAATAAACTCCTTACATCAATTTTGAGAACGAAATTATCGAAACATGTAACTGATAATTCTATTTTATCTGTTTCTCAAAATGGATGTAGGAGTGGGGCCCGTGGCACTAAAGAACTCCTGCCGATAGACATGGCCATTAGCCAGCAGGTGCACCGTAACCAAAAGAATCTATCGACATGCTGGATAGATTACAAGAAGGCTTACGACTCCGTGCCACATACATGGTCTATTTATCTGTTTCTCAAAATGGATGTAAAAGTGGGGCCCGTGGCACTAAAGAACTCCTGCTGATAGACATGGCCATTAGCCAGCAGGTGCGCCGTAACCCGAAAGAATATATCGACATGCTGGATAGATTACAAGAAGGCTTAAGACTCCGTGCCACATACATGGCTTTTGAGGGTGCTGGAGTTGTATAAAGTAGATACAACTCTATGCACCTTTTTAAGGTCATGTATGGGGCAATGGAGGACCGTACTGTGCTATCCAGGGTGTCGATCTAGTTTGGGTTGCGGTGCTCCTATAAGGATCCAGCGAGGTATATTCCAGGGCGATAGTTTGAGTCCCTTGTGGTTTTTTTCTGGCCCTGAACCCCTAAGTACCGAACCCCTAAGTAGCCTAGCCCTGAAGCCTCTAACAAGAGGCTTCAGGGCTAGGCTATCGGACAAGGAGAGGAGGTCATGTTACATCTCACCTCCTTTTCATGGATGACCTGGAATTATTTGCCCCCAACAATATCGAACCGACAGCATTACTTAAGGTGACCGAAACCTTTAGTTATTCTATCAGGATGGAATTTGGTGTGGATAAATGTGCGGTCATGCATGTGAAGAGAGGCAGGATTATGGAATCTGCAGGGATACAACTCTCAGATTCCATAAAACTTTGATCTTTCTCCCTCACCGAGACCTACAAATACCTGGGTATGTCGCAGTCTTTGAATATTGCTGAGACTGACATGAAACAGACGTTGCAGGCTCGTTTCTTTGGCCGCCTGAAAAAAGTACTTAACAGTCTTTTATCAGGTGGCAACAAGGTGCAGGCCTGCAACGGGTGGGCCATGCGAGTCCTAATGTATTCCTTCGGCATACTCAGGTGGACCCTGAGGGAACTCGATGCCCTGGATAGAAAAGTCCGTTCAATGTTGACTGCATCTCGGATGCATCGTCCACGCTCGTCGGTGATGAGGTTGTACATCCCGCGGAAATGTGGGGGTCGAGGTTTTTTATGTGCAAAGACCCTCCATAACCGCGAGCTGTACAACCTCAGAGAATATTTTCTGGGAGTGCACGTGGATGTTCACCGCGATGTAGTTGCCGTTGATACAGGACTTACCCCGCTCGCTCTGGCTAAAGGGAACTGGCACAAACCTGCAGTACTTAGTACTGACGACCGAAGAAAAATATGAAAGGGCAAGGAGCTGCATGGACGGTTCTATAGAGCTTTACATGACCCAGACATCAATTTTAAAGCCTCTATAGCCTGGTTACGTTTCGGTGATCTCTTTGGAGAAACCGAAGGTTTTGTCTTTGCAATTATGGACGAAGTTGTCATGACAAACAACTACCGAAAGTATATACTGAGGGATGATACAGTTGACATATGTCGGGCGTGTCACCGGCCCGGGGAATCTCTCAGGCATATAGTATCCGGTTGTTCGAATCTTGCCAGTCATAATGGTCAGTATTTGCACAGATACAACCAAGTGGCCAGGATATACCATCAGCAACTAGCCCTTAAATATGATCTCATTGGTTCTGAGGTACCGTACTACAGATATGTGCCCGACCCAGTTCTCGAAAATGGTCGTCCATTGTTGTACTGGTATCGGTCTATCATTAAAGACAGGACTATTGTAGCTAATAAGCCTGATATTGTAGTGATAGACCGAGCAGAGCGACTCGCAATGATAATCGATATCACCATACCGCATGACGGCAATCTCGTGAAAGCAGAAAAAGAGAAAGAGTTTAAATATTTGGACCAAGCTCACGAGATTGTTGACATTAGGGACGTAGATTCGGCGATCATGGTGCCGATAGTTGTGTCGGTGAATGGATTAATCGCCAAGAGCCTCGACCAACACCTAAAAAGGCTCACACTAGGCAGCTGGATCAAGTCTTTGATTCAGAAGGCAGTTCTTCTCGACACGGCGCGCATCGTGAGGAACTTCCTGTCTCTGAGGCCCTAACAACCGGTGGCTTGGTCCCTGTACCCGACACTGGTGGGTCTCCGTGGTTCCTTTTATATTTTACACATTAAACATATTTTTTTTGTAATGAAATGTATTTTATTCATACAAAACAAACTATGTGATAGGTAATAAATGGAGTGAATAATAATAATGATCATTTATATCAGATTACAAATATATATATATATATATATATATATATATATTTGTTAGTACAACGAGCTTATAAACTTATGTTAGTCATAAATAGTGATTGATTGCCGAATACACAAAAATTAAATTAATTAAATAATAATAGGTAATATACTATACAATAATAAAAAAAGCAATATTATTTTATATCATTAAACTAAATAATACTTGGTTTTTCCGGGTGGACTCTGCGATGTTGGTTCGTAATTACTACACGACTGCGTGCAGTCGGATCCAGCGCGCCAGCATCGGAGTATCCTACCGGTCCACCAACGTGCACAGGATAGTATTGGGGCTGTCACGCAGTTGCCGCATGATGGAAGCGCACCGTTTGCGCATGATAGCCGCAAAGCCGTCAGTGTCAGCCACCGCGAACATCACGGAGGCGCTGCAGTAGCGCGGCAGCCCCATCATCACCCGGAACGCGTTATAATATTCAATGTGCAAGTCGCTGCAAGCCCGCTGAGTATAGTTAACCCACAGGCTGCAGGTGTAAAAGGACTGACAGTACGCTTTAAAAAACGAAACTTTGACGGTCCCCGTGCACCGTACAAACCAACGGGCCAACATGTTGCAGCGGACAGACAGCGCCCTGCGCTTCCTTTCAATATCAACATTGTCTTTAAGGTTCTCAGTGACCCCTTGGCCCAAATACTTAAATTGCTCAACTTCGTTTAGAGCTGTACAACATAAAGTGAAATTCGGAACGAATGTGTATCGTTTGTTGTCTGGCCTGAATATCATTACTTCACTTTTTTTCGCGTTGTATTTGAGCCCATGAGTCACCGCGTACGACTCACATATTTTTAAAAACCTTCGTAAGGCACCAATCGATGGGCTCAGCTGCACCACATCATCTGCGTTGCTGATGTTATTCACGCACACGCCATCTATATGATACCCAATGCCAGTGCTGTTGAGCTCATCGATCAGCCAGTTGACGAACAGGTTGAACAGTGTAGGGGAAGTCAAGCCCTCTTGCCTCACCCCGCATTCCAGCCCGTAATCCTCTGAAACAGAGCCTGCCCATCGCTCAAAATTCTTTTGATTTTTATACCAATGCATAAACAAAAGCACAATTTCATTAGATAAACAGGTTAAGCCCTTAATTTACCCCATAAAACATCATACAATACTAGATCGAAAGCTTTCGTTAAATCTAGGTAGCATGCATACACTGGGGTCTTTCTACTTGTGTAGTACTGTAAGGTCCGCTTGAGGCACACGGTAGCACTTTCGGTGGAAAGCCCAGGCCTAAAGTCGAACTGTGCGTCGTCCAACAAAACGTGTTTATCCAGGTGCTGACCCAGCAGACTGTCCAGCACTTTAGCAACTACCGTGGCTAGAGAGATCGGTCTATAATTGATAACATCTGATGTATCCCCGTTTTATTTTTGTTTATTGGAACTACTATGGTACGCATTAGTTTATCGGGCAGATGGGAGTGACTTAAACACAGGGTAAAAAACATAGCAAGCACTCTTGGTAGGTGAACACCTGCAGTACGCAGGTGTTCACTTACCAAGAGTGCTTGCAGATAATAACATCGAGCCGAAACAATTCCATTTACACGAAGGCGATACTTATAAGTACATACATACATACATAGACTCACGCCTGTTTCCCGGAGGGGTAGGCAGAGACTACAGAACGCCATTTGCAACGATCCTGACATATCTCTCTTGCGTCATTCACTCCCATCAAGTTTCTCATGCATGCTCTTCTATTAAGGGTACTTCTGACCTGTCCTTTTTTCAGGATGTCTCCAATCTGGTCAGAAAACGTCCGCCTAGGTCTTCCCCTTTGTCCTGTCCCATTCACACTTGCCTTATATATCTTCTTTGTCAGTCTTTCGTCATCCATCCTCTCCATGTGCCCAAACTATCTTAACATGCCTTTCTCGATGCTTGTCACTACATCTTCTTTTACCCCACACCACTATCGTATCACACAAATCTTTACTCTGTCGGTCAAAGATACACCACACATACTTCTCAGTCCTCTCATTTCTACAGCATTTATTCTACTTTCATGACTCTTCTGCCATACCCAACTATCATTACCATATATAAGAGTAGGTACTAACACCCCTCTATGCACAGCCAAACGTGCCTTTTTGGTCACGTTTTGGCTATTCATAAACGCCTTCAGAGCTCCATTCACTCTATTACCTGCATTAACTCTTCTTTCAATATCTTCTACATTCTTACCATCTCTTGTAAACAGTATACCTAAATATACAAACTCATTCACTTGCTCCACTCGCTGTCCATCGATCATAATATTACAAGCCGTAACGCATTCCTCCTTTTCAAAAACCATAACTTTCGTTCACTTACATTCACTTTTATTCCTTTCCTCTCTAACGCACCATGCATGATTGTTACCATCTCCTGCAACTCCTCCGGTGAAGACGCAAGCAAAACCTGATCATCAGCATAAAGGAGGCATTTGACAAGTAACTCATTCATCCTTAATCTACAATCACTATGTTTCAAATCTTGCAATCTCAAAGCTGGACAGTTGTCCATGAAGAGGTTGAACAGCCACGGCGACGCTCCACATCCCTGTCTAACACCTGTGTTGATGGTAAACCAGTCAGTGTATGCCCCGTTTATCCTTACACAAGCTCTAGAATCCTCATAAAAGGATTTCAGAGCTCGAATGAGGCTGCTGTTCACCCCATACATCGACAGTACCGACCACATTTCATTCCTCGCCATTTTATCGTAAGCCTTTTCCAAATCCACGAATGCGCAGTAGACCTTTCGACCTTTGGCCAAAAATTTCTCGGCTATGCATCGCAAGGAAAATACTTGATCCGTACACCCCATACACTTTCGGAATCCCGCTTGTACATCCCATATTTTCTTGTCGGTTACTTTCATAACTCTTTCAATCAGTACCTTCGCATACAATTTGCCAACAATGCTGAGAAGGCTAATGCCTCTATAGTTTTTGCAGTCTTGTTGCGAGCCTTTTCCTTTATAAAGAGGCACAAATACTGCTGTGGCCCAGTCATCAGGTACCCAGCCGGTGCTCCAGCACAAGTTAAATAAACGCTGCAGCTGACTAACTATGATGCGCTGTCCAGCCTTCAGCATTTCGACTGTGATCCTATCATACCCTGCAGCCTTACTTAATTTCATACTGGCCAGTGTCTTCAAAATCTCATCCACGCCAATATCGCTTTCATCATTGCTATCATTATCATTCATTTCACCTGTTGATGTCTCTGTCGTCGTTCTTTCAAATAATCCTTCAAAATACTCTTTCCATCTCTTCAGCACACACGATTCACCATTCAGTATCTTTCCATTCTTGTATCTGATTGCTGTGTATTCTGAGGATTGAGTTTTTCCTCGAACTGCACGAACGGATTTCCAGAAAAACTTAATGTTTCTCCGAAAGTCGTCAGATAATCTACTATCAAACTCATCTTTCTTTTCTGCTTTTTTCCTTTTAACGATTTCTTTCCGTATTCTTTTACACCTAACAAACTCCTTTCTTGCTTCATCTATGTCATCACTCGTTGCCTTTCCCATTCTTTCATTTGCTCTGGCAACCAACCAATCTAACCACGCTTTCTTCTTCTCTGACACTGCTGATTGTACATCCTTGTCCCACCATGTATTCTTAACCTTTCGTAGTTTCCTTCTCTTGATCACACCACATACTTCAGACGCTACACATACTACATCTTCTTTAAAGGATTCCCATAATTCTTCCATATTTTTTATGCCATCGAACCCCTCAAATCTTGCTATCAATATTCGTTTATACTCATCTTTCACATCTTTCTCTTGCAGATTTTCTACTTTTATTCTTTCCAAGACCCTCTCTTGATTATTTTCTCGGTGTCGCCATCCTCTAAAGAGCCCACTTATCCGGCTTAACACCAAAAAGTGGTCTGCATGGATGCCGATCCCTCGAAACACTCTCGTATCCAACACATTCTTTCTCAGTCGTTCATCTACTATTACAAAATCAATCATACTTCTCCTAATATTTTTTGCCTCACGAGTATACAAATGTATCCTTTTGTGATCAAACATGGTGTTTGTCACACAAAGGCTCCACTCCAAACAAACCTCAAGCAGTTCTTTTCCATTTTCGTTCACACTCTTATCACCGAATCCACCTAAAACCCTTTCAAATCCATCTCGCTTTACTCCCACCCATCCATTGAAATCACCTAACAAAATCAATCTTTCATTATCCTTACACGTCCTCAGAATCTCTCTTAAACTCTCCCAAAACTCCTGCCTTTCGTCTTTTTCTTGTTTTGACATACCCGTTACTATATTGACCGGGGCGTAAACCCCTACAATGAGAAGACGAGGAAGTCCTACTTTCATTCTCATCCATATTAGCCTTGCATTTACACATTCAAACTCTTTTACGCACTCATTCTTTCGCGCAGACAGTACTAAACCAACTCCCTTGCAGGCTCTGGTGGTACTATCTACTCCGGACCAATACGCCGTGTAGCTGCCATGCTCGGTAGTGTCACATACTTTCTTTTTCGTTTCATTCACACACAGAACATCAATCTTTCTATCATCCATGATCTGGTATACTTCATCCAATTTTCCGTCCATTCCACCGCCAACATTCAATGTTGCAAATCGGCTTTCCGCAGGCCGCTTTTCGCCCTCGCGGGAAACATAAATTACACCAACGCCAAGATCAACTTAGGGTACTAATCACACAAAATTATTACCCAATGGGAATCGATCACACAACCTCCGGCTTAGCAGTTGCCTTTCTGTTTAGAACTTACTAAAGCCAGTCAATTCCCGGAAATGCTCCGCAAAAGCGATGGCATTGATTACTACAGCTATAAAACATTTTCTACGTTATAATTTTTTATTCGAATTTCACAAGAAAACTGGAAACAGGAGCGAGATAACAAAATATCAATAATGTTCAAAAGTAAAGTGAATTCTTACCATTAACTTTTACTAGGAAACTAATTTTGAGTTTACATAAAGAAAATGCAAATAAGCCTTCTAAATTTAAAAGGAGCGGGTGAAAAATAAAATTGTGGTGAAACCCCGACTTTTTAAGTTGGCATAATTACACGGGCTTAAAATAACAGGCTATTTCAAGGCGGTAGAGGAAAACCCGCTTGAAGTAACAAGACCGCGGCTACCGACATGACACCACGTTTTTTTGTTGTTGTCTGTACTCGAAAAAAGTTGATACATTATGGATCAGATGTCCAGGCTAGGGCCTGGACATCGAACTGGCAACTTGCCATAATGTCAATTTGTAATGCAACTTTAAATACAACATTTTCGTTGGCAAATCTTGAGGAAACTGCTATGCAAAACAAGTAGATTTTCTTTTTGAAGTTAGTTTTCTGAAAACATTTCAGGAAATAGTACTTGCTTAGTCGAGGAAAATATCTCGGAGGTATGTAAACTGTGTGAAGATTCTCTTGGAACGGTTGATGTACTCACATACTGAAAACAGGGCGGTCTTTAATAATTTGCCGTATATGGTTAAACATGAAAGGTTGGGTAATGATGTTATTCAATCATTGAAAAGCTTAATTAAGAAATATATTAGTATTTTTATAACGCTGGTAGGTATTTGTTTTGTAAAAAAATATATTCTGAGAATTGAGTTGTTCTAAAAACGGAACTCCATCGCCAATGCCAAATCCTTCAATGATAATCGGAATAAAATTAGGAAGATAATAACAAAATTTTATATGTTATTGATGAAAGTATTGAATCGGGTATGTCCTTATACAATACAGGCAATAAAAAAAGCGCAAATGCTATATTTACGCCTTAATCACTGATGTCATTTACGTTTACAAGGTATTTTGTAATCTACAGTTATATGTGATTCAGAGGCCATAGATAGCTTAGGTAAATAATATCACATTTCGTTATTTGTTTGTTTGTGGCTGATTGTAGTCTATTTGAGCAACGAAGTTTGAGGAGTGTTATTTTACTCACTTATAAGGTAAACCAAAAAAATAAAACTTTCTTACTCAGTGGATGCTTTTATAGTGTGTAGGACACTCAAAAATATTTCGACAGAGGGTCCCAACTCAAGTGTCCAAATTTTGTGCTTCTAACTTGAGTACTCTAGGCTCTGCAATAATATGCGAGTCAGGGTGATGATAATATTATTATTACCTATACGTGAAACGATACGAATAATATGACCTAACTCCTGAAATGGACGATCAATCAAAATCATCGTAAAAAGATTTATGCCCTTGAGATGTGGTGCTGGCGGCGTTTGCTGAGGATAGAATGGACAGCTCACCGCTCTAACGTTTCCATCCTGAAGGAGCTTCGCATCAAACAAAGGCTTTCGTCAATTTTGTGCAAATACGAATCCTCAAGATGTTCGACCACATAACACGCAACGAAAGTTAATTGGAACATTTAGTGGTACAGGGAAGAGTAGAAGGCCAACGTTCTCGCGGCCTTTCACCCACAAGATGGACGGACCTCATTAAGTCATCTACGAAGTGTTCCCTCACTGAATGTACGCGTAGTGCCACCTATAGAGAGAGATGGAGAAGCATCGCAAAAGCCGCAACCAGTTTAGTAGCGGACCCATGACCACGACCATTCCGTCGGGAGTGTACGACTGAGATGAAGAAGAACTCCTGAAAATAATGCTGATTACCGTTAATGTAAATTATTGTAATATTAAATTTAATTGCCACTATTGAAGAACGAAATGATTAATCAGAAAAAAACTGATACAGCTTTTGTAAGTTTAATTGCTTTTGAATACTATTCAAAACAATAATTACATATTGTTCAATTAATTTATCATGAAAATATTTTAATAGCCACTGTCATTTCTTGATATGTATAGTTATGTTGAGCAGTATTAACTAAATTAAACTTCAATTATTGCGTTGTGGAAAGAATAAAAGACTGCTAGACAGATCGTTTCGTGTTCAAGTTTACGGCGCGCATCGTTCATTTTTAGTTTTCCTGTGAATAAAAATCATAATTATTGCTTGCTAAGCATCAACGGAAAATATCGAGTAGAATCTTAAAAATATGAAATCCGCTCTTAATCTGATCTTAGCCGGCAAAGTAAACTGTGGCCATACTTTTCTTTATAGTAAAAAGAGGCGTATGCTGATCAGTGGGTCATTTTAGTACAGTACTATTAAATAATTATATTCTACCTATTCTACAGTGTTAGTATACACAACACCATCTAGTCCCAAACTAAGCAGAGCTGGTACTATGGGTACTACACAATGCATAAACATACATATTATACATAGAAATACCCAGACCAGGACAAACAAACATGTTCAAGGACACAAATGTTTGCCCTGAGCGGGAATAGAACCGGTGATCTACGGCGTAGCAGTCGCGTACACTCCCCCTACGCCAATCGGTCGTTTAAATAGTAAATATGTCTTAATTATATCAAAGAAATTGCCAGATTCATCATCAAACTTTTAACCTCTCAATATGCTGTAGCATATTATTATGCTTCGAGAGTACAAATAGCCTTCTCTGTTACCACACTCATGTTGCTCCATTATACTGATATGCAGGATTACATACATGGTGATTGTTTCTCATCATTACAGTCACGCACACACAAACAATAAATTAATTTCCCGCCGCTTATGAGGAGTGTTAATGACAACGTCATTAGTTTTGGGTCATTTAGAGTCTTAGTCAAAGCCGACCTTATCTCAAAGGCCTGTGTAATGATAGCCATAATAATATTATGAGCTAAATGGTAACGTCTTTTTATTAGCACAATCAATTGGTGAGATACCTTTAACGTTTAGCCTTTTGTTTGTGAAAATGAAATAATTATGATATGGTTTCATATTTACTCGAAGCCGACACTGACCGCATAGATGGTGGTCGAGGAATCCATTACCATTTAGGTCGAATCTTTATGTGATCAAGATCGATGGTTCTGTATCTGGGTGCTAGTTATGTATAATAATTATGATGTGACTGTGAAAGCCTTCGTATGCCAATGCCAACCCGAACTTTGATAGCGTGGTGGGTATTAAGATATCAGCTATATCTTCACTGAAATTATATCAAATTAATATAACTCTTACAATGCTGGAATGAAAACTTCGGCTTACATTAAGCTCTTCTGTTAAATAGAATTGCTACCAGGTAATGAATTTGGAAACTGAATCATATGAAGCGTAAAAATAATTACCATGAAAAATAAACGCTTACGAAGGTCGTTATAATATCTATATTTATATGACGACCGTGACGTTATAATAATATATTGAATTATAATAATATATGAAAATCAAATATACGCGTTGATACATTCATAGTGATTTTAAATACGCATAATTAAGGGGTCAGAGTTGTCATATAATGCCTACGCTTATAATGCTTAAATTAATATTTCATAATGAAACAAAGAACACAAGTTAACATTGATATAGGTACTCATATTAAAACAACACGTGAGGCAGCGATATCCTAGTGGAAATACCAACAGACTGCCATGCAGAGGGTATCGGGTTCGAATCGACGGTACGCACTAATGACTTTTCGGAGTTATGTGCGTATTGAATTGTTAATTATCGCTTGTCCCGTGCCTCGGACAGCAAGTTAAGCCGTCGCGCGTCGGTACCGGTTGTCATGAAGATCTTTGTATAATGTTTGAAAAATATTTTTTCACTCGTTTGAACCCCTTTATAAAGTGATATCAAATACAAATTATCTGTTTTAAATTGTGCCTAAAATATCAATAACGATATACCATAAATGACCTATTTTAAGGTTTCTCCTCATTGAACTTAAGAAGTTGAGAACCGTTGGTCTTAAAGTTTAGAATAGAATACTAGGTTATATTCTTAGCTCCCCCACGTGGGATCTCCACCTTGTCGTGGTAGGGGAGGCTTAGTAACCGTGGTTAGGTTACCCACGGTGAAGCTAAGTGAGATCCCGGGAGTGGACGCTCCGCGTGCGCTTGACGGAGGCCTGCGCAGGATGCGTCCAAAGGTGCGGGAGGAGAGGCGTGTCGGTGTTGCGTTGCCGCGCGCCCTATCTCCCGCGACCAAATAAGGGCGCACCATTGTTGCGTCGCGGTGGGGCCGCGGCCGCAGAGGAAGAGGAGATGCGGTGTTGCGTTGCCGTCCTCCCTATCCTCTGCGGCCGCTGGGTGTTTTGGCGGCGGAGCCCAACACTTTCATCCGCCGCCAAGGGGGTTTTGTTCGGGGCCCGCCTGACACCATCTGGCGGGCCAATACGCGTCGGGGGGTAGCGAGGAATGCTTCGGTGATACCCGACCCTCCGACACATGGGTACACGAGGAACACGGGTTGGTTTTTAGTCAGTAAGAGTCTGACAGTCCTCTTCGCCCTTCCCCCAGGCTGGAGGAACTTCATGAAAAAAAGAAAAAGAAGGTTATATTCTTAGCTAGAAAAGTCTTGAAATACTGTGAATACTTTAGAAACTTAAATTTAAGCTATTTTCAGGTTTACGGTTAAACAATTGATAAAAATTTATTGAAACACTTTATTTTGCGTCACCTTTACGAATGTTGCGTATTTCAACCATTGTATTTGTTTATAAACGCCTCAACTTTACAAAGGCAATGAAAATAACTCCACTACCCACCCACTTCTTATTTTGAATAAAAAGATATTTACTAAGAATTTACTTACGTTAAGTCCAATTATCCCTAGTTCAGTTGCCATTCCTAGTAATTAGGTTCAATATTCGGCAATAGTTTTGTAAAGGCTTAGTGCCAGCGAGTGAATCTCTTTTCTCAAAGAACATTACCCAGATGCATACTTTTAAAAGCTATGAGTATAGAATATTTTCCCATTGGTTTTCGCCCTTTCAAGAGACGCTCTATGCTATTGTATCGAAAGAATCAATAATTAAGACAAGCATACGTTATAATAATTGTATGACTATAGGTATATTTCGGTGTGTGCCATAGAGGAGATGCCTGTACAGCAACATTTACAATTATCATTCATTAGTTACCTGTCACCAAACATGCCGAAATTCATTTGCTGCTCTTATTTTATTTAACCTTTTGCATACCCCGCTCTAAAATGCATTTTCTCCGGTTGTGTCCAGCCATTTTGAGGATGTAACGTTTATAAGATCCTAGGTAATAAGACTTTAATTTTTTCGCGTTTGGTATAATTATATGACGTAAATTTTAAACCGTATACAGTTCAGAAGTTACTTTATATGAGAATTATATTAAAACAGTTTACCTTTAACCTTTTCATGTCGAAAAAAATTGATAAATGCAGGTCATTTTGTTTTTTCTTACACCATGTGAAACATTTTTCCAAAATACACATAAATGACTCACGAAATTCCCTTTCTCACTGCACTAATATTGACACGGGTAGACGACGCGACGGTTATATACATTAATTTATCACAGTTCACCGATATTACTTCACAATAACCATTTATTCATAGCAGCGAAAAATTAACGCCATTTTGACGATCCGACGGAAAACATTTCTCACTCACAAAACATATTTATAGCAAAAACAATACGAAATGTCTTATTAACAATGGATTCTAAGACAACTTTGTAAGAAACTTATCTATATTTAGTAAGGTAATTAATAAATACTAACATATAATCAATTAAAATATGGAGGACGGCTAGCGGCTAACGCCCGAAAATTGCATCACAAAAGTTACTAACACTTTTTTTGTAAATATTTTTATAACTGGCTAAAAAAATATTTAAAACATATACTTCACTAAATTGTCAATAATTTAATATAAAATACTTATACAATCACTTTACGTTTGCGTTGAGAACACATTTAAAAAAAATCACAAATTCAACTTAGTTGATCGCCACAGCGCAATATGGCGGCACGGAGAAAATTGAGCACAGACATCAGCAATTTTATTATATTTCTCGGTTGCAAGCTTGGAAATATGGTAAAAATTGATGGTATTAAGTTGGTTAGTCTGTAATTAGTCGATGTACGTTTTTATTATTGTAACCAATCACAGAACACCGGAGTGAAGTTCACACAAATCCTTATAGGCACACCGTGCCCGTAGGACACTACCGGCCTATTTCTCTTACGGGCACACCGTGCCCGTAGGACACTCAAGGGGTTAAAAAAGATAGACATAGCTTCTTTACGTAGCTAATAAACTTCTACGAAAGATTCCATCATATTATAATCACTAGTTATACAAAATTACGCGCACACCCAGTCACGTAGCTTAAATAAAATTGAAATTCAAGTTACAAGTAATTCATACCCACGAATTATCTCGGGTTCATAATATACTACGTCTGTGTTTTTCTGAGAAAATGATAATTGACTTAAACTGATGTATTTGACTTAATCCTGTCTACCTAAAGGATTTGCGTAATATATTCTATTCTTATACGTTCATAATATATTCCGTGATCGGCGCACGAAAATTACCGGGTTGGCTGTTTCCAACTCCATACTTCGTCTTTATGCAGAGAGCAAGTGCAAACACATGTGTTTGACTTGAACGTTTTTAATACCAAAGCTTCGGGAATTAATTTTGAGATACCCTAATTAATTGAATAAGTACTTACCAACCCGATAGGACAAAAACTTGTTTTGTACGGCGTAGAGTTAGATTATATCGTTATTTTTAGGTTGCTTGAAATTAATGTGAATGTTTGAAAGATATTGAAATGCTTCTGATTGTAAGAAGCTTTTCAATTCAGTTACTTTTATTAAGTGTAGTCTACAATGAATAATATTCATTGTAGAAAACAATGAATAAAATATTCATTGTAGAAAAAAAATATAGTTAGCATATATATTATGATTAATAAAATTTGGTTCAATATTAATACGTAGTGTATTTACAAACATTTTATTTGCAAGACCATAATTTTAAATGTAATACGAGAAATTAATTAAATTATTTTTCGAACTTCGTAATTTTCTTTATCAGAATACAACAATAAAAACTATGAAAATTAAATTTTCTTTCGTATAATTCAACGTGTAGTGTAGTAAAAGTAATTACTTGGCATATTATCCCAATTTCATCGAGAATCTGCTCGTGGGCGGTTTTTCGCCCGTTTATGGAGATAATTTTATTCAAAGCGCACTTCCCTTTAAAACTTTCAAAATTAAACCTTCGTGAAATTGAATAAAAACAATGTGGCTGAGTTCTTTTATCACAAAAAAAATAATTAAATAGTTGCATATAATAATAATTCTTTAGTAACGTATTAGAGTCTATGTATGACTCACGCCTGTTTCCCGAAGGAGTAAACAGAGACTACGGAACGCCATTTGCATCGATCCTGACATATCTATCTTGCTTCATTCACTCCCATCAAGCTTCTCGTGCATGCTCTTCCGTTTAGGGTACTCCTGATCTGTCCTTTTTAGGATGTAACGTATTAGTTTCTATATTTGTAATAATTGACACAGATACTGCCTCCGTGGTCCAGTGAATGGTGTATGAGTTTGCTGATTGGTTTGAAAAGAAAAATATTTTTTTTCATTTATTAGAATAATATATCTCAAACCCATTCCTTTAAAATCACGGCATAGACGCCATAATCTTTATATTTTAATACAAGTTAAAACAATAAAACCCGTCATCGTTTTTCTCAGGAAATCGTAAAGGTATCAAGTTGGTATTTTTATAAAACGACCGCAGCATTTATTGATAAATATAAGAGCTTTTTAATTTAAAAGTTAAGTTTGCTCTCCATTTAAGTGATCTTTTCATTAAAGCAAATATTCGTGAGCTGGTATTTACTCGGAAAACTCCTTAATAGTTTCAAATAAGTAGACACGAAACAAACATTATAAGTTCGCAAAAAAATGTCTCGTCTACAAACTGAAAAAAATTGATGACTGCACAAACTACTGCGCCATCCTTCATTTAATGTACGCCAATACCTGCAAGTGATAGATTGATTGATATTTTTCAATAAAATCTTTTTATCTCGTTCTCCTAAACAATCAAGTAAACATTGAGCTTGATAAATTAAAAAAAAGTGTATAAAATATGACTGTGCAACCGTATACGAGCACGACTCGCAATCTTACCTTTTTCTACCCGTTCTATTATTATTAGTATAACTACTTACACACATTTCCATTACCTAACAGTTGAAGAAACAAAATGAGATGTTAAAAAGCCGTACTCCCATAATGAATAACAGTTAAATAAAAACTCTTTGGAGTTGTGTGTCTCTAACTGAAATATAAGTAAGTTTTGGGACACTATTAATTCTACTTCTTCGTGTCAGTGGTATCCACTATATGAGACCTGCATTATAAATTACGAATAGTAGATGGACTGACCTCACGTAGCCTCAACTCAATGCTTCTCGGCGTAAAGTCATCAAATGTCTATAAAACGGATGAAGCAGGCCTTTGAACATGTACATAGATTTTCTTGAGTTTACGCGAATGTTACACATTGAAATTAAACTACAGTTTACGGATTTTATCGCGTTATATTACTTTCACTGGTTATTTGTAATTACATTTAAACCGAAAGATCTAGGAATTACATTTTTATTACTAGCCGACGTTTCGAATTCTTTACAGGATTCATGTTCACGGCAGACTGGGGTGATATTTGTCTTTGTCTTGAATTTAAAAGTTATCTCATAGTACCCGAACATTTTTCAACTATTGGTGTTACTGTCTACGCAGAATGTGCTCACTGTGTCTTGATGTCTTCTGGTGACTTTGTCCTTTTTGGGTTTCATTAGCCTGATAACAGGGTCCCAAGCTGGAGGTACATTCCAACCATCTTCCCTATTGAAATTAGGATGTTTTTTAATTTCAATAGCTTCACGTATCATTCTTGGAATGAAGCGGTGTTCTTTTGCGAGTATCTGTGGTTTATCAAATCGCAGGTAATGGTTGGTTCCTTGTTCTACATGTTCACACACAGCAGACTTCGTCGAGCGTTTGTGTTTAATGTCAGCTATATGTTCCTTTAGTCGAATGCCTATGCTTCTCTTGGTTTGGCCAATGTATGAGAGCCCACACTCACAGTCTATCTTGTAAACCCCGGCCTCTTGTAAGGGTAACTGACACTTGACAGATGGTAATAATTGGCTTATCTTCGTTGGCGGCTTGTAGAAAGTTTTGATTGAAGCTCGCTTCAAGATGTAGCCAATCTTGTCGGTCACGCCCTTGATGTATGGGAGGACAGCAGGTTGTCTCTCTACTGTGGCTGGCTTGTTCTTCGGGGATCTGTGACGTTGGCGCGGTGGTTGGAGCTTGTTGTCTTGCAGAACTTGCTTGACATGCTGAAGCTCGGCGTCCAGGTGTTTCTTGTCACAGATCCCCCGGGCTCTCTGAAACAAAGACATTCCTACGGTAGCTAACTGTTTAGGATGGTGTGAGATTCACCGTTTAAGTACCTATTTGTATGTGTCTTTTTCCTATACACAGTGTGGCTCAAAGAGTTGTTTTTGTTCCTGATAACAAGTACATCTAGGAAAGCTAAAGAATTTTTTGCCTCTAATTCCATTGTAAATTTGATGTTGTTATGAATAGAATTAAGATGGTCTAGGAATACATTAACTTTACTTTACCAACAGATAGTGTTAATGTATTCCTAGACCATCTTACTCACATAGATAACAGATTTGAATTTACGAGTTCAGTTCCTAGTCAATCGATCAGCAATGGCTACCGAATAAAATCATTCGTTGGCGGACAAAAATTTGTTTACATATGCTTTTACTGTGTGACCACAGTAGAATTTCCGTCCTAATTACCCCTACTCCGTTATGCTCCAGGTTATTTAATTTATCACAGAAAAATATAAGAAAGTTTTCTAACATGAAACTAGTTACAAAACTATATTGTAAGGCAACTATGCCATTAATCGTTGGTATTTAATGAGGCGAACAAGCTAAACTTGTCCAGAAGAAAAGTGACTTTGCAAGAGGAGTTAAGTTCCAAGGAATGAGGTATGCGGAATAAATTTGCTGTAACGAATATTTAAGTGAGGAACTCAAATACCTTTTTTGTCTTCAGAACGGTTCGAGCAAGCAACTTATTAATCAAACGTTTTTGTAGTCATAATAAATTGTTGTTTAACTTTCTTGACTTTCATTTTCAAACAACACGTCTTTTTTATGTTCGTATTCCTAATTAGTTAAAAAAATACTTAACACGCAAAGTTTTTATGACTGTTTCGTGACTTGATCATTACATCGCTTCTCTTGAATAGCGGCAACCGAAAAAAATAAGTTTAAAGTTCATTTAGGTATTTAACGACATTATCAAATATTCAATATAGGGCACGTCACAGTTTCCAGTGAGCTTTACGATTGAAGCAAAACCATTTATAGGGTTATTTTATAGCCTTCGCTGTTTTAAACACGTTAGATTTTATGTTGAATAAAAATGGGGTCTTTGTTTTATGATCTCAAGAATATTTTGCAGCTTACCAAGGAGAAGGAGGGTCTTTTTACAAAGGAAGTGCTGAATCCTGCAAACACATGCTTGTACACGCTGCTTGCGCTTAGACTTAATTAAGTTAAAACGGCGTTGACTTAATTATTATCAATGAATACATGACGAAATTGTTTCGTTAAGTTTGGATCTTGACAATGACATGGGTGTGAATCTCTTAGTTTATAAGTTTGTGACAGTATCTTATCATATTGTCTGCAAGTGCAGTACCACTACCTGGCAGTTATAGTGTCACCAGCGCCAACTGTCTACGGTAAGAATCAGATGTAGTACAAAATCAGCAGTTTTTAATTAAAAATACCTTCCACACTCGGAATAAAAAATTATAGCTCACACAAGAGGTTGTCTCGCGTCGAACCCACAAATACTCGGCGCAGTGTCCAGTGGCGAGGTGGCCGCTTAAGCTACTACGCCAACCTTGCAGTCAACTAGGGTGAATAATAGTTGATAAACACAAAAATACACGCATGTTCAGTAATAACAATGTTTGTATAATTATAAACTTCGAAAAGGTTTGGAATACAGTATCTTCCTAACTTAACCCTCTACTATTAAAACAACCCTCTAGTAACTTATTTAAACTTTTGCAACTAAGTTGGTCCGATTTCCAAGCGATGATGCTCATGACTGGAGCACCCAGGATGCTCCAGTCATGAGCATTAGAGCCACCAGATTTAGCTTAGATTACATGCATAAAATCTTTTAATTGATTTGCAAATCTACAAGAGCATATTATATGCACCTAATAAAAACCACAAAGGAATACCTGCCACGCGATAAGCAAATAAAATATATGGCTCATACGGATTGAGGATGTTCTGCACTTACTCGTCTTCCACGTAATGTTATCAAGGCTAACCAGCCGCCAACATCTTCGTCCAAACACACATTCCTATGCTACGCATACCCATTTAAGCTTGTCGACATGAACATCGTGCTTACTGCGGATCTCTGTCAGTCAGTCAGTATCAGAATTTTATATATACCTAAAAATTTCCTCTCTTTTTCAATGTATGCCTCATATTTATAACCTGAAACAAAATGACATTGGTAAATATGTTTCAGATAAAAATTGAATATTTATTTCGGCAAACTAGAAAACGTCATAGCATAATATCGGAACTCATAATAATATAATATTTTATGTTTAATATTTCAGAGAACTTTGCCTATGAGGTCAAGTGAAATTTATTTGTTTATAAAACATGAATATCCAATTTTTACCGTGGTTTAATTAATCAAATATTTTCAGGTATACAGAAAATATCCTCGATTTTGGGTAGGCTGCCTTTTACTTTTTAATCTATACGGTGGAAACCTACAAAATCAGGCTCGAACACTGCCTCTTGGGGCAGGCAGATCATCATGTCAGCCTAGATACGTCCACTGCTGGACGTAGGCCTCCCCCAAGGTTCTCCACGCAGACCTAACTTGAGCCGCCTGTATCCAACCGCTTCCCACAATCTTAACCAGGTCTTCGGTCCACCTTGCGGGAAGCAAACCCTTTCTGCGTCATCTGGTACGTGGTCGCCTCTTCAGAACTCAGTAGATCAGTTGCGTGTAAGGAGACACACACAATCGCCTGTAGGGGAGAGCCGCTACAGGCGTTCGAGGCCTGCCCAATGAAACCACCGTGTAGTGACCGTTGGTAGCGGCAAGGCCACGTGAATCGCGGTTAGCATACTTTGCAGCGACACTGCCGGGAGGGTAGTCTGTTTAAAATCTCATTGTCTCACAAGTCCCTTCAAATTTTAAATCTTTTTTAATCTGTGTATACGTGTATGTATAAAATTCATGAAAGTAGAATAAATGCTGTAGAATTGAGGGCACTGAGAAGTATGTGTGGTGTGTCTTTGACTGACAGAGTAAAGAATTGTGTGATAAGAGAGTGTTGTGGGGTAAAAGAAGATGTAGTGACAAGCATCGAGAAAGGTATGCTAAGGTGGTTTGGGCACGTGGAGAGGATGGATGACGAAAGACTGACCAAGCAGATATATAAAGCATGTGTGAATAGAACAGGACGAAGGGGAAGACGTCCTAAAAAAAAATTGGTTGCCTGTAAAGTCGGTATACGGGCGAAAGTTTTACGTGACAACGACTTTGAGTGGTAAAATAATTTTAATGTGAATATTCATTCGTATAGTAGGAAGAAGGATGAAAGACGCGTGCCTTTCACTTTTTATGTCTGTCTCTCTCGCTCTTAGGCGGGACGCGTGCCTCTCACTCGCTCTCATTGTGAGCGCATAACGTGAGCGGAGCGTAACGCAGTTTCTTGAAGTGTCACCCGGCAAACCAATTTATAAGACGTTGTCACGTCAACAGGTCAAGTTAGAAGTACCCTGAACAGAAGACCATGCATGAGGAATCTTATGGGAGTGAATGAAGCAAGAGAGATATGTCAGGATCGTTGCAAATGGCGTTCCGTGGTCTCTACCTACCCCTCCGGGAAATCATCATGCGTTAGGTACTGACGACTGTCTGACAGAAAAGGTACAGCCAAAACTATTGGTCGTAAGTAGCTGAAATTTGGCATGTATGTTCCATTGAACCGTAAGGAGAGGATTTTTCGAAATTAAAAGTCCCTCGGGGGCGGAGCCACGGTTGAAGTCTAGTATATTAAAATTTCATAAATAAACACTACTTTATATAAAACTTCCATCGTGCTCTATGTTTACTGAATGAGTATTTTAGTGGGCGTTGGCGATATTAAACGATAACAGCACGTGAAGTGACAAATATCAATTTTAGAGACACTTTATGTTGTTTTATTTTTGTTACAGCTTATTACATACAAACGTAAGGATGGAGTAAATTGCCTGTTTACAATTTTGGCATTTTATGAGTTTAAATTTTCGTGGTCATTTAAACTTATTTTAAATTGTCTTTCAGGATTTATACCACGTACCTTTGTTTGGAGTAACCGATATTTCGGCACTGTCGCAAGCGCCATGTTCACGGATGTACTGAGGGTATTGCGGGTGGATGAATGTTACGAGCAAGTATAACGGTCTACCCGCTTTCTTAGTCGTTTTTTGCTTACAACACCACTGCCACTGTTTTCACTATCGCACTGTACCCGATCACGACATAGTACACTCACTACGTCAGCTCGCGGTTTGACTTTTTTATTTTCACGGGTTTTACATAGACGTACCACTGGATGCCAGATACTCGACAGTTGAAACCCATCCTCTCTATTGAAATTTCTAAACTTTTTAATTTCAATAGCTTCCCTAATCATTCGGGGTATGTAGTGGCGTTCTGTCGAAAGCACCTGAGGGTTGTGTAACTCAATCCAGTGGTCGGTACCCGAGTCTAAGAGATGTTGAGCTATGGCTGACTTGTGTGGTTCATTATTTTTGACTTATGTTCCTTTACCCCGCCGCAACCACCACCCGCAATACCCTCAGTACATCCATGAACATGGCGCTTGCAACAGTGCCGAAATATCGGTTACTTCAAACAAAGGTACGTGGTATAAATCGCGAAAGACAATTTAAAATAAATTTTATGGGTTTCTAGTTCGGTGACAAAAATTATTGATAAAACAGACAATAATATAAAAAAATATTGGCGATTTTTTTGGAATTATGCATTATCATTAAAAGCCCAATTGATATTTTGTTACAATTTTACTGTAAAAAAATAAGTTACTCAATTTAATGACTTACTCTATAGAGGTATAGGGGGATAACAGTATTATTGAATAAATTACTCTACTGGTGCGGCAATAAGCAATACATTAACATAACTAAATCCCATAACTCGTTCAAGTCAAGCTGAAACATTAATACACTGAGTGAGATCAGGCAACATCCAAAGCGTCGTAAAACAAACATGAATGTCTCGAAAGCCAAATGTAATTAAGCGGCGGGTACTCGTTGATTCGGCTCACACGACTCCTTACAAAACCCAAGAGCCATGCAAATTTTAGTAATATAAAGACATCTATGAATAATTAATTCCATTCTGTTATCTTGATTCAAGAAAAAAGTATAGATAGGATATAAAAATGTATTCGATATTTAGCAATAGTGCATGTTTCCCTTTGCAAGCTGTGCAATGACTTATTGCCAAAGTATTGTTTGGTAGTTTTCATGAATATTTTTTGTATGAAAGCTTGTGGGTGATAGTACTTCTGCAGGTATTTTGTACGTACTGCGAGGACCTACTTAAAATATGCGTGATAAGCAAACCAATCCGTGACTATCGCCGATGGACCCGTCTAAACGTCGGGTTAAAATACGGATTCTTGATACAATTTAAAATAGACTGTTATAGTACGGCGAAATCTGTTTTTGTCATCGAAACGAATCTCAGACAAGAGCGGATGACCATTATATTTTTCATGATGTTGCTATTGCCTTAACTGCTTCGGCAGTAATTGGTTGGTAAAATTCTGTCCAAATTCCACGAATTATAATTATCTAATTGTTATTGTCTTATTTGTTAATGGCCATGGAAGCCTATATTGCGTCCCTAAGCTCATTTGAATAGTACCATTTTATGTTTATTAATAATGCTAGTTACTAATTTGAATTGACAATTTTAGTCGATACACAGACAAAACTGTTTTATTATTACAGTCTGTTAAAGATCGCAATCTAAGATAAGACCGCCTGATTTTCAAAATATTTTAAGGTAAAGTGACTTGAACACAATTCTAAACATTCAATGCAACCAGAGTAACAAAGCCAATGATATTTTTTTCATTTTTAAGCTTTCACAACTTGTAGTCATGTCAATATTCATCAAAAAGGTACTTATATTCAAATTATTTACGAACTTTATTTTCAAATTATTACGTATGTAGGATTGTTTAATCAGTCTATACTGATTAATCACGTTATATAAATTTATTTGTTTCTTGATTAATTAATAGCAAACAAATACTAAGTTGTGTGTAATGTCAATTACAAGTTTCTGTCTGCAATTTTAACGAGATTTGTCTGACAAATTTACACTCGCGAACAAGTAAATCGACTCAAGGCTCAACTGCGCACAAAAAGCAATTTATCTCAGTAATTACTTCATTTGGCTCTATTTAATGTTTTACATATTTAAAGCCTAGTAATTAGGCTTTAAATTATAGCATTATTTCAGTACTTAATTAATCACTTTTTTTTAGAATACAACTGAATGCAACATTCGTATAATTCGCTATGCGCTCTATATAGGTTTTATGACTAATATAAATAAACTATATTATCATACGTATACCTACCTAAACACATTATTGACATTATATATAAATAACGCTCTTCCTCTCTTCCAAAAATTGCTGTGCCTGACAGGGTCCATAATTGTTACTTTAGTTACTAAGCCTACCACCTGTATGTACATTACATTATGGAACGCAATAAAGATTGAATTCAATTGAATATACACAACTTGCGCGACCCATCGCCCTATAAATACCCTTTATTTTTTTTTCTTATCAGTCGCTAATCAGACGTTGACCTGAACACATCTCCGTATATTGAAACCATTGATTGAAGAAAATTATGGACACTACACCTGAAGAAGCCGCTCAAGTTGTTGTCTTATTGCGACAAGGGCTAAACCAGCGAGAAGTCGCTCGTCAGCTGAATATGAGCCAGTCTGCTGTTTCAAGACTATACAGAAGGTTTTAAGAGACTGGTGCCTTCACTCGAAGACCTAATACCAGTAGACGCCGGTGCACATCTGAACGTGACGACCGGTTTTTGGTGTTCAAAAACTCGACATCGACACCATACCGGTGTAGATGTGCAGCAGGAGCTACGTCGAGATCACGGGGTGACTGTCAGTCAATGGACAGTTAGGAGAAGCTCGAGAACACATGAATTGGAGCACAGAGCAATGGCAGGCAGGCTTGTTCACTGATGAGACGAGAATGTGTCTACACGGCAGCGACAGGAGAGGCCGTGTGTATCGGCGTCCCAGTGAACGATTTTCACAGTGTTGCTTTACTGAAACCGTGTCGTACGGTGGCGGTTGTTGTATGATATGGGCTGTCATTTCCCTAGAAAGAAAATCAGACCTTGTTTTTGTTCCTGGCGGTGGCCGAGGAGGACGTCTGACCAGTGACCGTTACATAGAAGATATTTTACTGTATCAAGTTGTCCCTTATCAATGTTTTTTTGGGGATGAATTCATTACTGTACACATTTTGTATCATTTTATAAATCTTGACCTCATACTGTGAAATTGTATGCATTTTCAACGTTTTTTTACAATGTCTATGCTGAATACCATATTTACTAAACTACTGAACCGAATGTCATGCTAATTACACCATTATAAAGTCTAATTACATGCATACATAGACTCACGCCTGTTTCCCGGAGGGGAAGGTAGAGACTACGGAACGCCATTTGCAACAATCCTGACATATCTCTCTTTCTTCATTCACTCCCATCAAATTCCTCATACATGCTCTTCAGTTCAGGGTACTTCTAACCGTTCCTGTTTTAAAGATGTCTCCGATCTGGTCAGAGAACGTCCGTTTTGCTCTTCCCCTTCGTGCTTTCCCATTCACACTTGCCTTATATATGTGCTTCGTCAGTTTTTCGTTATCCATCCTCTCCATATGCCCAAACCACCTTAGCATTCCTTTCTCGATGCTTGTTACTACATCTTCTTTTACACCAGAACACTCTCTTATCACACAATTATTTACTCTGTCATTCAGAGACACACCACACATACTTCTCAGTGCTCTCATTTTTACAGCATTTATTCTACTTTTATGTCTATTCTGCAATACCCAACTTTCACTACCATACATAAGTGTAAGTACTAACACGCCACTATGCACAGCCAAACGTGCCTTTTTGGACACATTTTGACTGGTCATAAAGGCCTTCAAAGCTCCATTCACCCTATTACCTGCATTAACTCTTCTTTCAATAGCTTCTTCATTCTTACCACTCCTAGTAAACAGCGTACCTAAATATACAAAATCATTCACTTGCTCCACTCGTTGTCCATCGATCATAACATTACAAGCCGTAACACTTTCCTCCTTTTCAAAAACCATAACTTTCGTCATGCTCACATTCACTTTCATTCCTTTCCTCCCTAAAGCACCATGCATGATTGCTACCATCTCCTGCAACTCCTCCGCTGAAGACGCAAGTATTACCTGATCTTCAGCATAAAGGAGACATTTGACAAGTAACTCATTCATCCTTAATCCACAGTCACTATTTTTCAAATCTTGCAAAAACTGTCCATGAAGAGGTTGAACAGCCACGGCGACGCTACACATCCCTGTCTAACAACTGTCTCGATGGTAAACCAATCAGTGTACAGTGTACTCATTTATTCTCACACAAGCTCTAGAATCTTTATAAAGGGATTTCAGAGCTCGTATGAGGCTGCTGTTCACCCCATACATCGACAGTACCGACCACATTTCATTCTTTACCACTTTATCGTAAGACTTTTCCAAATCCACGAATGCGTAATAGACCTTTTGACCTTTGGCCAAGAATTTCTCGACTATGAACCGCAAGGAAAAGACTTGATCCGTGCACCTCATACTCCTTCGGAATCTCGCTTGTACATCCCATATTTTCTTGTCGGTTACTCCCATTACTCTTTCAATCAATACCTTCGCATACAATTTGCCAACAATGCTGAGAAGGCTAATGCCTCTATAGTTCTTGCAATCTTGTTGCGAGCATTTTCCCTTATAAAGAGGCACAACCACCGCTGTCGCCCAGTCATTAGGTACACGGCCGGTGCTCTCGCACAAGTTAAATAAGCGCTGCAGCTGACCAACTATGATGCCCTGTCCAGCCTTTAGCATTTCAACTGTAATCCTGTCATATCCTGCAGCCTTACCTAATTTCATACTTCCCAGCGCCTTCACAATCTCATCCACGCCAATATCACTTTCATAATTGCTATTATTACCATTAATTTCGTCGATCGATATCTCTATCGCCGTTCTTTCAAATGATCCTTCAAAATACTCGTTCCATCTCTTCAGCACGCATGATTCACCATTCAGTATCTTTCCATTCTTGTCTCTGATTGACGTGTATTCTGAGGACTGAGTACTTCCTAATAAGCGTAAGCGTAGTATGCTTTAAATATGTAAAACATTATGTAGAGCTAAAATAAGTCATTATTAATGTATGTTACTTTTTATGCGCACTTGAAGCTTGAGTCGATTTGCTTGCACGTGAGTGTAGACGTTCTATTTAGTATCGCATTGATAGGATTTATCCTCTAGATAATAGTTTAAGAAACTGTTCTTATTACACTTTCTTTTGTCGTGTTGTACTTGTGACATCGAAGACTTTCATTTTAGTAACCGAGGGCAGCTTATTTATCTATCCACGGTATTAACGCAACGACCGACTACTGTATCTTTGAGTTAATTAAGGGATCGCTATTTTCTTTGTACTGAAAGACATAATTACGAGTCAGTGACGTTGGAACCACAGACTTACCGCATGGCAGTCAATTTGTCTTTATATTGAACTATCGCTGCTCGTGTAACTCTCCAGTACACGTAACTACACGGCTAGCTATGCTAAACGATTTACTAGAGCTATTTAATTTGAACTGACTTCAATTCTATTAGATTACAATGTCGTCACACTACACAGTGAATTTTCTCATTATCTCTTAATCTACATTTTACTTAAGTGACTTGACCATCAGCAAGCGCTTTAATACGGTTGACCTATATTCTTTTTGCAATATCTTCTTTATGCGAAGCCGTTCCGGTGATATCATGTGTCTATCTTCACTTTTGTGGTATACATATGTATGGTGTCATCCATCATCGGAAGTAATTGTGTTTTGAAAGACAAAATGTGCTAACTTTCCCTGGTGACATCCGTGACCTTCACAAGTTAGAATGTTATTTTTTAATATTATTTGTCTGAGGAGGATTTTAAGGCAGATAAAGGTAAGAATGATAAAATTTACAATATTTATTTTTGATTCCAAAATTATTTCTAGACAGTTCTTTACTGCTTTTTTTATAAATAACGTTATCAGTTTAGATCAAAGTCGCTAAGTATAAATGGCCTTTTCTACTTATGGTAAATTGGACAGTTATTGTTTTTCTTTTTTAGCTTCGCGTCATCTTTTACAATTACAATTGTAATTTCTTAAAACTTATGTTTGGCATATGCTTATATTTCAAATTGGCCTTGAAAGAGGCAATGTGAGAAATCAATCATCAGTTATCATGTGTCGAAAGCATATTTGCTTTATAATAGTATTCTATTAAGCATTTGCTTTCGACACATGATAACCAGCATTAGATTCAACACAATGCTAGTTACGTTACAATTAACATGCATGAAGCTACCTGTTGTAAACTGGCTTATAAACGCCTGCACAGACAAGCAATCCAATATTACGCTATTATAGCATGGAATTCCTGCAATCTCGGAGGGCGATAAGATGCTGATGTCATCTGCATAAGGGAGGCATGGGGAAACTTGACAGGCGTGAACGTTATTATAATCGTTGTACCGAATATTCAAGGATACTCGTATTATAAGATCATCTTAATACCTGAACATAAACGAACATTCAAGAGTACTTTTACGGCCTGGCCACGGACAATTCGCTCCAGCGAAAATTCGCGCGACGCGACCGGCGATGCGACCGGCGAATAGCACCGAGCGGTACAGCGCCATGTCACGCGACACGTCGCGCGACCAAAACAAATGTATGAATTAGTACGGCGCACGCCACGGCGTCGAGCGGTAGTCGCGGCGACTAGCGCCGGAGCTGAGTCTATTATTATTCTTAGAATTTTTAGTTAGGCTAGCTATTTGGAACGTCTGGATGTTATCTATATCTACATAAATGTATACAGTTTAAATAAAGTTGAAGTGTCTGTCTGTGATTTCAAAATACCTAAGTAAGTTTTTAGAAGTGCATATAGGTACTTAGTTAGTTAGATCACACTTTCCTACATAAGCTTTTCCGTATTTTAACTCAAAACTCGAGTTACAACACCTACAAGCGTCGGCTCAGTAGTTCAGTACGCATTCAGTAGGTACCTACAGATTGTATACCGAAGCGCCTTGAGTTTGGTACGCAGTAGGTTAGGTGGGTACCGAGACTGACGCTCGTAGGTATAAATCGCGTTCCGACCGTTTGTATAAAGATAAAATACAGTACCTATAGTTTTCAATACCGTGATTAGGTACACAATATCAAGTCTGCCTCTGTGATCTTGCGGTAGTGTAAGCGGATCATGAGGTCTTGGGATCGGTTGCCGGGTTGAAACAAATGTGATATTGCCACCAAAGTCCGTACAATGTTGAGCTAAATTTTGATAAAATGATCACAGCTAATCTCGTCTCGCTCCTGGTCAACACTGGTCGCGACGGTGAGCGCGTGTGCCCGTGGCATGTTTTTCGCGTCGCGCGAATTGTCGCGTCGCCGGTCGTGTCGCAGGTCGCGTCGCCGGTCCCCGTGGCCAAGCCATAAGGGTATAATGTTAGCTATTTTTTGGCTTGTCTGATTAAGCCCCGTAAATATATATATTCTTACTGCAGTTTAAGCTGTTTATTTCTTTATTTATTTATAGACTCACGCCTGTATCCCCGAAGGGGTAGGCAGAGGTGTAATATTACACCCACATTTCGCCATAGCTACTTATTGTTGAACTATAATGTTGTTTTCACATATAAGTGATAGTTTGTCTTCTTATTATCTGTTTGGCCTATTTTAGGCACAGTTTATATAATTTCTCATAAATTCATAAGACATATTGTTAACACTTATAGGTGACAATTTTGTTTGCTTATTTTCAATTAGGACGATTTCAGGTACTATAGATTCAATTACTCACAAATACATACATATTTAAGTAATATGGAAATTTTACCTTCTTTTATTACATCTTATTCAAAATATATCAGCAATATTTGCTAGAATTGATAAACTGAACAATGTTGTGTATGTACATAAAGTCGTTCTAGTAATAAAAGTAATGACCAAAGGTATGATATGCATTTATGCAAGCAACAATTATAGAAAAAAGAACGTTCTAATTTGACAAATCTACCTACCTTAGTACTGAAGTTCAATAAAAAAACGAAAAGGCAATGTAAAATAACGTCAGTCGTACGATGCTCAACGCGAGCAATCATCTCTAAGTAAGAGATCTTGGCTTTGCACATTAAAGATAGCGAAAGGTTTAAGAATGGAAAGATCTAGATTCTATTTAAAAGGGCAATCTATATATTGTAGACAGATTCAATACCTATTTTCTGCAGTGAGACAATATTGAAAGGGAAGTTCCTTGATATTATTTCGTGAATAGTAATGATATTATACTAGTATTGAGACAGTCTTACTATAATACTATTTTGATTTTTCCAGGTATTCAATATTTGCATAATGCTCAAACATTATTATGAAAATAACGTTCAAGAATATGTTTGGTTGACGCGCATTACGAGTGCGTGTGCCTTAGTTTGTGCTTATGCACGTGTTGGTGTTGGCATAGCAATGCATGGTACGTTATATAAAACGCAGTTTCAAAAACATACGCATAAGTACTTTTTTATTTCACTAACTAATATACTTTTCATTCAGACTCAATTAAGCGTAAGGTTATCCAATTAAAATAAACTTTATCTCATTTTGATATGGGTCAATCTCGAATTAGTTATCAGGAAACGGCGGTATCCGGTACAGGGGGGTAAAAAGCACGTAATCCATTATATAGACCCTGTGCTCACATTTTAGTATAGTCCTAACTGTTTTTAGGAAGCAAACCTAAGTAAACGTGTTATATATACAAAATATTTTATTACAGCGAGATTTAAATTAATTTTAGTTTTACATGCAAAATGTTTTCCTTAGTGCGTAACTCTATATTATACAGACCAGTTGACTCGATTTAAATTAAAAGGATTTCTATAAAATTATCGTCATTACCATTCTAGCACCATCCCGGTTTCATCACAGTCTTGGAGACCGGAGCTCGCGCGTTGGTCTGACTAGATGTGACAGAATTCTGGCTTTTTCACAGAGCGACTGCCGCCTCACCCCCGCAACCCAAAGCGATAGCTATATTCCATAGCTAAGACTAATTTCAGTTTATTTAAGAGTCAATGGCCCGATGCCGACGGCTTAACATACTTGGAGGCACGGCTAAGTATTTAATTAACCATTCAGAATTTACGCTGTCTATGAAGATAAACTTATTAAACGTATCGGACTCAGATAAATAAGTTATCGCTGACTACTGAAAGAGATAATTAAATATCTTTTCGAGAAAATCATCTCTATAAAGAAAAGCACAATTTAATGTATAAAGCTTTGCTTTTATCTGCTCTGTGCTATAAACTCCTTAATCTGCAACGTAAGTGAGTCATATTAGGTTAAAGTTAGTTTCAAGAATTAAGATCCGCGGGATTGACTTTTTAACTTCTTCACCAGAAGCAGACAATTTCCAACTTTATTGAGAAAAGTTCGACTCAATTATTGCATTTTTATAGTGTTTAGACGCAAACTCATATTAAGTTCATGGCGTTTCTCTAAATATCTTTATAGTGACTCTTGATGTCTAAAACACTTATTTTATTCCAGCGATTGGTACATACAGCGTAGATCTAAAAAAAAGTTTAATTTCTTTTAAAGTCGTCACTGTATTCTAAGTAGCGTAACAAAATAATAACAAGATTCGAAAACAGTTTAAATTATAAATATAAATTATTAAAGCTTAATTTCGCAGCTAATCATTTTAGATTCTGTGTTTAAAGCATGTTATCTATTTTTGTTATTCACTACATCGTTACAATAAATCTCGACAGGTTAGGAGAACAACATGTCAATGACGAGTTGTCCTCAAAGGAATCATTTGGCGAACCAATAGGCTAGTTGACTCTTTTTTTAAACAGCTCTTAAATGATTAATCATCCTTCAATTAGGTTAAAAAAATATAACCGTACTTTTTGGAGCCTATAAGTCAGCTAAACATAATTTAAAAAATTTGCTTCTAAACTGGCAAAAACGCTGTCCGCCATGTTAGTGTATAGATTATCTGTGTTGTGGCGTCATTCGCCTTGTAAACAATAATTTGACATATTGAAAATAGGTAGTTATCGCGCAAGCAACATTGTTATAAACCAAGGCTTCGACGAACTTACACGGAAAATATAGTAATTACCATTATTGTATTGTACGAGAATGCAAAAATACACCAATAAAGACCCTAGGAAAGTTGTGGATTAGGGTACCGAGTGATAAAAACATACGAGACACCTGGCTAAAACTTGCTAAAAGGGATCCAGATTATTTATCGATTGAAAGTCAAACTTATTTATGTGAAGATCACTTCGATGTAAGTATCTACTAAATAACATGATTGCTTTTACGAGTAAAATGAGAAAATATAAAGAGTAATACATCGATTAAAGGGTTTTGAATATTTTATAAGGCAAAAAAACCACGATCAGGAACACGAAATTCACGAATGACAACAGTGACAAGTTGACAACTGACATAAGGTTTGTTTACAAATTTCGTGACGTCACTTCATGGCCGATAGCGTTTTCAGCGATCCAAGCAAAGAGTAAAAATAATATTTTTTGAATTGAAATTATTCAGCCAACTTGCACTTTTATTAACTGAAATAAAAATATTTAGGTTTTGTATGTCAAATACTACAGGAAATACTTATTTATTGGGTCAAATTTGATACGAGTCAAGTAGCCTATTCTGTACGACATTATAAATATATGCAAAACATAAAAAAGCAATTGTTAAAGGCCGTCATGAAAATCAACACTCAGTGAATGATATTATCTATTCAAACACTTTTATTGCTCTGAAGTAAAGCAACAAAATTTGTTGCTTTACTTCAGAGCAATAAAAGTGTTTGAATGTTAGCCTTTAACAATTGCTTTTTTATGTTTTGCATATATTTATAAGTTGTTTAATTATTGTATAATTACGCTGCGTGCACCAAAAGCCCATAATCGTGCACAGTTGACGACATGTATCTATTAAGCGAACCCGAATCGCCAAAAACGATACGCGTTGCCGTAAACTGGATTAAAACTGTATGACAAGTGTTGCCATTGACACGGAAAGAATTTAACCACTCAGGAAGGATTTTTTTATGTTTAATGCCGAAGGGAGTTAAATAGGTAGGAAAGATTATTTCCAAGTCCACTGATTTGAAACTAGTCCTAAGAAAAGGCAGGCAACATTTATATATATATATATATATATATATATCTAAACTAAACATTTTGTTTGTGCACGTCAACCACCGAGAATGGCCCATATTCCTGGACACTTTTCACACTGTTCTACTTATTAGTAATACTAAATAAATCAATCTGGCGAATATTTGTGACTGGCTTAATGTAGGAATAGATGTCCTAATGGAAACTTTTTCGATGTCAAAAGCAACCATTTCAATTTTTTGTTTCTTTCGTTTAATTACGAAATAAACGAATATACGCCAAATCCTATTGTTTTCGCCAGAAAGAGGGTTCTAAATCTATTGGCGTAAAACGTTCAACCTCTGAAAATGTGGTGATTACATGTTTTTATATTATAGGTGACGATAGTATAAATAAAATTAAGTGTTAATATTATGAAACAATTAGTACTATTGGTTTAAATATAGCTCTGGCTGAGACGCAAATATGGTACATTTTCAAAAAATTAAAGTCTCGTGCGCCACCTGTAGATGTTTAGTTAGAAAGCTGATCAAAGCTCCTGCAACTATAGGTAATTGATTGACATTACAGGAAAATGGAAATTAAGAAAAAAGTTTTTGTCGCTCCACCCTAATATCCCTCTTTATGGTGTAATCTTATACCACATATTCAATATCAGGTTTGTATCTGTCGAACATAAAACACACACAGGCAGCGATAGCCGAGTGGATATACCAACAAACTGCCTTGCAGAGGGTATCGGGTTCGAATCCACGGCGCGCACCAATGACTTTTCGGAGTTATGTGCGTATTGAATTGTTAATTATCGCTTGTCCCGTGCCTCGGAGAGCACGTTAAGCCGTCGGTCCCGGTTGTCATGAAGATCTTTGACAGTTCTTACAGGGCGTCAGTACCTTCTAAATAAACTGACACTAGTCTAAACCATGGAATATCGCTATCCCTTTGGGTTGCGGAGGGCAGACAGGCAGTCGCTCCGTGGAAAAGCTAATATTCAGCCAAATCCGGTAAGAATAGAAAGCGGACCCCAGATTGAAACTGGGATAACGCTAAGAGGATGATGATGATCTGTCGAACATAAAAGTTACTTTTTAGATGGCTCTGTTACCTGATCATGACTTCATAAATATTCAAAATCAATTAAAAAACAGTTTAAATTTTAGGGGCGCTAATTGATTTTTCCGTACAGTGATATAAGGTACCTTACATTATTTCAAACTGATATTGTAAACATTAATGACCATTTCGTGTACATAATAACAGCAACTCGAAAACGAAATATTCTCGTATTTAGTTTATAACAAAATGTATACTCATCTTAATTTATTATCAGTAATCAACGCTTCTTGAAACATTAATATGTTTATAATAATTTATATTCGATATAGAAATGACAAAATAATATTCGTAAACATAAAATTTCTTAGCACATGGCAATATTACTCCATTTTCACACGTAAAGTAGAAATGTACAACATTGACAATTACATTTCGTCAAATAACCCGTCGAAAACGCCACCGAAGCTTGAAATTTCCAAATGAAATTAGATCTACACTCGTGTTATCAGATTGCTACTGCGATTTATACCAGACAGGTTCACTTTTGTCACAGTTCAGAAATCACTCTCTTTAGAGCAACTTGATTTATATGATTAGTTTAAGTATAATAAAATGTATTGTGTTCTCGATATTTCATATTTGAATCCAATAAAGCCATTTGATTTGTTCATGTTGTGGTATTTTGGCTGCAAAGTTAGATCACAGCTACAGCCTAGTTAATTAGTATGATTTTCTTTAAAATTAATGTGAATATTTAAACAACAATTATACCAGCCCATAAGCGCTTAATTCGTATTATTGGAGAGCATTATTACCCACTGGCGCTAGACGGTATAGGTTATTTAAATTCAATTAATCAGGGCATGAGTTGACGTGGAGGTTAAAAAAATCGGTTCGTTTATTCCGGTTGTCCTGTAACTACACCATATATACGAGTATTCTTTAATGCTAACATGAATCCTATCCACCCTAAAGAGGCCTGGTTAAATGGCCACTAATTATACTTACAAATTATACATGTTTTCATAATGTAATGTTTTAAACTTTATACCACAGTGAATAAATTTATTGAAGTAATCAATACACAAAGTATTTTTTCGGTCAGGAATACTCCGCTTATTAAAAAGAAATGTAGACATATAATTATACAATAATTAAACAACTTATAAATATATGCAAAACATAAAAAAGCAATTGTTAAAGGCTAACATTCAAACACTTTTATTGCTCTGAAGTAAAGCAACAAATTTTGTTGCTTTACTTCAGAGCAATAAAAGTGTTTGAATAGATAATATCATTCACTGAGTGTTGATTTTCATGACGGCCTTTAACAATTGTTTTTTTATGTTTTGCATATATTTATAAGTTGTTTAATTATTGTATAATTATATGTCTACATTTCTTTTTAATAAGCGGAGTATTCCTGACCGAAAAAATACTTTGTGTATTGATTACTTCAATAAATTTATTCACTGTGGTATAAAGTTTAAAACATTACATTATGAAAACATGTATAATTTGTAAGTATAATTAGTGGCCATTTAACCAGGCCACTTTAGGGTGGATAGGATTCATGTTAGCATTAAAGAATACTCGTATATATGGTGTAGTTACAGGACAACCGGAATAAACGAACCGATTTTTTTAACCTCCACGTCAACTCATGCCCTGATTAATTGAATTTAAATTACCTATACCGTCTAGCGCCAGTGGGTAATAATGCTCTCCAATAATACGAATTAAGCGCTTATGGGCTGGTATAATTGTTGTTTAAATATTCACATTAATTTTAAAGAAAATCATACTGATTAACTAGGCTGTAGCTGTGATCTAACTTTGCAGCCAAAATACCACAACATGAACAAATCAAATGGCTTTATTGGATTCAAATATGAAATATCGAGAACACAATACATTTTATTATACTTAAACTAATCATATAAATCAAGTTGCTCTAAAGAGAGTGATTTCTGAACTGTGACAAAAGTGAACCTGTCTGGTATAAATCGCAGTAGCAATCTGATAACACGAGTGTAGATCTAATTTCATTTGGAAATTTCAAGCTTCGGTGGCGTTTTCGACGGGTTATTTGACGAAATGTAATTGTCAATGTTGTACATTTCTACTTTACGTGTGAAAATGGAGTAATATTGCCATGTGCTAAGAAATTTTATGTTTACGAATATTATTTTGTCATTTCTATATCGAATATAAATTATTATAAACATATTAATGTTTCAAGAAGCGTTGATTACTGATAATAAATTAAGATGAGTATACATTTTGTTATAAACTAAATACGAGAATATTTCGTTTTCGAGTTGCTGTTATTATGTACACGAAATGGTCATTAATGTTTACAATATCAGTTTGAAATAATGTAAGGTACCTTATATCACTGTACGGAAAAATCAATTAGCGCCCCTAAAATTTAAACTGTTTTTTAATTGATTTTGAATATTTATGAAGTCATGATCAGGTAACAGAGCCATCTAAAAAGTAACTTTTATGTTCGACAGATCATCATCATCCTCTTAGCGTTATCCCAGTTTCAATCTGGGGTCCGCTTTCTATTCTTACCGGATTTGGCTGAATATTAGCTTTTCCACGGAGCGACTGCCTGTCTGCCCTCCGCAACCCAAAGGGATAGCGATATTCCATGGTTTAGACTAGTGTCAGTTTATTTAGAAGGTACTGACGCCCTGTAAGAACTGTCAAAGATCTTCATGACAACCGGGACCGACGGCTTAACGTGCTCTCCGAGGCACGGGACAAGCGATAATTAACAATTCAATACGCACATAACTCCGAAAAGTCATTGGTGCGCGCCGTGGATTCGAACCCGATACCCTCTGCAAGGCAGTTTGTTGGTATATCCACTCGGCTATCGCTGCCTGTGTGTGTTTTATGTTCGACAGATACAAACCTGATATTGAATATGTGGTATAAGATTACACCATAAAGAGGGATATTAGGGTGGAGCGACAAAAACTTTTTTCTTAATTTCCATTTTCCTGTAATGTCAATCAATTACCTATAGTTGCAGGAGCTTTGATCAGCTTTCTAACTAAACATCTACAGGTGGCGCACGAGACTTTAATTTTTTGAAAATGTACCATATTTGCGTCTCAGCCAGAGCTATATTTAAACCAATAGTACTAATTGTTTCATAATATTAACACTTAATTTTATTTATACTATCGTCACCTATAATATAAAAACATGTAATCACCACATTTTCAGAGGTTGAACGTTTTACGCCAATAGATTTAGAACCCTCTTTCTGGCGAAAACAATAGGATTTGGCGTATATTCGTTTATTTCGTAATTAAACGAAAGAAACAAAAAATTGAAATGGTTGCTTTTGACATCGAAAAAGTTTCCATTAGGACATCTATTCCTACATTAAGCCAGTCACAAATATTCTCCAGATTGATTTATTTAGTATTACTAATAAGTAGAACAGTGTGAAAAGTGTCCAGGAATATGGGCCATTCTCGGTGGTTGACGTGCACAAACAAAATGTTTAGTTTAGATATATATATATATATATATATATATATATATATATATATATATATATATATATATATATATATATATATATATATATATATATATATATATATATAAATGTTGCCTGCCTTTTCTTGTGGTCTTGGAATCAGTGGACTTGGAAATAATCTTTCCTACCTATTTAACTCCCTTCGGCATTAAACATAAAAAAATCCTTCCTGAGTGGTTAAATTCTTTCCGTGTCAATGGCAACACTTGTCATACAGTTTTAATCCAGTTTACGGCAACGCGTATCGTTTTTGGCGATTCGGGTTCGCTTAATAGATACATGTCGTCAACTGTGCACGATTATGGGCTTTTGGTGCACGCAGTATCAGCTTACGGCAGTGCTTATATTAAAACGAACCAATAGCCCGAATTCCATTTTTCCAGCGTAAATACTTTAGGCTCTGCAATAATCATGTACGTTAGCTTTATTATTTTTAATAAGTAAAAGAAGAAGCTGTTAGAAGAAAACTAAATTGACAATAGTTCCAAGAAACTGTCACTGTTATCGCGAAAATTATCGCACCAGCCAGGTTTGGTATTAATTCGATCTCATCCCATAAATGTAGTCTTTAACACGTGTAAAAGATATTTGTAATTGCGAGATTACTTATAAACTATTGTTTAATAAACTGTCATGAAATGTTTTCTTTGTAAATCCTGAAAATCTGTTCTTTTCTTGTAGAATAGCAGCTTGGAACAGACGATCCTTGTAGATGAGTCGAACGCAGGAGAATTGGCTATTCGGAGTGTTTTAAAGGCAATAAAAGAAAAGAGTTCAAAGGGCTGAAAGTACAAGAATTTCAACTACTGATACCGAAAATTAAGGCGTTAAATGACTATTATAAGAATAGATACGAGACTTCTAACAATATTAGAATACGACGACACTGAAATCACTTCCAGAATTGCGAAGTAATTTGTATGAAATTAAAGAATTTCCTTGCCACAGTCAGGCCGTAGAAAGGTATGGCAAACATGTAATAGGAGTGTATTTATCTATCTGCGGACCTGAAGGTATAGATAGTTATTGCTGTACTAGGATTAAAGTTCGGCACGACATTTCCTTTTTCTTGCTTTTCAACGCCAAATCCAATTGTTTTCGCCAGAAAAAGGCTTCTGAAACTACAGATGTAAAACGTTCAAGCTCTGAAAATGTGGTAATTATATGTTTTTATATTATAGGTGACGATAGTATAAATAAAATTAAGTGTTAATATTATAAAACAATAAGTACGATTGGTTTAAATATAGCTCTGGCTGAGACGCAAATATGGCACATTTTCAAAAAATTAAAGTCTCGTGCGCCACCTCAAGATGTTTAGTTAGAAAGCTGAAATTTTACATGAAAGCTCCTGCAACTATAGGTCATTGATTGACATTACAGGAAAATGGAAATAAAAACAAAGTTTTTGTCGCTCCACCCTAAGGGATATGTGATGTAAAAGCTTTTTTGAATTTGAGCGGGTGTAAATAATTAATATTGTGCTTTGGGTTAAACGGGGTTTAGAGCTTTTTAATTGGTGTACGGTGAAAACTTTGTAAAATCTCTTTTTCTTTATAATATTTTTGTGAAAATATTAACAAGAAAAGAGAACTAGTTATTTTTCATAAGTCGATTTTATAATCTCACTCTGTCTATTATGTGCAGGTTAGTGAAAAAATTGTCATCAAAACCAAATGAACTACAGCTTCATGAGTTTGATTTTAGTAGGTACATTTTTTATTTGCATGTTATGTGACAATGAATTTTCTGACTCTAATTAGTGTTCACTATGATAGATAGTTAGTTAGTTAGCACGGTTGGCGTAGTGGTTTAAGCAGCCGCCTCACCGCTTGACACTGTGCCGAAGTGTTGTGGGTTCGATCCCCACACGAGACAGCACTTTGTTTGATTCATAAATTGTTGTATCGAGTCTGGGTGTTCGTTGTGTCCGTTAGTTGTATGTCTGTAAAGTTCCCCGCGACACGGGATTAAGGGGCGGAACATATCTGACGGAAGATCCGTCGAACGTATCTTCGGTCGCGTATATTCCGTCAAATGAGTCGGTACACATCTGACGGAAAATGCGTCGAGCGTATCTGCACACATTTGCTAAAAGCGTGGCTATTATGCACACATATAAGTTTGTTCGTGCAGGGTCGTACTCAGGGCAGCTCAATATTTTACTGTCATATTCTTTTACTTAATCATTTTTCGTGTTCCCTGATGTTATGTAGTCACTGAAGTCCGGTAGTTAATTATATTGTAATTCGAGTTTGGCTATTAACTTAAGAGATTTTTATAGTAGCCAACAAGCGTTATTTGAATATATTTCCTACATAGGTATGGAGGTTCAAAATTAAAAGGCGATGATACGATTTGGTTACGGTTTTTAAGAAAATTTATACAAAGGATATAGAAGGGGTTACAGTTGCAGCGCATGACCAAAAATGTTTTCTATGTAGATATTTTAATATATAAAGTTTGGAAATTAAAAGGCGCAGCCGTGAGATTAATTGCCTGTTCTTTCTCATGGTTCTAACTTCTACGCCTCTACGTCGCATTAACTGTAAATGTAGAATCTTTGGTAAAAGTGGATTTTGCATGTTTTATATTCTATTTTTTTTTTTGTTTAATAAGACAACTCCCGCACTGGGAATAAATCCTGGATCGCGGGGGACTTTACAAACTTACAACTAACGGACACAATTAACACACAGACTCAGACAAATTCTCAGTGCTGGTTTTTAGGTATTTTTTAGAAAATATTATTAAAATCATAAATAATTCTGCCAGACTCATTACGACGGCAGTAATTCCCGTAGACCTTTAGAACCTCATACCTAAAAATTGGCCTACGATCCAGGCTAGCAAGTATGCGTACTCTCATAGCACATACTAACACTACATTATTCTACACATTTCGTTTCTGAAAAAATAAGTAAGGTCTGGCGGCCCTGGAATCTTACTCTACTACGCGTCACTCAAAATCACCGATCTGGGAATGACATGTATATGGCATGTCCAATACCTACGAATTTAGCGTGCATACCTACGAAATTAGCGTGCATACCTACGAAACGTCGGGCAATTTAAAATGGCTGCCATTTGGATTGTACTCCAGAATATAATCGATATCGATATGGAGCCGGTCAGAGGAAAATAATACATTTTTGTAGTAAGTTAGTTACTTTAGATAGTTTAAATCTTTTGCCAGATTAGTTTATTTCATAATGCAAATGTGGGGGAACATGGCAAAGCGAAGGACGACCTTTGTATCAAACATGTAACAAAATATTATCTGAGAGCCAATATCGATACTGTGTCGCTGAGAAAGGACCGGACATGAATGGCACCATACATACGGTAATGAAACACACAGCCTGGGCCTGAAGCACTGACTCATCTGATTTTTAGACATAAGCACAAAAACAAAATTATTATGTTCGATATACAACGATTTCACAGCAGATGTACCACAAACCTTGGCAAAAAATATGACGACAGTGGCACGAATGACATTTCTAATAAAATAACGTCATGATCAACTTATTCAGTAAACTAGGGCTATCTTTTTTTTCTGACACAGATATCCCTAAGACAAATCGAGACAACATTATGTTTGGTGGCTTTATGTCGATTTCGTATATAGGTGTATAAAAAAATCATGGTGAAATGTGGGTGTAATATTACACCTCTGCCTACCCCTCCGGGGATACAGGCGTGAGTCTATAAAAAAATATAATAATATATGTGTATAATGTAATTTTTCTATATGGACTATTTGCCCTCTCCATGTATATTCCTTACTCAGTGGTCAAAATTCACGTGGTGCGTGGTGCGCGCGACGTCGACGGATAATCCGTCAGTACGCTCGACGTACTAACGGATCTTCGGTCAGGTGTGAAAGGTTGAACGTTTTTCTATACATTTGTATGTATTGGCGTTACGCGACGGATAAAACGCGACGGATCCTCCGTCAGATATGTTCCGCCCCTAAGTCCTAATGCGGGAGTTGTCTTTAAAAAAAAAGATAAAAGCTCTAGATATATTGTAAAAGTATCCTACATTTTACTACATTTTCATTCATCATAGCGTTATCCCTGTTGCATCCAAGACTTTTCGCCTTGAAGCCCGGGGTCCGGTTACTAGTCTAACCAGATTTGACAGAATATCAGCTTTTCTACAGAGCGACTGTCGTCTGACCTCCGCAACCCAAAAGGATAGCCATATTCCATGGTTTAGACTAGTATCAGTTTATTTGAGGGTACTGACTCCCCGTAACGACTGTCAAAGATCTTCATGACAACCGGGACCGACGGTTTAACGTGCTCTCCGAGGCACGGGGCTGGCGATAAGTAACAATTTAATACGCACTTCGAAAAGTCAGTGGTGCGTGCCGTAGATTCGAACCCGATACCCTCTGCATTGCAGCAGTCTGTTGGTATATCCACTCAGCTATCGCTGCCTTTTCTACCTCTTTCTATCTTCTTTTTTTACTACATTTTCATTATTAGGAAGTATTTTGTTATTTAACGTACTATGGTATGTTGAAACTACGTACTTAATTAAAATGTCTGAGTTCTTAAGTTCTGTCAAAGTTCAAGTGTAGTGCAGTTGTAATGAAATTATATTGCTTGCAGCGCTGAGCGTTCATGAGATCATTCTAGGAAATTAAAATAGAAAGTAACCAAAGAATGCAACGGCAAATAACAAGACTTGACAAGTTGAAGGCAAACACAGTCGAACATTAGAAAACTTTGTATGATGCTGTTCCATAATTAGTTTAAATAAAAAATACATGCAGTTGCTATGCGACTGTCGTCTTATGTACCTCAAAAATCTAAACTGGTGTACATATTCTATGCTCACTGACGGTCTTCTTTAATAAAAATAATAATTTGTAATTTTAATTTGATAAATAATAAATAAAGGAGATAATAACTTTAACCCCTCTGGGGTAGCCGTTATTTCATCATGAGACTAACGCAATCTCAAAGGGCAGAGTAAAAGCTTTAAAACATCACCTTCATCTTGCGATATAAGCAAAAAATGTAATACAGCATGAATAGAAAGCTTACAAACTGCAGGGCAGGTTTGTGGCGAACTGAATGTGTATGGCGACACTGCGTGGTCTGGTCTGTACTGGTCCCGAATGCTTCAGAGAGTCGGTCAGGGCCTCGTCTCTGGTTTGTCTTTATTGGCTGGTTGGGGTGGATGCCCAAGAGTGCCTGCAGGACTCTCAACTCTGGCTTGCCTTGGTCGGCTAGCCAGAGGGTAGCCGCAAGAGCTACTAGCTCAGGGGTGGAAGTGTCATTCTCAAGGGCGTGAGTACGGGGAAACCCGTTCCGTGTCACGTGACCCGCGATGGCGAAGCTGGTGCCGCATTGCTCGACATCCCTAGCCACTCGCACGGGTGTTGCCCTCTGGTTGCCTTTATGGCAGACTTAGTTGACCTTGGTGGCTATTTAGAGAGGGCCCCCATCTAGTGAGTTGGCGAGCCACCATCTGCCCCTTTTCGACGTACCATAATGTGAGGGAGACTTGATATAAGATGCATATAAACCCATGTATTCTTATAATAAACTCAGTATTTAACCATCATTCGGTGTATCATTTACTCGAACCTAATACCAACCTGCTATCGCAGAAGGTGTTAGGCGTGAGTCGCGTTTGTTTACATTCCTTTGACCAAATCGGGCCGCTTAGCACCACAATGCAGTACTTAAAGTATATTCTACATTTGAAGCTGGTAGCGATTATAACATTTTGCGTTAAAGTATATATTTTGAAAAATGGGCACCACTAACACCAAGGAGGAAGTTATAGTACCCCAGAACTCAGCTGGAGGTAATAACAACGCAGATATACGACAATTGGCTGTGCACGCCAGTTCGACGAATATAATTTTATTGGTATTGTTGCTGATTGCATCATTGGCATTTTTATACGGCATTTTCGCACTATATAGAAAATGTCATCGAAAGTGGATGTCTAACAAGATAAGATGAGACAGATTGCGAGTCTCGTTATGGAGAAGAAGGATTGACATTGGCGCCGCGGGAGTGTAAGCTACTGCTACGCCGAAGGTCGCGGGTTCGATTCCCGCTCAAGTCAAACATTTGTGTGCATGAACATGGATGTTTGTCTTGGTCTGGGTGTTTCTATGTATAATATGTATGTATTTACAAAAAATGTGCGTATCTGTGCGTGGAAATTTTGTGCGTTGTGTATCCAATAGTGCGCGGAAATTTCGTGTGTTGCGTAGTGCGCGGAAATATGCGTCATGTGTCAACTGGCCTGGGTATGCGTAATGGACTGTAAGACATATTTAAGGCTAATTTATCATAAATATAATAATTATAGTTCGTATAACTATGTAGTAAATGATCTATGCAATAATGCTTATCTTGATAATTATGATTTAAACAGGATATCTTGATGGCAGAAAGGTTAAGAGGCTTACAGGATAGTCTATTGGAAATAAGGAAATACTTGATTAAGATTGGCCCAGATAGGCGAAAGTGTAATATTATTGCTGTCAAGTTAGCAGAAGCGGACGAAATTATTATATAATTTTTTTTTGGAATATTTTATTTCAGCTCAAAAATCCTTCAGTCAATCTGAATGTTCAATTTTTCAAGAGCTTTGTGCACAGTTCGATAAATCATATAAACAAGTTTTAGATTTATGCTCAAAAACACCTTGTAAGTAAAAAAAATATGGTGAATGCTACTAAATTTGATATGAAGGTTGCTTTAAATTTATTGCCAGTTTGTAAAGATGACGAAGCAAGCATACGACAATTTATTGAAAGTGTAGAGTATTATAAATCCGAGTTAGACGATGGTTCGCAGGGAAAGGTGTTAAAAGTTAATGCAACTTTTCCTTTGACTGCTGGTCCAAAAATATGAAACCTGTTGTGCATAATTGAAACCTGTTTCAAACGAAAGTACTAACCATTTATTGCAACTTTTACTATGGGGCCAAATAAATCTATCCCAGTAAAAAAAGGATACATAGTAAGCTAAGGCACATTCAAAGTAAGCTTCAAAATTTTATCTATCGATGAGTTCGGTAAGCAGATAACAGAAATGTTTATCGAGTTAACAATTTCGCAATCGGATGGCAATGATGCGAGTTTCAAGGTATTAAAACCCCTTAACGAAAAATAGGCCATTAAGTGTTTTTCAAATGGTTTAAGAAACCGTCGTTTGGGTACAATCATTGCAGCCCAAAAATGTACTTTGCTGAAAGACACCATACAGTCGGCTATCGATGAAGATGTCACAGCACCATCAACTTCCAATGACATTCTTACCATGAATTTCAGAGGCATGTCGTTCTACAATCGCCTGCAGCGCGGAAGGCGCTCCTCGTTCACAGGCAGAGGACGTGGACGAGTTGGCTATCAGCTGGATCACCAGAACCGTCAACAGGCTCAGGTGTGGAGAGGACCACAGACTAATGGGCGCAGGTCTACTCATACATATCATGGTACCAGAGGTAGGTGCAACTTTTATTTACCAAGATACCAGCGTTCCCCTCATGCGCGTGTACATAATTTGACCAACTCTGAATCGCATTCTCAGCCTACTTCAAATACTGAGAGAGAGGGCGCCACTGAGCGTAAACAAACAAGTAGCTTCGTATATAAAAGTGATTAAAAATAGAAAAAGTGACTATCTCGCAACAAATAACTGTTTAAAGTGATGCAATAACGACATACAGTGAGTGACATTGAAGTACGTGAATAATAATAAGCAACATAGACGAAAACTTAAAAAGAACTGCTAGCAAAATAACGACCTGCTAACTCAAACACTATGTATAAAGTGAGAAATGTACGTGTAAAGCGAATGTGTCCTGACAATATCATTGACATATAAGAAGTAAGGAAGTACTACAAGGTACAATATTTAAATATTTCAATTGAAAAAGAAAATTAACAAATAAAATGCAAAATTGAAAGTCATCACTTAGCCAGTTTTGAGCACAACGCCATCTACCGTCATCTAGCTGAATTAAGATACCAAGATAGAAACTGTCTAGTACTTGCTATCCCCCACTAGATGTCATAACAAGTAATATTATTAATTTTCGATACTTGATATATTGTTATCTTAATATATAAAATCCTTGCGTTACTGACTGACTGACAGACACGCTACAGCCGAAACTTTTGGGCGTAGGAAGATGAAATTTGGCATGTATGTTCCTTGGGGACCGTAGGGGTGCACTAAGAAGGGATTTCTCGAAATTCCCACGGAATCGGCCAAAACGGGCAAATTTAAAAAATAAATGCAGGCGTAGCTGCTGGCGTCCTCTAGTTATTTTATAAAATGGCTCCAACTAATGTGTGTGCAGGATGCCACCACAAACTACCGACAAGAGAATATCTTATATGCTCTCTATGCAAATTCAAATTTGATCTAGAATGCGCTGGCCTGTCAAAAGATTACTATACTAAGCTAATGACGTTAGAACATAAAAAATCTTGGAAATGCCCAGTCTGTATATGTAAAATACCGAAGACTAACAATACTGACACTCCCATACGTGCTCTGACGGGCATAGAAAGCAGCCAAATCACTACCTCACCCGTAAACGAAAACAGGAAGAAAATACCAAGTTGCACGGATAGCTCTGAAGACCTGAGTTTTCTAGGTGACACTCTACATACACAAGACCATATACACGTACAAAATGATACCAGTAACGCTAAATCTCCACTAACAATGCAGGGTCTGAGTGATTTAATAATGATGCGGTTAAAAGAAAACAATACATCCATTATAGAACAAATACAAAATACAATACAAACTGAAATAAAGCGAGCAATAGCTGAATTGCGACAAGATCTTGACTACAAAACCAATATCTTAACTTTAAAGAATAATAAGACAAAGCAAGAAATCGACAGTATTAACACAAAAATAGAAAAATAATTAAAGAAAATGAACAATTGAAAAAAGAATTGAAAGATCTGCCAACACAACCAGTGCGGTCTGAAAAGCAAACGGAAAACAAATATAAAATTGTACTCTATGGCTTCCCAGATTATTACAGAGAACCGGAAGGCGACCTCTACAACAGACTTATAGATTTGTTCCACGATATCGCCAACGTGAACCTATCTGGGTATATAGAAGACATGTACAGAATGGGAAGAAGGTCTGATAAGAACCGTCCACATGTCATTGAAATGCTCAGTAAAAGAATGACCAGATATATTTTAAACAATAGCCAAAGTTTTCAGGGAACAGGACTGTCAATATCCGAGTTCCTAGACGTAAACACACGAAGAGAAAGAGCTCAGATGCGAGAAGAATTGAGCAAGGCCCGAAGAAATGGACAGCACGCTATTATAAGAAACAACAAACTCTACATAAATGGGAAATACATTAATGTAAAGGACAATGACAGTACACAGCAACAATATATAAATCACGAGGAAAAGAATACAGGTTTTCAAAGAAAAGACTCAATACTAGAAAATAATTCACAGCAATTACAAAACTCAAACATGACAGATACAACGGATTATACATTTCGTCAACAAAGACCGACCATTTAAAATATTGTTCCAGAATATGTAAAGGCTAAACAATAAGCTGGACATACTCGAAGCCTTTATTTCTCATGACCTAGTCTACAACGCTATATGTATCTCGGAGACCTGGCTTTCCCAAGATAAAATGGATCATATCAAACTTAGTGGATATACTATCGCAGCATCTTACTGTCGCAGCACTCGACCTGGTGGCGGTGTCTGTATATTACTACAAGAAAACATACATAGTACACAGAGAAACGACATCACTAAAATGTCTATTGAATATGTTATTGAGTTAACCGCGACTGAATTACCGAATGAAAATCTATTAATAATCATTATATACTGGAATAAAAGAGAGGAAGAAGTATTTTATAAACAATTAAAACGCATTCTATCTTATGTCACTAATAAATATTGAAAATTAAATATAATTATCGGAGGAGATTTCAACATTAATATATTATCTGATAGCCTTAAAACGAACCAGTTTATAAATTTAATGCAAGAATACAAATTCACACAACATGTAAAAACCGCAACTCGTATTACCCCATCTACCGCAACATGTCTAGATCTAATATTCACGAACTTCGAAAACAAAGATATGCTCGCGACCGTAGAAGAACTAGGATTTTCAGATCATAATAGTACTATCTTGCACTTAAATTTTCCACAGCAAACAAACCATACGATATGGTACACTAAGAAAAGACTTTACAATAACGTAAACATGTTAAAATTTAAATGTAGGTTACAAGAGTTAAACTGGAACGATATTATAAAACCCGAACAAAATATTAATGTTAACTATAAAGCATTTAATGATGTTCTTACAAATATCTTAAATCAATGTATACCTTTAAGAAAAATCAAATTAAAATGGAATTACCAAAAGCGCTGGCTAACTACAGGAATAAAAAAGTCATGTAAAAACAAGAGATTATTAAAAATACTAACAACTAAAACTCAAAATCCGGTCCTAATAAAATACTACAAGTCTTATGAAAAAATATTAAAGAGAACAATAATATCAGCCAAAAGATTACATTATAAAACTGTAATGGCAAATTCAGGAAATAAATCTAAAACAATGTGGAGTATCATCAACGAAAAAACCAATAAAACAATAAAACGTGACCAGGGAAACTTAACATTACAAATAGGTAACAGGTTAACCTCAGAGCCCAAATTAGTAGCCAGACACCTTTAATAACTTTTTTGCTTCAATAGGCCAAGCTTGCAAGAGCCTATCTCATAACAAACAACTTGCTGTAACATCCAAGACACAAAACTCGTTCTATCTTAGTCCAGTAGAACCTTATGAGGTAAACGTAATTATAAAAAACTTAAAAAACAAAACAAGCTATGGTATAGACGAGCTTCCTCCCATTTTACTGCGAAAATGTGCGGACGAACTAACGCTACCCTTTTATAATCTAATAAACCAGTCTTTCGAGGAGGGCGTTTTTCCTGACCTGTTAAAAAAGTCTATTATAAAACCGATATATAAAAAACACCTAAAAACTGACCCCAATAACTATCGCCCCATAGCTCTTTTACCCACTGCCTCTAAAATATTTGAGAAAGCCATGTGTAACCGCATATACCAATTCTGTGAAAAGTACAATATTCTCAATGACTGTCAAAATGGATTCCGCCAAAACCGTTCTAGCATATTGGCAGTTTACAAATTCATTCAGGAAGCCTTAAATATTATCAACGCAAAAAAATACGCTATCGGTGTACTACTAGATATGACCAAAGCCTACGACAAAGTACAGTTCGAAATATTATTTAAAGAATTATATAACATAGGAATTCGCGGCAAATGCCATGATTGGCTTCTATCCTATTTACAAAACAGGGAACAGATTGTGGAAATAGAATATTACAATAAGAACTCAAAAAATAAAGAACTAATACGGTCTGATAGCAAAGCCATTAATGCCTCAATTCCACAAGGAAGCGTCATAGGATGTCTCCTGTTCATTATTTATATCAATGACCTTCCAAATAACATCGATGAACCTTGTGTTCTATTCGCGGATGATATCTCCATACTTACCTCCTGTAACACTAATATAAACTTAAATACAAAATTAAACGCCATACTACACTCTACATCAAACTGGATGACGGAAAATAATCTGGAAATAAATTTAAAAAAGACTAAAATCATAACATGTTACCCCCGCCAAAAAATACCGATTAATGTAGACTTTAGTTACAATGGACACAAACTAGAAGTGGTAAATAACTTCACCTTATTAGGCCTAGACATAGACTCGCATATCAACTGGAAGTCGCATGTTAAAAGGATAAGAGCTAAATTATCAAAATTTTCATATGCTCTCCGTGAGATTAAAAAAACAACCGATCTCAAAACTGCGTTGGCCACATACTATGCGTATGCCCATGCTTGGCTACAATATGGAATAATCTTATGGGGAAATAGTACAGATGCACCCACATTATTTACACTACAGAAAAAGCTAATCAGAATAATTGTAAATATTGACGAAACAGACAGTTGCAAGCCCCATTTTCAATCACTGAAAATACTAACCTTGCCTAGCTTATACTTATATGAAATATGTAAATTTGTCCGCAAATATCCGGAATTTTATACTAGAAGGGAAGACATACAAACGAAAATTCTATTAAGGCACAGAAACAGACTTAACCTGCCTAGCTCACGACTAAATATGCACTCTACCAGCACGTTTGTAATGTCAATAAAAGTATACAACAACTTACCCGATAACATTAGGAACATAAATAAATACAGCAGTTTTATTAATAAATTAAGACAATTCCTCATAAACAAAACCTATTACACCAGAAACGAATACCTAAATGACAATTTTTAACTACAAATATACTTATTATCACTTGTAATAAATTGACATCAATAATTGAATATAAATTAATTTGACATCAAATAAATTAACATGACATTTAATAAATTAATATGACATCTATTAAATAAAAATGACATTTAATAAATCAATATAACATATATACATACATACATACATACATATCGTCACGCCTTTTATCCCCGAAGGGGTAGGCAGAGGTGTATTTCTACACCCACTTTTCGCCAGATATACTTTAGTCCCACGTAATAAGGGGCGAGCCTATTGCCGTACCGGGCACATTTCCAGACTCCGTGCTGCTACTGAGAATTTCGTGACAGAAAAACCCAATAAAACTGCCCGACCCAGGAATCGAACCCAGGACCTCCCGATCCCACGCGCACATTAATGCTGCGAGACCAACGAGGCAGTCATATAGGGTTTGATGTCGAGTTTTCCGTCTCTACGCAAAGATGGTATTTGCATCGCGTTATCCCTTAGTTGCCTCTTACGACACCCACGGGAAGATAGGGGGTGGTGACACTTGTATTCTATGCCGTCAACCACACGGCGAATAATAAATTAATATTATTACTATATAATTAATAAATAAAACAATTTGCAAATTTTGAATATAGTTATTTCAGACTTCTTGATTAATTGTTTATTCTTAACTAGTAATGATATAATATTAACTCAGTGGCTTCCTCCTTTCTTCTATCTGCTTGTCGTGCCCGACAGGGTCCATATTTGATCTTTTGTATTTTCTTGTAACAACATGTATACATATGGAGAGCAATAAAGCATTGAAATTGAAATACTAGTAATTCTACCCAGAGCCAACAAAATGAAAACCAGTTTTTCGTGACTGAAAATGTAATATTTTTATGCAATAGTGTAGGCTACGTTAATATTAAATCGCGTACTCATTACTCCTATAATTTGTTAGTTGACACCGGCGCATCCATTTTGGTTGTTAAGTATAATCATATTCTGGAACAGAATATTCCTAACCATATTGAGAGTAGCTATGTAAATGAAATCGGTGGTAAAGTGCAGGCAATTGGATATGTTTATATAAACTTTGTTATTGGAAATCACGTTATGAAGTGTGGTCTAAAAGATGTAGTGACAAAGATTGAAAAATGAATGTTGCGTTGGTTTGGACATTTGGAACAGATGGATGAAAGAAGAAATACGAAAGGAGTGTATCGTGCGAGAATGAATGGACATGTCGGTAGGGGACGCCCTAGGCGGATGTACGCCGACCAAATAGGTGACGTACTGAAAAAGGGCCAAATTAAAAGTACCCATAACCGACGCGCATGCATGATGAGGTTAATGAATGTCGAGAAAGCGAAAGAGTTATGTTTGAACCGAAGCATGTGGCGTTATATAGTCTCTGCCCACCCCAATGGGAGACAGGCGTGACGATATAGATAGATAGATAGACGTTATAAATCATAAGTTCTTTGTTTTTAAATCGTTGCCCTGTACAGGTAGTGGCATTCTAGGACAAGACTTTTTAAGCAAGTATAAATCAGTGTAGAATTTCGGTAATCAGACTTTATTATTATGGAATAAAAATCTTAAGATATCTTTACCTTTAATTATGACGAACAATAACATAACAATACCGGCGAGGTCAGAGTCCATTCACTTTATTCAGGTATCTGAGACTGATGAATGTTTAGTTAATACAACAGAACTGCAAGAGGGAATCTTTATTGCTAGTAGTTTAGTTAAGCCAAAGAATGGGAAAATACCCATTCGCGTATTAAATACAACCGAGTCTGATTTAGTTTTAAATTATATTCATCCCACTCTTTTTAAAGCGTCTGATTATGATATAATATATGTACGTTTCATGAAACTAATAATAACGCTGATCGTGTCAAGAAAGTATTTTCCTTGTTATCTCTGAATCATTTAAATAAGGAAGAAGAATTGTCAATCGAAAGTATATGCGCGAATTACGCCGATATATTTTTTCTGCCAGGTGATAAGTTAGGCATAACAAAATTATATAAACATACGATTACTTTGAAACCAAATGTAGACCCCGTGTACGTAAAGCCATATAGATTGCCACATGCTCAGAAAGCTGAATTAAAGAAACATGTGGAAAACTTATTGGAACAAGGAATAATTGAACCCTGTTCCAGTGAGTGGTCTAGCCCGGTTCTATTAGTACCGAAAAAATCTGATGCTAATGGAGAAAAGAAGTGTCGGTTAGTTATAGACTACCGTAAACTTAACACTTGTATACAGGACGATAAATTCCCTTTGCCGAATATTTCTGACATACTAGATTCACTAAGTGGATGTATTTACTACACGCATTTAGATTTAAATCAAGGGGTTTTCAATGTAGGCCTTCAGAAAGATTGTAGGAAATACACATCATTTTGTGCAGATAGGCAGTATCAAATGACTAGAATGCCCATGGGTCTAAAGGCCATCCCTAGTGCATTTTCGCGCATGATGACCATAACAATGGCCGAGTTATCATACGACAAGTGCCTAGTATACATGGACGATTTAGTTTGCCTGGGCAGAAGCCTTCAAGGTCATAACAAGAACCTAATAGGCATTTTTAAAAAACTACGCAGTGCAAATCTCAAGCTAAGCCTTTCGAAATGTGATTTTCTCAAAAAGGAGATTTTATATTTAGGCCATGTGGTGTCGGGCAATGGTATATTGCCAGACCCAGATAAAATTAAAGTAATTGAGAATTATCCAGTTCTCAAAACTATAGAAGAAGTGAAACGTTTTGTGGCCTTCGCGAATTATTATCGGAAGTTCATTGCTGATTTCGCGGAAACAGCATACCATTTGAATCTATTATGTAGAAAAAACGCTAAATTTTTATGGGATAAAAATTATCATTATTCGTTTGAAACTATTAAATAAAGTATTATGTCACCTCCAATTCTTCAGTATCCAGATTTTTCAGATCAAAATCAATTAATAGTACAAACTGATGCATCTGGGTATGCAATCGGCGCTGTTTTATGTAATTCAGATGGCCGGCCTGTAGTTTACACTAGTAGGAATCTCAACAAAGCGGAAAGGAGTTATCTCACCATAGAGAGAGAGGTGCATAGGGTTCCCACCAAGAACTTAGGGTCCAAAGCCAACCTCACCTGCAAGTGGTGCACCTGCCAATCAACGGACGAGGCTCTGGCAAACAAAATGTCCCAATAAGCGGCCATAGGCTCGCCACCTATTACGTGGGATCAAAACACTGGCGAAAAGTGGGCGTTTAATATGCCTCTGCCTACCCCTTCGGGGAAACAGGCGTGAGTCTATGTATGTATGTGTATGAAGAAAGAGCTTCTAGCTGTAGTTTAGGCCGTTAAATATTTCCTCGTCGTACATTCAAAATACGTACCGATCACAAACCTTTAGTATATTTATTTAATTTAAAAGATCCCTCTAGCAGATTGTTCAAATTCAGACTAATTCTGGAAGAGTATGATTACGTAATCGAGTATGTGAAAGAAAAGGAGAATGCCGCTGCAGACGCATTATCCAGAATAAAAGTTACTTCTAAAGAACTGAAAGAGATGAACGAATGCTTGCATGTTATGACGCGAGCTCAAAAGAGACAGTTAGACACTGTTCCTTCGGATGATATGCTACCCACCAGCGATTGGCCTGATACCAAAAGTTGTGGACACCCATATCAAACCGAAAGACGCAGTAGATTTAAGATTTGGTGACAACAGTAGTTTAAAGAAATTTAGAGATGATAATTTAATAACTTGTGAAAGTAATATAATCGACGGTTCACGGGCAAAATGTATTAAGCGACATCCTGGCCGATATTGAGTTATATACATAATCGGAATCGCCGGATTTTTCTGCGTCGTTTGCACTCGGTTTCGTGCTGATCTGAGCACTTTTTTGGCGCTTAAAACAATAGTAAATTTAGGCGCAGTTCGGAGAAGCTTTGATTGAAGCGACAACATTTTTTTACAATTTATGAAAAAATGGACTTCATACAGGCGAAATATTTAGTGTTTTTGACTTGAGCTATTTTCCCCAGCATAAGTTTGGTAAGATAAGGTGTTTGATCGTCTTGCCTGCGCCTAAAATATATACAAACCGTCGCTTAAAGCATTTTGCTTGCACCTGAAATTCATACTTGATGTCGCTTAAAACATTTAGCCTGCTGCTGAAATCCATTCCTTATGTCGCTTAAACCATTTACCATGCGTCTGATATTAATACACACAGGCGCTTAAATCATTTTCATATTTAATAAAAATTCTTTATACTCGGCGGTTAAATCCTTCTTCTTGAATTGAATTAATAAAGACTCGTCTCATCAGAAATATTGTATTCGAAGTGGTGGAAGTTAAAACATTTTTACTCTACTGGAATTAGGAAATCTATATTCGTTAAGATAGTCAAAATTTTGTATAAATCGTTTATCCGTTGTCGTGCAAGACATATCGTTTCGGCGCCAGAGTCTTTGATTAACGTCACTGTGAGTAACGCGCGTGCCCCCGCGGTGCTTCAGTCGCCGTGAACCGTGAACGAGTATGGACATGTTATGTGTTATTTGGACAAAATCATCACCTGGTTATTGAAATATAGCGTTGTTGTGGCGTAAAATAGTGCATAATCTATATCTACACTAATATTAAAAAGAGAAAAAAGGACAATGACCACTTCTCATACATTGAATGGCCTGATAATTAATTATTGCGTATATAGATAAAATGTACGAAAACAAGTAGCTCTATGATCAAGAAATTATACTGTAAAGACAGTTTTTCTTATAAAGGTCTAGGAATTACATAATACACCGAAATAAGTTCGTATTGTGTGAGATGTCACGCGAAAGTGAAATGGAACGTAGCTAAACAAGGAAGTAGGCAAAGAAATATAAGAAGTAGGTATTATCAAAAATATTTTGATAAGGATGCGTTCACGAGTTCTAGACAATCTTTACAACCCAAAACTTTTCTTTTTACCAAGACTTCTTTTTCTATAAAATATAATTGTTAGTGAAATCATAACACAAAAAATAACCTTAATTTTAAAATAAGTTTTATCTCTATACATGTTTAGGTCAAAAATGGCCATTCTTCTTTGTATTTTTGTTTGTTTGTTTGTTTGTAATGGATAAACTCAAAAACTACTGGAACGATTTTAAAAATTCTTACACCATTAGTTACATTATATGCGAGTAACATAGGCTATATTTTATTTTAGACAAAATAGGGGTCCGTAAGATATTTGGGTTTTTCGGGTACGCGAAGAAGTTTCCTCAGGACGCGGGTGAAACTGCGGGCAACGGCTAGTCTAATTATAATTTGAAGAAATTCATAAAGAAATTATCAATACATTTAAAAGGTGAATAATTTATTGTAATATTAATTTCCTGTAAAATGTATTCGAAATATAAACAGTCTACACGTGTCTCTTACACTCGATCAGACAGTATTCACATTGAATATTATAGTTGTATTTTAGAGTGTAAAACTAAATTGCAAGTATTATTTTGCCATATACATTTCGATGCTTAAACAAAAAAAATATTATAGGTAAGTACTTACTTACATAATTGTTTTTTAAATGTTTCCTTAATAAATAGTAGTTGTTTGTGTTTATTAAAATATATATTTTAGTGTTACTATCAGCATAACTATTACTGACTACCTCGTTGGTCTTGCGGCAAAAATGTGTGGGAACTCTCGTGTTCGATTCCCGAGTCGGGCAATGTATTATTGGGTTAGGAAATTTACAGTAACAGCACGGAGTCTAGAATATGCCCGGTACGGTAATAGGCTCGCCAATTATTACTTGGGAATAATATAAATCTGGCCAAAAAGTGGGTGTAGCAATACACCTCTGCCTACCCCCTCGGGGTTACAGGCGTGAGATTATGTACGTGTATTTATGTGCTATCAACTGAATTAAACACTGATAGTGTTATTGCACATTTTGCAAACATTACCTACTACAGGCAGCGATAGTCTAGGGGTGAGACCAACAGACTGCAATGCAGAGGGTCTCGGATTCGAAATCTGGCACACACCAATAACTTTGAACAACTTGTAGTCTTATTAACGTTATGTGCGTATTTACCTGAAAATTATTGCTTGTATAGTGCTTCGGAGGGCGCGTTGAGCCGTTGAGCCCGACTGTCATGAAGATGTTTGACAGTCGTTACGGAGAGTCAGCGCACTCAAATATCCTGACACTAGTCTTACCAAAGAACATCGTTATCCCATAGAATCCCGTAGGTACATATTGCACCCTATCAGGTTCGACTAAATATCGGGCCCTGGGCTCCTAAGCAAATAGCAGAGGATGCAATCGGGGAGATGGGCCTCGTTAGCCTTGGTTGGCAACCTGTCTAGGAGAAGGAAAACTCCGAAATTAAACCAAACGTTCGGGGAGATGGGCCTCGTTAGCCTTGGTTGGCAACCTGTCTAGGAGAAGGAAAACTCCGAATTTAAACCAACTTTCAGGGAGCATACCCGAAACAAAACCCCGATCTAAGGTGTGAACCGACCCGTGCCGTGGGATTCGTGGCCAGAGGGCAAGCTGGTCGTAAACGGAGGGTGCCTGTGTTGGTGGTCACAGGGCACAGCTGATATTCCGCCTTACCCCCGTAAAGGGCTCTGCGGGGATGGACCGTCTAGATCCCTAAATCTCGTGGGAACGCTATGGGAACAAAAACTTATTCTTCTCCATACGGCGGCGACGCGGTTCGCAACCCGTCACGTCTCGTTTCCCGCGAGGGCGAAAAGCGGCCTACGGAAAGCAGGTTTGCGACATTGAATGTTGGTGGAGGAATGAACGGCAAATTGGATGAAGTATGTCAGATGATGGATGATAGAAAGATTGATGTTCTTTGTGTGAATGAAACAAAAAGAAAAGGGTCTGACACCACCAGCGGCGTATAAGCATGGTGCATATACGCCGTATTGGTCTGGGGTAGATAGTACCACCAGAGCCTGTAAGGGAGTTGGTGTAGTACTGTCTGCGCGAATGAATGAGTGCGTAAAAGAGTTTGAATGTGTAAATGCTAGGCTACTGTGGATGAGAATGAAAGTAGGACTTACTCGTCTCTTTATTGTGGGGGTGTACGCCCCGGTCAATATAGTTACGGGTATGTCACAACATGAGCAAGACGAAAGGCAGGAGTTTTGGGAGAGTTTAAGAGAGATTTTGAGGAACTGCAAGGATAATGAAAGATTGATCTTGTTAGGGGATTTCAATGGATGGGTGGGAGAAAAGCGAGATGGATTTGAAAGGGTGTTAGGTGCATTTGGTGATGAGAGTGTGAACGAAAATGGAAAAGCACTGCTTGAGATTTGTTTGGAGTGGAGCCTTTGTGTGACAAACACCATGTTTGATCATAAAAGGATACATATGTATACGCGAGAGGCGAAAAATGTTAGAAGAAGTATGATTGATTTTGTGATAGTAGATGAACGATTGAGAAAGAATGTGTTGGATACAAGAGTATATCGAGGGATCGGCATCCACACAGATCACTTCTTGGTGTTGAGCCGGATAAGTGGGCTCTTTAAAGGATGGCGACACCGAGAGCATAATGAAAATAGGGTCTTGGAAAGAATAAAAGTTGAAAATCTACAAGAGAAAGATGTGAAAGATGAGTATAAACGAAGATTGATAGCAAGATTTGAGAGATTCGATGGCATAAATGATATGGAAGAATTATGGCAGGCCTTTAAAGAAGAGGTAGTATGTGTAGCGTCTGAAGTATGTGGTATGATCAAGAGAAGGAAAATACGAAAGGTTAAGAATACATGGTGGGACAAGGATGTACAATCAGCAGTGTCAGAGAAGAAGAAAGCTTGGTCAGATTGGTTGGCTGCCAGAGCAAATGAAAGAATGGGAAAAGCAACGAGTGTAGACATAGATGAAGCAAAAAAGGAGTTTGTTAGGTCAAAAAGAATAGTGAAAGAAATGGTTAAAAGGAAAAAAGAGGAAAAGAAAGATGAGTTTGATAGCAGATTATCTGACGATTTCCAGAGGAACATTAAGTTTTTCTGGAAATCCGTTCGTGCAGTTCGAGGAAGAACTCAATCCTCAGAACACACATCCATCAGAGACGAGAATGGAAGTATAGTAAATGGTGAATTGTGCGTGCTGAAGAGATGGAAAGAGTATTTTGAAAGTGTATTCGAAAGAACGGCGATAGAGACACCGATAGCTGAAGTGAATTGTAATGATAGCAATGATAAAAGCGTTATTGGCGTGGATGAGATCGTGAAGGCACTGGGAAGTATGAAAGTAGGTAAGGCTGCAGGATATGATAGGATTACAGTCGAAATGCTGAAGGCTGTCCAGGGCATCATAGTTGGTCAGTTGCAGCGGTTATATAACTTGTGTTGGAACACCGGCCGAGTATCTAATGACTGGACCACAGCTGTAGTTGTGCCTCTTTATAAAGGAAAAGGCTCGCAACAAGACTGCAAAAACTATAGAGGCATTAGCCTTCTCAGCATTGTTGGCAAATTGTAAGCAAAGGTACTTATTGAAAGAGTTATGGAAGTGACCGACAAGAAAATATGGGATGTACAAGCGGGATTCCGAAAGGGTATGGGATGCACGGATCAGGTTTTTTCCTTGCGAAGCATAGCCGGAAAATTTTTGGCCAAAGGTCAAAAGGTCTATTGCGCATTCGTGGATTTGGAAAAGGCTTACGATAAAGTGGTGAGGAATGAAATGTGGTCGGTGCTGTCAATGAATGGGGTGGACAGCAGCCTCATTCGAGCTCTGAAATCCCTTTATGAGGATTCTAGAGCTTGTGTGAGGAGGGGCATACACTGACTGGTTTACCATCGATAAAGGTGTTAGACAGGGATGTGTAGCGTCGCCGTGGCTGTTTAACCTCTTCATGGACAGTTGTTTGCAAGATTTAAAACATAGTGACTGCGGATTAAGGATGAATGGGTTACTCGTCAAATGCCTCCTTTATGCTGATGATCAGGTTATACTTGCATCTTCAACGGAGGAGTTGCAGGAGATGGTAACAATCATGCATCGTGCGTTAGAAAGGAAAGGAATGAAAGTGAATGTAAGTAAAACGAAAGTTATGGTTTTTGAAAAGGAGGAATGCGTTACGGCTTGTAATGTTTTGATCGATGGACAGCGAGTGGAACAAGTGAATGAGTTTGTTTACTTAGGTACGTTGTTTACAAGAGATGGTAAGAATGAAGCAGATATTGAAAGGAGAGTTAATGCAGGTAATTGTGTGAATGGAGCTCTGAAGGCGTTTATGAACAGTCAAAACGTGTCCAAAAAGGCACGTTTGGCTGTACATAGAGGTGTGTTAGTGCCTACCCTTATGTGAAAGTTGGGTATGGCAGAAGAGATTTGAAAGTAGAATAAATGCTGTAGAAATGAGAGCACTGAGAAGTATGTGTGGTGTGTCTTTGACCGACAGAGTAAAGAATTGTGTGATACGAGAGTGGTGTGGGGTAAAAGAAGATGTAGTGACAAGCATTGAGAAAGGCATGTTAAGATGGTTTGGGCACATGGAGAGGATGGATGACGATAGACTGACAAAGAAGATATATCAGGCTAGTGTGAATGAGACAGGACAAAGGGGAAGACCTAGGAGAACGTTCTCTGACCAGATTGGAGACATCCTGAAAAAAGGACAAGTCAGAAGTACCCTTAACAGAAGAGCATGCATGAGAAACTTGATGGGAGTGAGTGAAGCAAGTGAGGTATGTCAGGATCGTTGCAAATGGCGTTCCGTAGTCTCTGCCTACCCCTCCGGGAAACAGGCGTGAGTCTATGTATGTATGTATGTATGCAACCATGAATAATGCTAGGATAAAGATGACTGTTAATTGTTATTACACATCATCTACAGTCCTAAACTAAGTAATTGACATAACATAAATTTACGCCTGTACTTCTCTGGAGAGGTAGAAGGGTAGAGGGCAGAGATATTTGACACACTTTTTACCAGTTATATTATCACATGAAACATGGGATGTCCCTGTTGCCACTTACTAGGCACAATTCCAGACTGTGGTGCTACTGAGAATTTCTACTTGGAAAAGCTTGAGAACACTGTTCTCGACCCGGGAATTAAGCCCCGGGCTTCATGCTTAGCAATGACATTGGTATGCGTAAACTAAATTCTTTTTTGGAAATTTCTGCTTACAGTGACATCCACGGATATGGAAATGAACAGACAAAAATACTTTAAACAAAAAATAAAAAAATATCTTATAAGAATCAAATCATCCAGGAAGAATCGTGGTGTGATGAGTACGATGATTTGTCTGGATGTAATTTATCTAAAAAATATGTACCTATTTCTTGTTAGCTGAATATTTTTCAAATAGCGAAAAATGTGAATCTTTGTGCCATTTTTATAATAAAAACGATCACTTGTCTGATTTTAGGCACGTATTTGTTTTATTTTAAAATTTCTTTAGATTTTTCATTTGTAGGAAATAAACAATAGTCCAAATTATTGTTGATCTAACCGCCAATCCTAATTATACATACAAATTAATTGTTATTTCAAACAATTTACTTTTAGAGAAAAGTGCTACATAAATCATTTTAATATGCAACTACTTTATCATATTTCAATTGCTTAAGCCGATTAGCCTGATTTATTTTAGTATTCCAATGATTGTTCATATATTTAGCCTTACACAAAATAATACCAGAGTGTCGCTTAAATCATTTTTTCCTATACCTGTATTGTGAAGTTTATGGCCTTATATAATTTAGCCTGTTTCTAAATAAAAGTAAACTGGGGTAATATTGTATCAAGCGACTTTTATTTCTATAAATAGTAGCTTAAAAGAAATGAAAACTATACTCAATAATGCAGCTTTTGTCATGGAAATCAATTTCGGTCACTTTTTCGTTAATAACCTTATACTTTTTTTATAACGATTTTTTTTTCGTAAAATTGAAACTTTAAAACGCTCCTGTAAAGTTTAAAAAATGTCGCTTAATACATTTTGCCCGTGAACCCTCGATATTATTGTATGTTGCGCAACAAAAGACAATATTCATAAAGTGTCTCAATCACAAATTGCGCGAGCCGAATTTGCGAGAGAACTTAGCGAATTTTGTGAAAAAATTAATATCGTTGAAGTATACTTCATTAAAAATAAAAATAACTACGGTTTGTAGAGAAATTAATAAGTGAAATTAAAAAGCAAACTAACTGGAAAGCACACAGGTTAAGACGATAGGAAGGTAATAGTTAACGACTTTCATCTTTTGCCCACAAGTGGCCACGCGGGTATGAGAAGAATGTTAACTAATATTATTTTGTTAAGAAATGTCCCCAATGCCAGAGGCATAAGTATATACTTCAGGTTAAAGAGCCAATGACAATTACGTCGACCGCTCATTCGGCTTTTGATAAAATCCTTCTAGATTTGGTAGGACCATTGGCCAAAGATAGAAATGATTATTGTTACATACTTACATTACAGTGCGAGTTATCAAAATATGTGTGTGCGTATATATTGTCAATAAAACTTCAACAGAAGTCGCTCGTACCTTTGTGAATAATTTTATACTTCAGCATGGCGTACCAAGGGAGATAGCTACCGACAGGGGCACGGAGTTTATATCCGAAACCATGAGACAGATTTGTGAACTACTTATTATTGAGAAATTTAATTCAACTGCGTATCATCCCCAAAGCATCGGATCGCTAGAAAAAGCTCACAAAAGTCTAGGCGCGTTTTTGCGAATCCAAACTGAAGAAAAACCGGCATTATGGAAAAGTTGGTTACCATTCTGGTGCTTTGCGTATAATACGACAGTTCACACGTTGACACAATTTACACCTTTTGAACTTGTTTATGGTAAAAAGTGTAACTTGCCTAGCAATTTGTTGAAATGTATAGAGCCCCTTTACAACTACGACAGTTACCCACTTGAACTTAAATATCGACTTCAGTTTTCTCAAACCGAATCGTGGAAAAATTAGCTAGTAGTAAAATAGAAAGAAAATATAGATACGATAGCTATGTTAACCCCGTATGTTATAAGCTTGATGATAAAGTTTAGTTAAAAATGAAACTGGCAATAAACTTGAACATCTGTATTCCGGACCTTATACTGTAATCAGGGATATTTCACCCAATGTTGAAATTGAAGTAAATGGTAAATCAGACATTGTACAAAAAAACACAACTAAATTATACTGCACTTAAAATTGCAAATGTTCAGCACCTAGATTTAACCTGTTAATGATAAGTATGATGTAACCTATAGAGTATAACCAAATTTATTACATAGTTCATTGGTAAGCAGAGACGAACCGCGGTCGCGAGACTTTAGGTTCATATTTGAATTGTATAATTTATTGTGTATCAATAAATCATATTTTTATATTATTACATGTTTATTGTTATAGAAGTGCAGCCATTTAATTGTGATAAGCATTATATATATTTAATGTATCTCTAGGGATCCTGCCGTTTTGCCGAAAAGATTTTGACAACATTTCATTACCCAAACAAATTTTAGCAACCTTTTTTTATACCATTGCAATATTTCGAATTATTTTAATTCGCATATTTTTATTTCGTAAAATTTTGACTTGGCAAAATATTACCAAGTATAATGTCATTATGGCATTTGGTCTTTAATCAAATGATTTATCACAGCAAACAATCTTCAGACAATAAACGTTTGGTGATATTAGTTTATTTATGGAAGTAGTTAGAGTAGGTTAATTATTAAAAAAATGGTAAGGTTAGGTTATTACGCACGAGCCGAGCGAGCGAAACGAGCGGTGCCACGGTAGCGGCCCGTGAGTGCCAGAAACGACTTGCATTAATATAAAAAAGAGATTGTTTTTAGTAGGTTACCCGGAACTGAACTATTTAGATTAGGATAATTATTGATTTTGCGTAGAAACTGTTACTCCAACTGAAATATTTGACTAAATAAAAAATTTTAAGTACTAGTTGGTAAACAAGTTATAGTATAAACGTTAATTTCCCAAACATTAGGTTTGGGTTACAATTTTTTGTGAATAGATTTTTTGCTAAGTAATAATTTGGCAAATGAAATTACGCGAAAAATTTTTTGGGAAGTGAAAATTTGTCAAATTCCTTTCGGTCAAACAAGGGAGACCCGTATCTCTAGACTACGCTATTTTCCTTTCCTATAATAAAATAAAATGATTATTTTATTTTATTTTTGTAATATGGGGGAGATGTGAGGGAGACTTGATATAAGATGTATATAAACCCATGTATTCTTATTATAAACTCAGTATTAATCATCATTCGGTGTATCATTTACTCGAACCTAATGGCATCCGTATAATAAGAGTACTTAGGACAGACGCCGGTTTTCATCCATGGTTTCCATTTCAACCAGTCCATTTAACACTCATCACAATAGCCCAGATTAATTAGTTTCCATATAAGTAGCAATAGTCTTGCGCCTGCTACGGCTAATCCGTGACTGCACTTAATAGTGCAGTTATGGAGGCTCCTCAGTAGGTGTCCCATCACACTCTAGATTAAAACTCTCAAAGGGCCTCTGTGCGTTAGACCTATGTCTCCGTGTACGCCTGCCAAAGGGCCGGTTATTCCTCTAACATCAAAGGTTAAAAGAATAGCCGTGAAAGAGAAACAAATAATAATTTATTTATTTCCTTTTAAAAGTTTTTACAAAATTGATTGCATGGTTGGCGTAGTGGTTTAAGCGGCCGCCTCGCCGCTTAACACTGCGACGAGTGTCGTGGGTTCGATTCCCACACGAGACAACACTTTGTGTGATTCATAAATTGTTGTTTCGAGTCTGGGTGTTCATTGTGTCCATTGGTTTTATGTTTCTAAAATTCATATACGGTCTACTTCTTTCTCTTAGCGTTATCCCAGTTTCAGTCTGGGGTCCGCTTTCTAGTCTAACCGGATTTGGCTGAATATTAGCTTTTCCACGGAGCGACTGCCTGTCTGACCTCCGCAACCCGAAGCGATAGCGATATTCTATGGTTTAGACTAGTGTCAGTTTATTTAGAAGGTACTGACGCCCTGTAACGACTGTCAAAGATCTTCATGACAACCGGGACCGACGGCTTAACGTGCTCTCCGAGGCACGGGACAAGCGATAATTAACAATTCAATTTTTTTTGATATTATGAAATTCTTACGTCACATATATGATAATAATATCTTCGCTAATCTGTCCTTAAAGTTTTTTTACTAATTAAAAAATAGCGGTGTATAGGGTAATTTTTTATGTAGTTCGGATATTTAAGTATGTTATACATTTACGAAAATTAATAAACACGTCTTTTTTATTTTTTTGTTTTACCAAAAAATACCATAGTTATCGCTTATTAAAGAATATCTACTTCAAACAGATGTTCATGGTCACCCGATGGCTTATCAGCTGTGAGCTCGACGCGACACAATAAAGCGCGCGGGCGCGCTACCTAAAGGTTAAACCTACACCGATCAGATACTGTGTTCTAGCTTCAAAATTATTGTTATTCACGTACCTACCGTGCTTCATCAGTCCATAAGATGTTCGCTTTGGGATGATTAATAAGCCATTTACACAAGACTCGTCGTGGTACCTACTTGGTCTACTTCCTGAAGATGTTGTACCGGCTGATAGTGGTACGGATGGAGACCGGCTGCGTTTAGCAGTCTCTACACTGCGGGCTGGCTCACACCGAAGCGACGTGCTGCATCGTATGTGCTGGCTCGTGGATCCCTTTCGAAGAATTCGAAGATCAAGTCTTCGACGTCAGTAGCCAGGAGAGGTCTGCCATACCCTAGTGCATGGCTAGGGGTTGAACCAAAAGCCTTTAGTTGGCCGCTAAAATAGTCCGTTCACTTGGAACTACTGGGTTGTTTACCTCCTTGAGCTCGCATACGAGGTACTCTTTCTTGTTCGTACATTGTTCTAGCTGCACGAAGGCTTTCACCACTGAGTAAATAAACTAGTACCATTTCGTAGCACTCGCGATTTGAAAATCGTTGGGACGTCATTCTAACGACTTACGACCGGCGAGTGCGTCGGCGTCTCTCGATGCGCCCGAGTTGACTGACGCGCGGCCGGCACGCGGATTGTTGTCCTTTTCCACGCCCCGCACCCCGCGTCCTGAATCCCGCGTCCCGTACCCCTGTCGCATCGCGCGCGTGTTTGATAGTATTACCGCAACGAATAACGTTTTGTGTATAATTTCCTTGTTTCCAGGATATTTTTACTCGGATTTGGTGGGATAAAAAAGTTAAAATTACCCTGTATATATATATATATAGAAAATGAAATAATGAGAAATTTGTGTGTGCGTGCGTGCGTGCATGTGCGTGCGATACTTGCTCTTTTTAATCTACACATTACTTGGCAAAGTTCAAAAGATACTCATTGCATGATAGTTTAATCGTCTCTCTCTAATCTAATAGGTAGAAACTACTTTGATACGTGAAGTAGTTTCTCCATAAAATATATTTCATCTATCGCCGAACATTGGTTATTGCACATTTTCGCGAACAAAGCTTCATATGAAAACTATCTTTATCTTCAGATTTTAAGCCAAATATCAAATGTTACCTAAAATTGAGGTCAAAGTCTTCTTTTATGGCTCAGGTAGTGCATGTTAAGAATAATAATACGATTGCCGCTGCAATATATGGTGTAAGTTAAAGTCAGTGAACAGCGCTGCATATTAATTGTTCAGAACGGGGCACGAATCAGTTCATGAGCAGCTTAAGTGGAAAATTAAATTTTATTTTAATTTTTACGCTTGGTTTTGCTGTAATTGCTTTGTATTTTATGACCTACGTGAGTCGTGTCATTTCAGAGCATTTATTAACCAATGGACTGTGATAGGAATGTGTTGACAGGAATGTATCGTCGACACATTCCTGTCACAGTGTTCGGCTGAATAAATATCAAAAAATCCTATCTCTAACAATCGGTACGTAACTGTCTGTACGTTAAGACCAATACACATAAAACCACAACACAACGTAACCTTAAAAATGGACTCTTCAAATTATGTTTAGATACGTCATAACGTACTTAGGTGAGCATGTGACGTCATTAGAGTGCAACGCGGCAACAGCATGTGTTGTTCAGTTAAGCCACCCCTAGGATCTTTAGAGCTTGCAGCTTTCGGATGCATCGCAGCAGTTTAGTATTCGATAAATAGTTGAGCTCGTTCTGGATTATCTCACTATGAATATAGAAGCGGTTTTAAGCGTACCGGGAATAGTTAGCGGGAAGGCAATCATGTAAATAACTGACTGCATTTCCATAGTTATACCTGGTTTGCGTGTGAAGTGCTGCTATGAAATAATATCATGCATATTACGCTTTTCTTTTCTAATATTTGAAATGTTCAAGATTGTATGTTTGTAATTCAATCACCGGAAAAAGGGGATAGTGATTTGATTCGGATGTCGACCGATGTCAACCTGTGTCTAAGACACTAATGCATCCAGTTGAAAAAAAATAGGTATTTGCTTTGTGAACCAACAGGATCGTAAAATTATAGTCATTATAATATTCAAAACCTATAAATGCCCCGGTGTTCATAACATTTTTGAAGTAAATTTTATGACCAGAAATATATATATATAAGTTTATTAACCAGGCTTAAAAAACAGAATCTTCGCAATAAAGTATGTGAGTATTAATTCGATGAGAAATCATAAAAATAGGCGCAGAAATTATTTTAAGATGCGCACTTTAGCGATGATAAGAGGTAAATAAGATGAATGCAAAGCTTCGCCGAAAAGATGCTACGAATATTTGAAGCTTCTGTTTAAGAGAAATCATCATCATCATCAGCATTAGCCCAGTTGCACCCAAGACCTTGCCTGGTGTCTGTTCTCCAGCCTAGCGAAATTGGAAAAAACATTCGTTTTTGCAAAATATAATTTCCTGCAGGCGTAATTCGCAAAATAAGCAATAATTCACTGAAACACTGAATAAATTCCTATAACATAACTCACACAGTTCAGACATCGCTTACATTGTTACTAACAAATTACTTACACAACTATTGAAGTCTCGAATTCCTTTTAGCAGTTATGCACTGAGTATTGGTTAAACTTAGCTAATTCCATAAGATCGAAGAGCGCTCCGCATTGATATAATATGTGAGATTTGATCGAATGTTCATCAATAATTTGTGCTTTGTAAGAAATGTCTCCAACATCGTTTTGGAATAGGTAAACATACGTACATAGACTACGGAACCATTTGCAACGATCCTGACATATCTCTCTTGCTTCATTCACTGCCATCAAATTCCTCATGCATGCTCTTCTGTTCAGGGTACTTCTAACCTGTCCTGTTTTTAGGATGCCTCCAATCAGGTCAGAGAACTACCGCCGAGGTCTTACCCTTCGTCTTGTTCCATTCACACATGCCTTATATATCTTCTTGGTCAATCTTTCGTATTGTTGAAATAGGTATATGATTTCAAAACAATGTTCTAGGTTCACTAGGCTCCGCCCGCGCGAAATATTTCACCATATTCCGCAGGAATCACACTATCTATTGGTGAAAATCGTACAAAAATCCGTTCGGTACTTTTTGAGTTTATCGCGTTCTTGCACACAAGGCAGCAACTTAATTTTACAATAGTATAGAAAATATTGAAAAGGTTTCAATTAATTTTGCAACTACTGAGCCGGTTCTAATATTTCTTACACCTTTTCACCACAAGTTACTTTATTCAGGAGTAAGCTGAATTTTGATAACCGTGAGATGATAAGAAAAATTATCAACCAAATAATATACATACATACATACATACATAGACTCACGCCTGTTTCCCCGAAGGGGTAGGCAGAGGCATATTAAACGCCCACTTTTCGCCAGTGTTTTGATCCCACGTAATAGGTGGCGAGCCTATTGCCGCTTATTGGGACATTTTGTTTGCCAGAGCCTCGTCCGTTGATCAGCAGGTGCACCACTTGCAGGTGAGGTTGGCTTGGAACCCTAAGTTCTTGGTGGGAACCCTATGACCCAAATAATAATAGATTGATATTTATATTATACTATTCTATAATATAAATATTTATATACAATATTTGTATAATATTTATATTTAAAGTGCTTATATTAGTTTTTAGTGATAGATATTTATTTTCATAAAAACTGACTTTTTATATATATTTTCATGACATGTTTGTTTGATATTATAACTAAAAACTATATTTTATGTATTTTATAAAGTCTATTTACAGAGTAGATGATTTAAATTCAGTACTGGTTGGTTCAAATACTTAATGAGAACATGTTACTGTTTATATTGGTATAAACACATGCTATCGTAGAGTTAGAATGTGTGGTGGGTTTTAATCTATTTTACACGTTACAAATATTGATCTAGCACTGTACTTATAAGCCGCAAATATATTGCTTTTGTTTACAAAAAATGCTTTGATTTTTGTATATAAAAAAACTAACTGACTGAATTACAGACACCGCACAGGCAAAACTATAGGACGCAGGAGTTGAAATTTGGCATGGATGTTTCTTGGAAACCGTAGAGGGCACCCCTACGGTTTCCAAGAAGTTACGGTTTCTAAGAGAGGATTTCTGTAAGTTCCCACGATATTGGGCAAAATTATAAATTAAAATAAAATGAGCGGGCGTAACTGCGGCATCCTCTAGTTAATCATAAATACTTAATAATGGTTTAAAGGTTAAGTAAAACGCTCTGGGGTACTTAAGCTATTTCTGTCGTACCACAATAGCGTTGTCAGCCATAAGACTAGTGGCCTTTACTATACGAGTTCATTAACAGCTAACACTCTGGCTGGTAACAACCGTAGCATGCAGTAAATTTGTCAGCCTGCAATAAAAAACATAGAAGTGAAGGAAATAAAATAATCAAGAGACGCTAGATCATTGAACGCTAGATAGGTACTTATCAGCATCGAATGGCAGAGGCGGAGACGTTGAGACGTTCTGACTCACCGAATAAAAATCTTTAGACAGGCTTACCGCTTTTGGTGAGCAGCTGATAATTATAATATCCTGCCAAAACATACACCACCAGCCATTCCCTAACCAGATATTGACTGTACGAAGGCAATCTTAAAATTTGAAAGGAAGGCATCCAAAAAGTAAATAATATATTCATATTCATTCAAGCTCTCGCTCATAATATTCACAGTAAACATAATGTGTATTGTCTTAAAGCAAATATATTATTTCTAGAATGCTTTAAACAGCACCTAAAATTAGCTTTAATATCCAGTTATCGCTACAACGCACATTGTACTATTTCAAGATGAGAGATTTCGTAGAAGCAAGGAGCTCATTAACAGTTACATAATAATATTATGTCTGAATTAATGTGTTAATAATTTTAACTGATGTTTAGGTTTCTGTTGTGCACATATTATGCAGATATATTTTACTAAGTTTCTTTTAGTTTTACATAGGTCGCAGACTCCATGCTGTCACCGAAAATCTTTAAATAGAAATGACCTTAACTGCCTTATTGCCTTACCAGGGCACTCAGAAAGTATTGCGAGAAAAAGTTTTTATGTATGTGAGACTGGCCAGTTATAATTTATTTAAAAATATGATTACTTATAAGTAAGAAATAGGTTCGTTCTAATTTCAAAACTTCCTTCCACATTTTCTGCGAGCTAATTAAAAATTATCGTGTCTCATTGAAAAATGGATTTGCGTCGAGAGCATTTTCGCGCTATGATTTTTTACGATTTTAAGTGTCACCTGTAACCAAACAAATCGTACGATAGACTTGAAATGACATTCGTGGATGAAGGCCCTTCTAAGGCAACCGTGTATCGTTGGTATAATGAATTTAAGTGTGGTCGACTAACTTTGGGGGATGAAGAAAGAAGTGGTCGCCCTTTTACGGCTGTTACCGAAGAAAACTTGCTAGCAGTGAAAAATTTGATCCAAGACAATAGACGAGTTACATACCAAGAGATTCGGCATATACTGCAGATTGGATCAGGAAGCCTTCACGAGTTTCTACACGTGCTTCTACGGGTGCGGAAGATAGTTTCACGCTGGGTTCCGCACAACCTCACCGATGTTCAGAAGCAGGCAAGGGTGGAATGGTGCCATGATATGATAGACAAATTTGAAGCAGGCTCGTCTTGGCGTGTTTACGACATTGTTACAGGTGATGAATCCTGGATTTATCAATACGATCCAGAAACAAAGCGCCAGTCGACAGTTTGGGTGTTTCAAAACGAATCGATGCCTACCAAAGTAAAGCGACCTAGAAGCGGGGGAAAGATTTTGATCGCGAGCTTTTTCAATTTGACTGGGTTCTTGGTGTCAATTCCTTTACGAAGCCAAAGAAGCATTAACGCTGAATGGTATACTACCAAATGCTTGGCAGAAGTTTTCTCTGTTGTGAGCAAAAAGCGACCAAACACAGGGCTCCGCGGGCTACTGCTCCACCACGATAATGCGCCCGCCCACACCGCAATCAAAACGAAGCACTTCCTAGACTGCACACCGGTCAAACTCCTGGGTCACCCTCCTTACAGCTCTGACCTAGCACCGTGTGACTTCTTCTTATTCCCAAAAAATAAAAGATCAGCTCAAAAGAATACAATTTTTGTCACCGAGCAGGCTGTAAACGAGGTGTCTGCGCGGACTTAAAGCCAAATTCCTAATTTTGCGCCGCATATTTTTACTACGGATTATGAAGCTAGCTCATGGCTGCTATTTCAACTGTATTGCCAGAAGCAAAACTGCTGGGTTATTTCTTTCATTACAGCAGAGCATTGTGGAGGAAAGCAAAAGCACTAGGAACAAAGAAATCTAAAATGATGGGATACCACATCAAACGATGCGGCGCCCTGGCATTTTTTTCCAAAAGATTATGTGACAGATGGCTTTATGCACGCGAGGAATGTGCTAAAAGTGATGCCATAACAAAATTTAATGATTATTTTTATAAAACATGTATAGACTGTGCTAAAAGTGATGCCATAACAAAATTTAATGATTATTTTTATAAAACATGGATAGACAACAATGCTTACTTCTCTGATAAATGGTGTTTTTACAATATAAGTCACAGGATGAACAACGCTAATGAATCCTGGAACGCAAGATTCAATAAAAAAGTGACGTCTAAACCAAATTTTGCTAATTTATTCAAAATTAATTCAAGATTCTAGCTATTACTTTAGGCTTTTTAAAATTCAACGTCGCACCAGTTAGAAAAAGAGGGATACATTAAGGACCAATGAAAAAATTCTAAATAATATACGTATATTATTTAGAATTTTTTAATTGGTGGAATTAACCGACGGTGAAATATCACTCTGTCATTGTATAGAAAAACTTAGTAATTTGTGATATTTTCTATCAACTCTATTTACCCTATTAGTTTTCTAAATCAATATATATATATATATATAAAATTGGCCCATTGATTTTTTGCGCAATATCTATATGGGTATCTCGATTTTTAGGTTTTCAATGGTGCTAATTTCAATTATGACATTGGTTTCGTAATCCAATATGGCGGACGCGATTTTTGGCATTATCAATATAGGTATTGTTTTCTAGGTTTCTGAGGTTGCTAATTTCGACTATGACATATGATACTACTTACAATATAATGCTAATTAAACTTTCAAACGATTAAATAAAATTGGCTCAGTTTACCATCTATAAAGTTAGGTGTAGTAACCTGGGCCGCTCATTCGGACCAGTTTCCCCCTACTGTTACCAGAGTGTGTTAAATGGGCCGCGGTCCAGAGGCCAGTTGCCTCCTAACCCAAAGAAACTTACTCCAATCTGACAAAATAATTTAGCGGGTCTTAATCGCGTAAAATTAATTAATTTAAGGTATAAATGCCTATTTGTTTCTGAAGTTTCGATCATCTTGCACCAGTCGTGGTCGCGGAGAGACTAATTATTACTATAAACATTAAACACAAATATTATGGTAAAATGATACCCACGCAAATTAGACACACTTATTTTTTTTTTCTTCTTAGTATAAGCGTATCTAAGCCGATATAAATTTTAACCGTATTAACTTCATTAGTTAATTGATAAGTAAAGTGCAAAGCTCGCTCTTGCGGAAGATTTTAATTAAGTAACACTCTAAGACTCAACATTTTTTTTACATGTGTAGCAATGTTTTGAAATGGCTTTTGCTACGGATTCTGAATGTATAATATTGATGAGCATTCCTGTGATTTTTAATATGGTTTACTAACGATGGAAGTTTTATTTAATTTGTGTTGAAAATAATATTTCAACTTAAAGCCTCTGAAAAACCTTTGGCATATTTTGAATTATTATATATGTAGGATCATCAGGGGCCAAGAGCGGCATGTCAGGGTTTGGAGTTCTCATGTTGCAGCGATTAAGAAGCCACAAATTAACAATGAAAACTGAGTTTAATTACTCACAAATCAAATTAAATTATTTACACATAAATAACATAGCAAAATAGCGACGAACAGAACCTTAGTTCTACGTTCGTATAGCGGCAACACAATCCTCCCGAATAGCGTATTGCCTAAGCAATGTTGCTATAGGGTATCGCGCCAGTAATTCCGCACATGCAATATACAGCACGCGACTGTACCAGGTAAACCAACAGTTCTGTTGGGAGCAGAGCTCTTATTCGAGTCTAGTACGAAGACAGACTGCCTGCACAACCCAGTGCGAGCTCTTACAAAGGGGTAGACCGCGCCTCCCAATCCCTCCAAACAGCTCTGTTCAATGGCGTACGGAAATACGTCACGTGTTTACTCGCTACAATTTACAAAAGGGATCTAAATCTAATAAGTATAACCATTAAAATTCATCAAATAATCTAATAGGAATTATCGTTAAGTTGTAACAATGTTTTAACAACTATAATCTAATTACAATATCAAAATATAACCTCAACAATAATTTGAACAGAGCCAACTTAACATCGAACTTGGCTGTAAAATTACACATATATGTATATTACAATTTTAGTATTTTTTTCACTTTGTGAAATTTCAGTTCTTGTAAAAGTTTGTTAGATAAAACGCAGAAAAAGTATGTTATTCACAATTCCTTGCAAATTAATGAATAATTTCATCATTTTTAAAACTAGGGTGTTTTTACATTCATTATAAGTACTCAGTCTTAAGTCAGGGGGTGCTTCTGTCTATTGGTCTGTCTGAATAGTAGACAGGGCTTCGGGTACGTGCTCCCGGCTCTCCGAGCTACTGTAGTCAATACCCTATATCCGTCTAGTGATTACAGTACCCCTACAACCCCCTTCTTCCTCGTCATTCCATCCTATCCATTTACCCCGTACCTCCTATCACCGTCCTTTATAACGATAACATTCCCAAGAGGGGTTGGCGTCAGGCAGGTGGCCGGCTGGTAAAATGTATACATGAGTGCGATAGGATTAGGGCGTTCCCCGCAAGCGACGCCCAGGGGCAGCACCCGGCACCTGCGAGAAGTATGCAAGGGTTGTTGCACTACTCCGGGCGAGTGCAACGTAAGGAGCGAGCCTGTGACGTAAAGGAGAGGTATGCAAGTTGGAACGTAGGTACCATGACTGGAAGAGCTAGAGAGTTAGCTAGTGTTTTGAAAAGAAGACGAATAAAAGTGACATGTTTGCAGGAAACAAGATGGAAAGGTACGAAAGCTAGGGAGATCGGTGAAGGATACAAGTTTTATTATTGTGGAAATGATGGCAAAATAAATATTGTGGGAATTGTATTAGACGAAAATCTAAAAGATAGCGTGACAATTGTAAATAGAGTTAATGACAGATAGATTGCTGTGAAAGTGATGTGGCAAGGTATTATTCTGAATGTGATAAGTGTGTATGCCCTCAGTTAGGCTGTGATGATTGTGAGAAAGAGAAGTTTTGGATGGATTTCGATAGCATGATGACGAATTTACCTGAGAATGAAGAGATTACTGTGGGAGGAGATTTTAATGGACATGTGGGACGAACAAGTGAAGAGTATGAAAGAGTACATGGAGGTTGGGGACTTGGCAGCCGGAATTGTGAGGGAGAAGCATTTCTTCAAGCTGCTGCCGCTTTTGACCTATTAGTTGCAAATACTTGGTTCCAGAAAAAAAGCAACATCTGATCACATATAATAGCGGCCACCACATGACCCAGATCGATTATTTCTTGCTAAGACGTAATCGAATCAACTTGATCAAAGACTGTAAAGTGGTACCAGGAGATGATTTAGTCCACCAGGAGTCCATTAGACCATCAGGAGCCTGTGCTGCGACAAAGTCCTGATGGTCGAACCTAAGGTTCGAATAAGTTCTCAAAGAACCAAGCAGCAACTGACTCCGAAAATAAGATGGCATATGTTAGAGAAAAATGAATGTGTAGAAAAATTCAGAGATAGAGTGGTAGATAAGTTGTTAGAAATGGGCGATATGAATGATATTAGTGTTAGTGAGGGAGTCACTGAGTGTTGGGAAGAGATGAATAAATGTATTAAGTGTGTAGCAAAGGATGTGTTAGGAAAGTCGAAAGGGAAGCGTATGAAAGATAAGGACACGTGGTGGTTGACAAAAGAGGTACAGAATGCACTTAAGGAAAGAAAGCAATGTTTAAAGAATGGCAGCTGATGAAAGGAGGAAATGAATCTTTAGAAGAAAGTAAGAAGAAAGAACATAATGAATGTAAAAAGAGAGCCAAAAAGGCCGTAGCCATTGCTAGATCCAAAGCCCTAGACCATTTGTACGGGTTACTTGAAAAACTCGAGAGTCATAAATATTTATACAGCATGGCTAAAGCTAGAGAGAGAAAGGCGAAGGAAGTATCCCATATTAAGTACATGAAAGACGAAACAGGAACGATTATTATGGACGAAGACAGAATAAAAGAAAGATGGCGGACATACTTTGAAAAGTTAATGAATGGGGAGAACGATTGGAGTGGAAACCTTGAGAATGAGGTGATGAATATTGGTTTAGTGAAGGAAATAAATAAGGACGAGGTAAAAAAGGCTGTTAGTGCAATGAAGAATGGAAATGCGTTAGGACCAGATGGAATACCAGTAGAAGCATGGAAAGCGTTAGGAGATGATGGATGGGCGTGGCTGACTTTATTCTTCAATAAGCTGTTGCACGAGGAGACCATACCCGAGGAATGGTGCAACAGTTACGTGGTGCCCATTTTTAAAAATAAGGGTATATCCAAGAGTGCAACAATAATCGGGGAATAAAGTTAATGGCTCATAGTATGAAAGTATGGGAGAGAGTAATTGAGCGACGCCTGCGTGACGAGAGTGAGATGTCACGGAACCAATTCGGTTTTATACCTGGTCGATGTACGGTGCATACCATTTTTGCACGTCGCCAAATGTGCGAAAAATACAGGGAGGTGCATAAAAACTTGCACATGGTGTTCGTCGTCCTCGAAAAGGCATATGACCGAGTGGCTCGAGAAGTCGTGTGGTTGGCCTTAAGAAGAAAGGAGTCGGTCTTGCCATCTTAGCCCCTACCTCTTCCTCTTAATTATGGATGCTATATCATTGGACATACAGAAAGAGGTACCCTGGTGCATGCTGTTTGCCGACGACATCGTTCTGGTAGCAGAGAGTGGACAGAAGGTGCAGAGCAAGCTGGAGGAGTGGCGGCAGAGATTGGAGAATGTAGGCCTTAGAATAAACAGAACCAAAACAGAATATATGTTCTGTGACTTTGGCGGTCTTTCCAGTCCTATACCGGTTACACTCGGCGGTACACTTCTACCAGTAAGCTCCGATTTCCGCTACCTAGGTTCACTCCTCAAGATGACGCCGAAGTTGATCGGGATGTTAGGCAAAGAATCAACGCAGGATGGATGAAATGGCGACAGGTCTCAGGCACAATATGTGACCACAAAATGCCTGTGAAATTAAAGAGCCGCATGTATAAGTCGGTTATAAGGCCTGACGTACTGTATGGAGCTGAGTGTTGGGCTACAAAGAAGATGGATGAGAAACGATTGCATGTGGCAGAGATGAGAATGTTACGATGGATGTGTGGAGTGTCAAGAATGGACAGAATTAGGAATAATTACGTTAGAGGTAGTATGAAAGTGGCGCCCATTGATGAAAAGGTAAAAGGGAGTCGATTGGCCTGGTATGGACATGTTATGCGGAGAGATGAGATGTATGTAGGTAAAAAAGTAATTAATATGCATGTAGAACGACGAAAGGGAGAGGACGGCCCAGGAAAAGATGGATGGACTGTGTGGGGATGGATATGAAAGAGAAAAGGGTAAATGATCGGATGACTGGTGACAGAGAAGTATGGAAGAGAAGGACATACTGCGCCGACCCCAAATAAATTGAGACCAGGGCAAGATAATGATATAAGTAATCATAGTCGGTTATACAATTCATTATAGCTTTTAAGGGTTAAAGCTGACTATATATCGTACACCAAAGTTTTAAAATAACCTGCACACCTCAAACTAGGATGTCATTCCACTTCCAAAACTAGGAATCTACAAAGTATCCGTCGGACAAACAAAAATGACCAAATCCAAACGAGCGGAACAATATATAAAAAACCGAAAACACAAAGCTGGCCATAGCATTGCCTGAAGTCTGCAACCATTCATCACACCAAATTAGCGTAAGGTTCTCGCTTTTAACCCATATTATTTCTCCAGTATAGCATGGCGGCAAGGTGGCGATAGCCCAGTGGTGTACGTAACGGACTGCCGAGACGATGGTCTCGGGTTCGATCCCCAGTTACCCCGGGCACACACCTATGACTTTTCGAAGTTATGTGTGTATTAAAATAAAAATATTAATTATCGCTCGCTTAAAAATGTGCCCGGTAGATGGCAATAGGCTCGCCCCCTATTACATTGGGACCGAAACATATCTGGCGAAGTGTGGGTGTGTAATGCACCTCTGCCTACCCCTTCGGGGATAAAAGGCGTGAAGATATGTTATGTTATGTGTGTTATAGCATGGTTGCCATGAAAAACTAACGTAACGTCTATTTGAACCTGGTGGTTGCGCACCACTTGAGAGATTTCAAGTTAGAGACCAGTGTCTGTATCTTGGAATTCTGTTATTAACAAGTGTATTGCCCAACCACAACTATTTGATAAAACACGCTGATTTAAAGATGGTCGTTAGTTTGAATTTAAACTTTAATGGTCATTCGCATTACTTTTAAATTGTACATCTCTGACCTATGATGGTGCTTGCAAAATAGCCGCAATGTTGTGCCGTTGGTGTTGTGTGCCGAATTGTTTGCTTGTTCCTCTCTCTCTGGAGTCGGTCCTTCATGTCTGAGAATCGTGGTCAGCATCAGGATTGCATCTGGATCGGATGATCTGCCACCATCGGTTTCTGTTCAGCGCGTCCCTCACGACCGTGTTTTTAATTTGGTGGACGACGAGACTTTAATTTGATCTGTGCATATTGTTGGTGAACGACCGCGCGATCTTTTGCCTTCAGTGTTCCCAACTACAATGAGTTTTGTTAAATTTTCGCCGCCTCTGCGTACTGTGTGGCCAAAGTAAGAAAGAATGCGTTGTTGGCATATGGTCGACAAGCGAGTTTTTATTTGGATTTGGGTGAGGATAGATGCATTGGTGCGTCTGGCAGTCCAAGGTATTCTTAGCATTCTTCTCCAGCACCACATCTCGAAGGCATCGATCCTTTGTCTTTCTCGGGCTAGGATTGTCCATGTTTCCACGCAATATAGGAAGATAGGGAACACCATATCTTCCATGGATGTTGCCAGAAGAACGGTGTCATCGGCGTATCGAAGATTTGATAATCTATTTCCACCTATAGGGCAACCCTTCTCCCAATTTTCAATGGTCTTCCGAATGATGTCATGACTCTCCGTATATGTTAAAAAGTGCAGGGGACAAAATACAGTCCTGTCTCACTCCTTTTTTAGTTTTGAACATATTGGAGTATTCGCTTCCTATCCTGATGAAAGAACGGTTGCTTGTGTACAGACTTTTGATCAAGCAAACAAGGTGTTCAGGAGCTCCCATTTCGAGTAGCACAGTCCACAGTTTGTCCAATTTTACGCAGTGAAATGCTTTTGTGTAATCGATAAAGCAAAGAACAACAGGGCTGTTGAATTCCCTGCTCTTCTCGATGATTTGGCGGACATTCAGTATTTGTTTCCGCGTTCCCCTGTCCTTAACGAAACCTGCCTGTTCTTCGGGTATTTGTCGGCTTAGAAAGTAGTTAAAACGTTGACTAATTACTTGGAGGAGGATTTTGCTCGCATGCGATATTAACGATACAGTTCTGTAATTTGCACAGTCTTTCGAAGAGCTTTACTTATGTAAGGGTATAAATACCGATTCTGTCCAGTCTTTTGCCCATCATCCAGTTCTCCAGATGGTATTACAGATATCGGTGATAGCCTTTGTACCTTGCTGACCCAGGTTTTTTAGTAGTTCAGCTGTGATAGCATCCTTACCCGGTGACTTCTTGCACTTTAGAACTTTGATGGCATGCTCAATGTCTGATGGTAAGATATCAGGTTCGTCTGCCGTCCATGCAATATCTAGTTAGTTAATAGGCTCTCTCGTGTCGTATAACTCTGCGCAGTAATTCTTCCATCGCTCTAACACCTGAGCCACATTTGTGAGTAGCCGTCCGTTTTTATCATTAATAGCACAAGTTCTCTGTTTACAAGTTCCAGTTAACTCTTTTACTTTTTAAAAAAGATATCTGGTTTCGTTTTTCAGTGCGTGCTGTTCTAGTTCGAGACAGATTTCGTTGATGTGATTTTCGTGATCTTTCCGACATCGTAGTTGAACTTGGCGACTCAGATCTGCATATCTCTGTCAACCTTCAGTTGAACATATGCCGTTTTCCTACAGTTTACATCTCTCGAGGATGATTTGGGCCGTCTCATATGTAATAAAATCTTTCATAGCGGGTTTTGTTAGCTTATTATCCCTAGCTGTCTCCTCTATCATCTTTTTGACATAATTCCATTTACTGTCGCTGTCTGTCATGCCATTTGGAAAGTCACCCATTTTCTGCTTAAAATCCTCAAGCTCAATCTCTGAAGCCACTGATGTTTATATTTTTCATATATGGAACTACTTTAGGTCTTTGTATCTTCTTTAGCCGCACGCGAACTGTTGCTACAATGAGTTGGTGGTCGGAGCCGCAGTTTGCACCGGGGAAAGTTGTGGCGTTCGGCACGGAGCTTCTCCATCGCGTTCCTACCAGTTTTAAGTCAATTTGGTTTCTACATCTGTCGCCAGGGGACACCCATGTGTATAGCCTCCGGATATGTTGCTTGAAGCCAGTGTTGGCGATAATAAAATTTTCTTCACAGCAGAACTGTAACAGACGCTCGCCTCTCTCATTACGTTCTCCGATGCCATGCTTTCCAGCAACACGACGTAGGTGGTCGTCGTCTGTCGTGTCTCCAACTTTGGCATTAAAGTCTCCTAAGATGATGATTACTTCTCGTTGTGGAAGTTATTTAAGTGTTGCAGTCAGTGTATCGTAGAAGCCCTCTACTTCTTCTTTACTTGACTGCGCTGTGGATATATCTGCACGATGTTAAGTTTGCACGGTACGGTGTTAAGTTTGAGTGTTACTATACGATCGCTAACTGGTTTATATTCCATAACATGCTTGTTCAGCATTTTCGGCACGATAAAAGCCACGCTATTGCTGCTATCGCTTTCTGGTCCCGAGAAATATACTGAATTTCCCAAATCAGATGTAAAATGACCTTGACCCTTCCAGTGTATCTCGCTTAGCCCTAGCAAGTGAACGTTCTTCCTACGCATTTCATTCTCCACTATTGGTAGTTTGCCAGGTTGGTTAAGGCCACGCACATTCCACGTTCCGATGTGATGGGGATGACGAAACGACTTGCTGGTGTTAGACTCATCAGTAGCTGAATTTCCATGCGGTGCCTGACGAATCACTGCATGGCCGGTAGCATATTTCACACCACCTCCCCCGGAAACGTCCGCCGGATCGCCAAACACAATATTTATTGTTCTTAGACCTTCCATGCTGACTCTCTTGGGAAAATAGAAGCAGTGGTTTCCCGTTGCCTTCTGCCCCAGACATTTGAGAAGTTATTTAGACCTCAAGGGCGCTGTTGCCTCTTCGGACGGTTACCCGACCGGTGGTATGGTTATACCGCCATTGTTCGGTCGTCAGAGCCTCGTCCGTTCTCTAGCAGGGAGCACCACGGCACTCCTTTGACGCCGCCGCCGGCTATTCATACGAACCACCGACGCGTGCAGGTGAGGTTGACTATTGGGCTGAAAAAAGATGGTATTTCCGTTCTCCCCTTACTCCCCCTGCTTGTTCCTAGCAAAGTAAATTATTTTAACTCGGAGACGGTGCCGTAGAATACCATATGTTGACCTCGGCTGACATAATTTATGTTACAAATAGAAGGTATTTCACCTTTCTGTGGTTAAGTAGTTTAAGCAGCCGCCTCGCCCCTTGACACTGCGGCGAGTGTTGTGGGATCGACACGAGACAATACTTTGTACAACCCAATAATTGTTGTTACGAGTCTGGGTGAAATTCATTGTGTCTGTTGATTATTTATTTGTAAAGTCCCCCGCGATAAAGCATTTGTTCATAACGCCTTTACGAAGATAAAAATATTTAGGCCCACTTTAGCAAAATATTTGTAGGTAGATTGATTTACATTTATTTGAAATTAATGTTGCCCTAGCAACGATAACTGCCCGAAGGTAAGCATAAAAGCTAACCCAATTAAATTGTTTATCAAATAGGTTTTGATGAATACAAAATTGTGGAATTTTCCCACAGAGGTGACATAATGACTTGTATTCTATAAATAGGTACCTAACTTTTGTTGCTATGAGCTTGTAATTTTCCACCCTGATAAAAATATTACGTTAATGGTCTGTCTGGCGACAACAAATTTCATATGAAAAGAGAATTTCAAAGCTATAATATTTGTATTAAATAAAACCCATTCCAAGTACTAGGTGTTAGAAATTTAACAACATTTAAATAAATAATGAGTCTATGTATGTATGTATGTATGTATGTAAATAAATTTCATTTTGAACACAAAAATATTATTTGGTAATGAATGCTTCACTGGTTATTCCAGTAGTCACTGATTTAATATTAGTTTTAATCAGTAATAAAATTCTGGTACCTATATGTTTTTTAAGACGCCCAAAAAACTCTTTCACAATATCTTTTATTCTTTATCTACTATGGTTCAGTGGAGAACATGGCCCATATGTTCTCCACTTTTCTGTAACAAAGTTCTATTGGTACCGTTCGGGTACGGATTCCTAAGAATAGACTGGTGCACACCAATATACTCAAGCATATTCATTTTATATTTGACTAGGACCCGAGCCCCGGCTACACATGGGTGCAAAATTATACATATAAGCCTTCCTCTTGAATCACTCTATCTATTAAAACAACATTTCCAAATCCGTTGCGTAGTTTTAAGATTTGAGCATACATAGGGGCAGAATGACATAAGGCAGACTTTGTTTTATACTATGTAGTAATGACTCTAGTTAGTTAATGAACTATAAATATAAGTCAGGTAATAGATTTCCATTTATGGTACAGTGACAGAAAAGGCGTGGTAAAAATATAGTCGTTAACTAACATTTTAATGTTTTGTTAACGATCGATGATTATCAGACGAACAGACAAACGAGCTATCATAATAACAGCTTGAGATTCTGTTACGCACCGAGTTACTTTAAATTTTTCAATAGTCTATTAATTGTTGATTTCTAACTGATTCAAAGGACCAGCACCATTTTTTTGCAAAATATGTAATTTTACAAAAATACTTTTACACTTTGAAAAGCTTTCTCTTGCTGAACTACGATAAACCAAGATACCATTTATTAGGCTTTATCACTCAGTTACTTATTAAACTTTATACCGCTAAATAATTAAGCGCAAAACCAAAACACGGCGTCGCATCACTCACGGGCGTCCCGGTGAGAAAAAAGTGAGGCTCATATGTTCGACGATATATCCGGAATAATCTCAGGACGGAGCGGTGTAATTTGTTCGTGAAACCCTCTGCTCTTCACGTTTTCGTGTCTGTGTCTGTACATGAGGACTGTCTGATAGGACGAAACGTGACCACCGTGTCAGGGACTGATATGATCATTACATGAAACTAATGTTGGGATTAGTGTAAGTAAGTTTTTAGTGTGCTCTTGTACGTATTATATGTTTATATAAAGAAACCATTTGTACCATCATCTACTAAAGACAGTTGATCTTTTTTTTATTTCTGTTTATTTTTTCATCATTTTTATTTAAATAATTAGTATCATGAATGACCTGGTGTAACGAACACCTATTATTTGTACTCCTTCATCCCGGTATACTGAAAAAACAGTAAAACTTTGCTGTTTGAAATTTTAATTAAAATTTCAAACAGCAAAGTTTAAACATGCATTTTAAAACGCGTTTTAAAACATGCATTCTTTCTAAAAATAAATAGCCATAATGCGTGTTTATCTATCCGAATAAGTTATGACTTAAAACTTTCAAAACTTATAAGAATAAAGTCAACGGAGTCGACAACAGTAAATTCATTCAATTCAGCAGTCAATAGCGTCGGCAAGTATCGCAACTGTTACAGTTGAAACTAGCACATTGCCAACAAAGGTCTTATTTAATTGCGTTGGTATTTCAGAAGGCAATTTACTTTCTAACTTTATTATAAGTTTTTTAGTGTCTAACTAGGAGACAACTTTATAATTGCACTCGCAGATAAAGAAACAACTTTATTTTCGCCCGAACTCGAATAAGGACTTCATTACAGATTCTATGTTGAAAATAAACCCTTCAAAAGTGTAGATGCGCTTGGATTAATCGACAACAAAAGTATTTAAGAAGTACGAAACAAAAGGCAAGATTGTGGCCAGAGTCTTAAATTAATTTGCAAAACAAAACTAGATCAATCATTTCAGTAGAAAAGCATCGGGACGTTTTACGCGACGGTTTTTTATTTGACTTTACTTTTGAGGGATATTTATTTTTAGACTTCTTATAAAAAGTATCAAGCTTTAGTAATATAATCACTTTTCAATAGGCGATACGATCAAACAAAGAGCCCATAGAATATAAATATAACTACTTCTCCTAAATGGCCTGTGATGAAAGCGTCGCTTTGATCATTTTCTTTTCTTACTGTCCCATTGTTGGGCAAAGGTCTCCCCTACACTTCTCCAAAGGTCCCTGTCTCCCGCTGTTACTTTCCAAGTATTTGAGAAGGCATCCAGCTCATCTCGCCAACGTTTCCTGCGTCTAACTCGACCACGAGGTAGACCCAGATATATTTTATTTTAATAATCCTGTTGCGATGGGATATCATAGGCCTATCTGAAGTTCGAAGACAGGGGGAGGACTCGATAGTTCTCAATTCCGGTAACTTGCTCTTCTACCGGGAGGGCGACCAACAGTCCCAAGGTGGTGTCGGGTTCATCGTCCACAAATCTCTCGTGACCAACGTGGTAAATATCGGGAGTGTGTCGAGCAGCGTAGCGTACCTTATACTCAGAATATCCAAGCGGTAGTCGCTGAAGGTCATACAGGTATACGCTCCGACCTCGTCGCACCCCGATGAGGAGGTGGAAGCCATGTACGAGGACATATCTCGGGCGATACATGGCTACAAGACCCATTACACCGTGGTCATGGGAGATTTTAACGCGAAACTGGGCAAACGCGACGGTGATGAGCTGAGAGTGGGGCCATTTGGTTATGGGCATCGGAATTCCCGGGGTCACTTGCTGGCTAGCTTTATGGAGAAGGAAGGACTCTATATGATGAATTCCTTCTTCAAGAAGTGAGAATGCCGCAAGTGGACCTGGGTAAGTCCAGACGGTGCAACCAAAAATGAGATCGACTTTATCATGTCGACGAAGAGGCAGATATTCAATGATGTCTCCGTGATCAATTCACTTAAAGTGGGGAGCGATCACCGAATGGTAAGAGGCACATTGAATATCTGTACAAGCCTCGAACGGTCGAGGTTGATAAAGTCCACGCTCCGACCGGCACCGGTTCATATCCAAAACCCCGAGAGCTTTCAGCTCGAACTCAAGAACCGTTTCGAATGCCTGGGTGAATGCGTAGATGTGGACGTGTACAGTAATGGGTTCGTGGATGCTGTCCATACAACATATCTTAAATCAAATAAATGAATCAAATAAACCGTCTTCAAATAGATCATTATCTCTTTAATCACTAAACAGAAACATTATTTGTTTTAAAACTAATGTTTAATCTTTTATCTACGGTGCTTAACGCCCGATTTCGAGAGATAACAATTTTTTAACAGTTAGTAATAATAACAAACCTTAAAAAGCTGTCAATACGATATTGAAACGCTTAACTTTTTTTTTCTATCGATCTACTTAACTTTGGTAAGCGTCCCGCCCTCCCAAAGATAGACCAATGGTAAAGATAGAAATTCTTATCTAAGTAAGTTTATTGAAACGCAGATACGTGCCGACCGCTACTTTTGGTAACGAATTCAACTGATAGTTAAAGGTAGTTAGGTTATTGAAACCGGCCGTAAGTCTCTGACTCGCGATCTCCGCCAATACAACACAAAATGTGTTCGTGAGGCGATCGAGCAGAATAAGGGATCCAAAGTGTTCCAGAGGGATCTGTCTGTTGGGCAGAGTCAGCTGACAAAGCTGAAGACGGAGGATGGCAGAATCGTATCGTCCAAGCCTGAGCTCTTGGAGGAGATCGAAAGGTTCTATGGACAGCTATACACGACAACGCAACAACCCGCAAGCACTCCAGCGTCAGACCCTAGAGCTGGATTGACCCGACACTATACCGAAGATATCCCGGACGTCAGCATGCACGAGATTAGTGTGGCTCTCAAACAGCTTAAAAACAACAAGGCGCCGGGTGATGACGGAATTATGAGTGAGTTTCTGAAGGCCGGCGGTGCACCCGCTAGAAAATCCCTCCGGAAGCTATTTAATTCCGTCATTCTCGAGGGTAATACGCCACAGGCGTGGCACAGAGGTGTGGTGGTGCTTTTCTTTAAGAAAGGGGATAAAACCCTCTTGAAGAACTACAGACCCATCACACTTCTGAGCCACGTCTACAAGCTGTTTTCGAGGGTCATCACGAATCGTCTCGAGAGCAAGCTAGACGACTTCCAGCCTCCCGAACAAGCCGGTTTCCGTAAAGGCTATAGTACCATAGACTACATACATACGCTGCGGCAGGTTATACAGAAGTCCGAGGAGAATAACCAGCCCCTATGTTTGGCGTTTGTGGACTATGAGAAAGCCTTCGATTCGATCAAAACCTGGGCGGTGCTACAGTCTCTCCAATGGTGCCGGATTGACTACCAATATATCGAAGTGCTGAAGTGTTTGTATGAAAACGCCACTATGTCAGTCCGCCTCCAGGACCAGAGTTCGAAACCTATTCAACTCCAGCGAGGGGTGAGACAGGGGGATGTCATATCCCCGAAACTGTTTACCACTGCGCTGGAGGATGTTTTCAAGCTTCTGGACTGGAATGGACTCGGCATCAACATCAACGGCGAGTACATCACTCAACTTCGATTCGCAGACGATATCGTAGTCATGGCTGAGACCATGGAAGAACTAGGCACAATGCTCGATGGCCTCTGTAGAGTCTCCCAACAAGTAGGTCTTAAGATGAACATGGACAAGACGAAAATCATGTCGAACGTCCATGTTGTACCTGCTCCTATTCAGGTTGGGAACTCTACGCTCGAAGTTGTCGACAAGTATATCTACCTGGGACAAGTAGTCCAATTAGGTAGGTCCAACTTCGAGAAGGAGGTCAATCGTCGAATCCAACTCGATTGGGCAGCGTTCGGGAAGCTACGACATATCTTCTCGTCCAATATCCCGCAGTGTCTCAAGACGAAAGTCTTTGACCAGTGTGTGTTGCCAGTGATGACTTACGGATCAGAGACGTGGTCGCTCACTATGGGCCTTATCAGAAGGCTCAAGGTCACTCAGAGGGCGATGGAGAGAGCTATGCTTGGAGTTTCCCTGCGAGATCGAATCAGAAATGAGAAAATCCGCAGTAGAACCAAAGACGCCGACATAGCTCTCCGGATAGCCAAGCTGAAGTGGCAGTGGGCAGGGCACATAGCTCGAAGAACCGATGGCCGTTGGGGCAGAAAGGTTCTGGAGTGGCGGCCACGTACCGTACGACGCAGCAGAGGTAGGCCCCCCGCAAGGTGGACCGACGATCTTGTCAAGATCGCGGGAGGAGGTTGGATGCGGGCGGTTCAAGACCGGTCTGTGTGAAGAACCTTGGGGAGGCCTATGTCCAGCAGTGGACATCGTTTGGCTGATATGATGAATCCTGAATATTTTCAATCTCGGTGATCAGCTGAGCGACGGACGCGCAACTCGGTGTTTAAAAAGTGTGTTTCTCTTAAAGCCTCTCTTAATACCTACCTAAAGTCTACTTTCATCGGAATATATATATATATATATATCCGTTTTCACTTGTTGATCCGACCATGATTTCTTGATCCATTGCGAGCGCCCAAGTCTCATGTGGCTCCCTTCGGATCAACTAACGCCAACGTCGTTGCTAATAATAATTACGGCATTTTTATACAAATCCACACTTTAGGTGTTTTAGATTAACTTGATCCGATTCAAATGGGCCAATCGCAGCGCAGTATTCTTCACGGAGGGCAGTCATTGGTTCTTGGTCACTTTTATGTATTATTATTCTGTATTGCTTATCAGTTTTCATAACTTGCGGCATTTCTTAAATTAACTTGGTTTCTTTGTCCATTTTTCCAGCACTTTTTTTTACTTCGGAGTTCTTGGTTAAATATTTGTAGTAGGTAGGTACATTACCTACCAGAGGGGCCCGTGACAAAGTGGCGACCACTCGAATCTTTAAAAAATTCGCGAGGTAAAACGTGTTCATCACCGTCTGGTTTATAGATGGGTCATCATCATCATCCTCCCAGCGTTATCCCGGTTGCATCCAGGCCTTTGCCTTGGAGGCCGGGCTCCGCTTTCTAGTCTAACCAGATTTGACTGAATATTTGTTTTCCACAGAGCGACTGTTTTCTTACTATAACATGTATTACCATTTAATTTAGGGCACGGAGGGTGTGACTTTTTGTGGCTGGTCACCCATCTATAAACCAGACGGTGACGAACGTGCTTAACCTTGCGAATCGATAGATTCGAGCGGTCACCACTTTGCCACGGGCCGCTCACTTTATACGCCACATGTGCGTACTTATTTGAATCCAAACCTTTATAATATAGACCTGCTGGTCAATATTATGTGGCTCCAGGATTATGTTACTTGAGTATTTTTGTTTGAATATTTTAGCTTACTATTTAACGCATAATTGTATACCATAATCTGTACATTTATTTGGCTCCTTTAAGACATACGTATACCCGTCAATCAATACTTAATGGTTTGACATTACAATTATTTAAATTTTAATTTTCCATACATAGAATGATCCAGTAAATTTATATTTATTACGTCCATGTATTGTCAAATCCGAAAGCATACTATATTGATCCGCTTTAAATATGAACTGATACTGATAATCTTATGCACAATAGCTTATATGAATATTATGTGGCTCCATTACGTATGTACGCCACGCCATATCTGCGTACTTATATGAATTTGGGTCGTTTGGCTGATATGAAATATCATTATCATATCAGCCAAACGACGTCCACTGCTGGACATAGGGTAACCATCCACAAAAGATCACATCCCTCCGTGCCTCGTAAAGCACGTTAAGCCATCGGTTTCGGTTATCGGGATATCTTCGGGTTGTAGAGGTCAGACGGCAGTCGCTCTGTGAAAAAGCTAATATTCTGTCAAGTCTAGGCATCTGTGAAAATGTTTCTGAAATTTTTTCGAAACACAATACCCAGGATGGAGTTCCTTCAGCCATCTTTTTTTATTAATGTGAAACATTTACATAATAGAAAATAATAGTTAATTTGTTGGAATACTGTTTACAACGTTGTTTACTGTTTTTAAGTTCATAGTATTTTGCCGTCACCGGCGTACAAATGTTCCTTTTACATTAAATATAATCTTAAATATTATACAAGTCGACCAAGCCAACTAGACGAATGTCAACGTGACAAAATTCAACATAATTCAACAATTATTATCCAGAAATTATTTATCGTAACGTGCGAACGATAGTTCATTATATTGATCGTCACGGTGGAATAATTCAGTAATACACATGTAATTAGGTACGTGTAAAGGGAATATAACACGTAAAGGATAGTATTGTAACTTCAATGATATAAAAAAAAACGTTTATTGCTATTATATAATGATAGCAATGTCTCAGTGATTCGGCGTGTGAACGTACAATGCGCCTGCAATCGGTACTAGGAATTTCTGGATTATAATTGTTGAATTATGTTGAATTTTGTCACGTTGACATTCGTCTAGTTGGCTTGGTCGACTAGTAGTGCTACTACATAAGTCTCACTGTTCATCACACTGTATGTCACATTTTAAATTATAGGTCAACATTAATAAAAATTGCACGTCATAAGTTCTATTGAATAATATAGATAGAGTACTAATAATATATAACAGCCGTGTGGTTGACGGCATAGAATACAAGTGTCACCACCCCCTATCTTCCCGTGGGTGTCGTAAGAGGCGACTAAGGGATAACACGATGCAGATACCATCTTTGCGAAGAGACGGAAAACTCGACATCAAACCCTATACGACTGCCTCGTTGGTCTCGCGGCATAAATGTGCGCGTGGGATCGGGAGGTTCCGGGTTCGATTCCTGGGTCGGGCAGTGTTATTGGGTTTCGAAATTCTCAGTAGCAGCACGGAGTCTGGAAATGTGCCCGGTACGGCAATAGGCTCGCCCCTTATTACGTGGGACTAAAGTATATCTGGCGAAAAGTGGGTGTAGAAATACACCCCTGCCTACCCCTTCGGGGATAAAGGGCGTGACGTTATGTATGTATGTACTAATAATATTTATTTTATTTTTTAGACATTTTTAAATTGACATTCAATAATATTTTCTGACATTAAAATTTTTCAATAAAAATCATTTTATTGTTTATTTTTTATTATTTTTACATATTGTTTACAACATGTATTTTACTATGTATTAGCATGTAAAGTTGTGAGTACGATGTGGGCATTACTAAACATATAAACAAATAGTTGTGACAACCTGTCTGATGGCGTGGAGGCATAGTGATACAGATCGTGCTGGCTCCCTCACTCAAGGTGGAGCCGTACGATTGCTGTTGAATGCGGGCCATCAGTGGGCCGAGTCAGTCAAAAGCGTCAGATGATTTTCTGCATTGTACTTGCATACTAAGCCCTTTTTTTGTCTGGACTTTAAAATATCAAGAAAAGACTAAAGAAATTGAAGTGACAAAAAAAATAATGACTCTGAGTTTGTTTCGGCCTTTCTTCTCAAGAAGACATTTAGCTAGGAAAAGCCGGCATCATCTAGAATAGGGTTTTGACATGTACGAGTATAAGTGTTGTAAACAACCAAAATGCAGAAATAAATATGTCTTTATGCCTTTAATAATATCATCATTTAAAAGTGATAGGAATTTAGTATTTGGAAGAAAATGGTGACTGGCAGAACTTGTAGCTTTGGTAGAAAATTTGGCAGAATCTGTGGTAGAAAATGATGATATCTTTTACAGTCCACTACAGGAGTTAAGCCTCTCCACATGGTGGTTTTGGTTGTAGGACAGTAGTAGATAAAACAACGCGCTTATAATGTCTAGTTGGTATTACATGGCTATGATTAGCTGCTTACTATCAGGCGGGCAGACAGTAGCTCGTTTGCACACCTCTACTGTATAAAAGCGGTCAAGTGCGTGTCGGGCCACGTTTTTCGGTGTTATGTAGTGTACCCATGGGAACTACCCGTATTCATAACTTTTTTCAAAATAATTAATTGTACAGTTTTGTCCGCGTGGTTACAATGCATAACCATGGCAAATTTCAGCTCTCTAGTGCTTATAGTTTTTTCGTAAAACCATAATTGAAAAATCGTATATAATTAACGTCCGTGTCCGTGTGGTGACGGATTAAGAATACGAAATGTCACCACCCCATATCATCCCGTGGGTGTCGTAAGAGCCGACAGAGGGAACATATTATGCAGAGAACAACACTTTAAGAGAAGGAAAACTTGATACATCCCTATACCAACCCGTTTGGCCAGCGTGGTATAGTAGGACTGTTCAAGGCTGTTGATGATGATGATGATATAATTAACGTATTATATAGGTATGGAATTATGTGTAGAAGATGTCGTGACTAGGATTGAGAAAGGAATGCTGAAGTGGTTTGGACACGTGGTGCGAAGGAGTGAAGAAAGAATGAAACCGGCGAGGATGTATGAAAAGAGCAATGAGTGTAGAGGAAGCGCGTGAGGTTTGTAAGGATAGAAGCAAGTGGCGTTCTGTTGTCTGTGCCTATCCTGACTGGAAAAAGGCATGAGCATTTATGTATGTGTGTACGTATGGAATTATGTGGTATACGTATACAAGTAAAACATAGAGTTATTCATAACCGAAAATCATATCAACATAGTACTGTAAATTTTGCAAATTCTTAAAGGTGGTGGGGCCACGCTGGTTACAACATGAATCGCTCTACGGTGGAAGTAATACCCTCATACAGACCATCGACGTAAAGTGACAGTATTGTAAATGCTGTTGCGTTTCGTTAGGTGAATAAGAGTACTGGAGGCCCTAACCCGCCTTTTCACGCTCTTTTCCTCTTCTATGGGGAAAGGAAGAGAGAATGAGAAGGGGAGGGAGATTGGAGGGGAGAAAGCCAAGAAAACTTTGCCCGCTCCTCTTTTTCCTAAGGTCGGCAACGCGCAAGTGATGCCGGGTTGGTATCACTGGCTTCTATGGGCAACGGTTAGCCGCTTACCATCAGGCAGGCGCATTTGCCACCCTTGTAGTATAAAAAATGAATACTTCATTCATAGCATTTTAGAGCTGCGTAGTCCTCATGAGCAAATGTATTGTATGACCTATTACTGGAGCAATTAAATAAACAAAAAGTAGCATATAATTTAGAGTACAATTTTATTGTAATAATAGTTTTAAATAGAAAATAGTTTACCATACTACTAATAATCATGCAATTAATGAACTTAATCCTGGAGCTTCATAGTATTGATCGGTTGGTTAGCTGGTAGTATTATGACTGGATTTAAATAAGTATACAAATATGGCATGTAAAGTATAATGTGGAGCCACATCACATTGATTTGATTTTATATAAGTTTACTGGATTCAAATAAGTACGTACGATGCAGCATGTAATCAGAGTCAAATAATACGTAAATCAACAACATAATGTTAGCAAATAACTCCATGGCTGCTATAATTTCACTCGTGGATCTAACAATGCATGGTTATAATAAATATAAATCCTCTGGATCAACTTATGTATAGAAAATAGATAAGGATTTCATCTAATGATATTAAATATCTATGGGCCTTACCCGAAGGCGCAAGGTCACTCAGAGGGCGATGGGGAGAGCTGTTCTTGGAGGTTTCATGTGCGCGATCGAATCAGAAATGAGGAGATCCACAGGAGAACCAAAGACATAGCTCTCCGGATAGTCAAGCTGAAGTGGCAGTGGTCAGGGAACATCTCAAAGTTGAGGCCGTGGAGGCAGAAAGGTTCTGAAGTGGTGGCCGGATGAGGCCGCAGAGGAAAGGCCCTCGCAAGGTGGATTGACGATCTCGTTAAGAACGCGGGAAGCGGTTGGATGCGGGCGGCTCAAGACCGGTATGTGTGGAGAACCTTGGGGAAGACCTATGTCTAGCAGTGGACGTCGTTTGGCTGATATGATAATGAATTGATGATATTGCATCATACCAGGCAAACGACCCAAATTCATGTAAGCACGCAGATATGGCGCGGCGAGTATAGTAATGTAGCCACGTAATATCCACAAGCTTGTGTGCATAAGATTATCAGTATCAGTTCATAATATTTAAAGCGGATCAATATAGTATGCTTTCGGATTTGACAATGTATGGACGTAATGAATATAAATTCAATACATCATCTTATAAATAGAAAACTAAAATTTAAATAATTTTAATGTGAAACTATTAAGTATTGATTGACGGGTATATAGTCATATACCCGTCAATCTATCAAGTAAGTCTTAAAGGAGCCAAATAAATAAACAGATTATGGTATACAATTATGCGTTAAATAGTAAGCTAAAATTTTCAAACAAAAATACTCAAGTAACATAATCCTGGAGCCACATAATATTGATCAGCAGGTCTATATTATAAAGTTTTGGATTCAAATAAGTACGCACATGTGGCGTATAAAGTGAGCGGCCCGTGGCAAAGTGGCGACCGCTCGAATCTATCGATTCGCAATGTTCGTCACCGTCTCGTTTATAGATGGGTGACCGGCCACAAAAAGTCACAACCGCCGTGCCTTGGAGAGCACGTTAAGGCGTCGGTCCCAGCTGTCATCAAAAAGATCATTGACAGTCGTTACGAGGTATTAGTACCCCCGAACATCCTGACTCTGGTCTAAACCATAGAATATGGCTATCCCTTCGGTTTGCGGAGGTCAGACGGCAGTCGCTCTGTGGAAAAGCTAATATTCTGTCAAATCTGGTTAGACTAGAAAGCGGAGCCCGGGCTCCATGGTGAAGGCCTGGATGTAAATGGCATAACTCTCGGAGGATGGTGATGATTTGGCATAATTATAATACAGTATAAATGGAGCCAAATATTATACAAGAAATGGAAAATATGGGACTTAAATAGTATTTAAATTATCAAGTATAAATAGGATCATTAAAGTGCTGTTAAGAATGTATAAAATGGTTATATCATATATTATTATAATTACACGGAGCAAGTAGTGAAGTAACTTATCCCTGGAACGACATATTTATAATTGTCACGTCTGGATTCAAATAAGGACGGACGCATGGCATATAATTCGGAGCCAAAAAGTTGACGTCTGTCTGAGATATACGGCCGTTACGGATCCAGTTTTGTTCGGTACTTCAGGTGTCAGTAAGCTAAGTACAAGGCAGCTAATAACCCTCCCTCCGTGGGATCTCCATCTTGTCGTGGTGGGGGGGCTCAGTAACCGTGGATTGGTCACCCACGGTGAAGCTAAGAGGGATCCAGGAGGGGACGCTCCGCGTGGGCTTGGAGGGGCCTGCGCAGGATGCGTCCAACGGTGCGGGTGCGGGGGACGGTTCTGTCTGTCCCTCGCAGTCGGGTACGGTCGCGGGAGGAGAGGCGTGTCGGTGTTGCGTTGCCACGCACCCTATCTCCCGCGACCAAATGGGGGCGCACCATCGTTGTGTCGCGGTGGAGCCGCAGAGGAAGAGGAGATGCGGTGTTGCGTTGCCGTCCTCCCTATCCTCTGCGGCCGCTGGGCGTTTTGGCGGCAGAGCCCAACACCTTAATCCGCTGCCAAGGGGTTTTTGTTCGGGACCCGCCTAACCATCTGGCGGGCCAATCTGCCGGTCGGAGGGTGGCGATGAATGCTTCGGCGATGCCCTACCCTCCGACACACGGGTACATGAGAAAGTCAAGGTGTTTTTTAGTGGAAACACCACATACTCCGGCTCTCATTTCCCCCAAGTGTCGGAGATCCGAAGGGATTTTCCACCTCGTAAAAAACCCAAAGCTTCTAACCCTGAAAGAAAACCAAGCATAACCCTCGACCATTCATACGTCACCAAGCATTGAACGTTCCTATTACCTGACATTCGTCATATTCAAAAAGCCTACACACAGTCATACGTGTGAACAAGCCAGCATTCATTCATTTTTCAACTATTCATTTTGATTAATTACTCTTTAAAGTAGGGGGATTACTTTCAGCAAATATAACGAAATATGCTTTATTTCTTTATGCCAATCATAACTGCATAATAAGTACTTTATAAAAAGACCTGGACTTCATCTATAAACTTTTATTTTTATTACCAACAATGATTTTGAAAAAGGTGCACTTTTTGGTTTTTGTTTACCTATCTACCTAAGAATAGGTAGTAAATTTGACGAAGTTAGTGAAAATTTGGATTTCAAACAATGTGACGTTGTTAAATAAAAAGTGTTATTTCGGTTACAAACGAAAATTTGTTTATTTCAGTAAAATAATCTAAACAGCCTTTAGCAAGGTAATTAAATGGAAATTATTAACAAAACAATTAGACTAGTTACAAAGATAGAACCAGGGTCGCGTGATTCGGCGTAAATCTTCGGAAATTCGGGAATGCGTTTCCGGCGTCGCTCAGGGAAGCAGAGAAGTACTTAGCTCGGTCGCCGCAGAGCCGATGAAAGGGCCGGGCGCTCCAGTGCCACGATATTTATAGCAGCCTGAGGTGCGGGGGCCGCAACAAACATAACAAAAACATATAGGTAACAAACTAAAGTCAACTATTGTTGACTTTAGTTTGTTATATAAAACACTTTTTCGTGAAGATAAATTAATGTCAAAATTAGAACGCTGACGGCCGTAAAAATAATTATGAATATGTAACATTTACTTTTTTTACAAAATGCTTTAAATCAGGTTATACATAACCATTTTAAGTAGTGCTGGCTTATAATATGTTCTTGTACTTACACAAATTAATATAACATGAATCAAACTCAATTATTCGAAACATTTAAATGCATTTGAAGCAAAACTAACTATTGTCGGTTGCCGCGTATGATAATTAATTGTTTATCAACCGCTTAAGTAACAAGTTATAGTCTTGTGAATTACGGCCACGTGTCCTCTGCGACGCGCGAAGGTCACATTCATTGATCCGCAAGCTTTGCAAACTTTTTTTTAATTGCCTACGGTAATTAATTGCTACTGGTAATTATTGCTAATAATTACTGTTTTTTCTGACTTAAGGGACGAGTTCATACCCTTCTCTTTTCCTTTTTTTTCATTTTTCTACTATAACCTTCTGCTTGAGGATTTGTACGGCGATATAATTATATTTATATCTCTCTCGCTCTTCCTAGCTATAAATCCCTCATGGTGGTGGGGTATATTTCTATATAGTAGATATTATTAAATCTTTTGTGCTGCCTACTACGGCGGTGTCCTTCGAGATTTAATATTCCCTTTTGCTTACTACGTAATTATCCTCTTTATTACTCCACGTGTACCTACCATAGTTGGACCGGTTGAAAATGAACGTACCTAAAGATGCTAGCGTGTTAAATACTAGGTGTTTAGCTAGATTTCTGCGGTCATTTGTTAATCAAACGTACACATGTCACATGCAGGTTGCTCACTGACAACATTAACGAATTTAATCTTAGTCTATTTTGTATAAAAATACGAATATTATCGTAGAATTATTGGTTGTTCTTTTTGTTAAATGTTTATGGTTATTGTTGTTTTTGGTCTTCGATCTTCTTCTTGAAGCCTATCGGTATGTTATTTGCAAATGCATCTATTTTTGTATTAACTGTTCTTTGTAAACTCAAACATTTAAAATTCCTGCGTTGCAGTTATTGATTTTTTTTTTGTAATTTTTGCTTTTGCTAGTGATTGTTTTTGCTATGTCTGTTTTCTATTAAAATATACAAAACATCTAAAGATAAATTAATGCCAAAATTAAATTGAATATGTAACATTTACGTTTTTTACAAAATGCTTTAAATCAGGTTATTCATAACCATTTTAAGTAGTGCTGGCTTATAGTATGTTTGTTTTTTACGGAAACGAATATAACATGAATCAAACTCAATTATTTGAAACATTTAAATGCATTTGAAGCAAAACTAACTATAACAAAGTGGCTATTTACACATAAATGAAACCAATAATTTCTATACTTTAATAACTAAAGTAAATTAATTGGTGTACAAGTTCAAAAAAATCTCCTTTCGTATTTCACCATCGCCTATTTTAAACCTAAAAGCTGAATAAAATAATTAAATCTTATTCTATTACAGCAAAAATATGTTTATAAACGATGGGGTAAAGAATGTCATTAACAACAAAGTAAGACGCATATGTACACAAAGTTATAATTACCTACATATTTGTAAAAGCCAACAATAGTACTTATGTTTCTGAGTGTGACTTTTCGACATAACATATTGTGTTATATCAATGATTTATAAAAAAATGCTAAAACAAAGATAAATATTTCAGACAAAAATTTTCACCGAAATTTATTAAATGTAAGATTGCAGCAAAAATATCTCCTCTTGTGTATAAACTATCAGATATGTCTGGCAAGCCACTAGGTTATTTCCATATAAAAGATCTTAAATTAACGCACTACAAAGTTTAAAAATTAAATAATCAATGCTTATCACTAGTTTCACTGTGACAAATTTGCATCAAACTTGCATGAAGTTTGTTTTTCAAATGTAACACACCTGTGTTACACCAAGGCACAGGTTGGTGGTCCGAAAACAGCTGGTCGTCAAGCACCTCGTGCTGTATCTAGGAGGTCGACCGGCCACCAACGTGCTCGTCGTCATCCAAATCCTTTGAAAATCCAACTTCATGCAAATTGTCACAGTGAAACTAGCAAGTTAGCTTTGAAATTGCTGCAAGTTTGGCAAGTTTGCATTGTTATCTGGGATGACATCGATTGTCTCCTGCGGTGATATATTATTCATTACAACCTATCCCGAATTGTGTATTTGCCGTTAATGGCTAGTGTATCATGTTAATGATTGTGTGTTGTCCTTGAGTTGCGGCAATGGAATGCGGTACAGCTGCACAGTTATGAGCTATGACTCACTTGTTTACCTTAGCCGATCGCTCGGCACAAAACATTTTATTACCTTATTGTATACTTAATTATAATGAACATATTATTGCTTTTACAACTCGCATCGAGCGTGTTAATGAGCAATTTGCTTGTGATATTGGCAACTGGTCGTTATATTAATAGTTTTCGATATTTATATAATTTTTTTTACCTTGCACTTATCGAACCCGTGTTGTCAGGTGGTGCCTAACAACCTAGGTTTGGTAGCTATTTTCTCAAACTTCACGTATAATACCTCTTTGCGTGTCCTGTATTTATTTAGAAAACGACTCGCATCGGGAATGAATGCTGGCTTGTTTACACGTTTGACTGTGTGTAGGCTTTTTGAATGTGATGAATATCAGGTAATAGGAACGTTCAATGCTTGGTGACGTATGAATGGTCAAGGGTTATACTGGTTTTTTTCTTTCAGGGTTAGTAACTGCCTTGTACTTAGCCTACTGACACCACCACTCATCTGTTTCAGGGTTCCAAAATGCAGTTGTGGCCTACCAGCCACAGATTGTTCTCTCCCAAAAAATTCTGGCCTAATGGGGGGAGTGTGTGACGTCATCAATCGTCGTCGCAGCTCTTGGCTGGTATTCCGTCCGGCCCCCGTACCTCGGGCTGCTATAAATATCGTGGCACTGGAGCCCGGCCCTTTAATCGGCTCTGCGGCGACCAAGCTAAGTACTTCTCTGCTTCCCTGAGCGACGCCGGAAACGCATTCCCGAATTTCCGAAGATTTACGCCGAATCACGCGACCCTGGTTCTATCTTTGTAACTAGTCTAATTGTTTTGTTAATTTCCATTTAATTACCTTGCTAAAGGATGTTTAGATTATTTTACTGAAATAAACAAATTTTCGTTTGTAACCGAAATAACGCTTTTTATTTAACAACGTCACATTGTTTGAAATCCAAATTTTCACTAACTTCGTCAAATTTACTACCTATTCTTAGGTAGATAGGTAAACAAAAACCAAAAAGTGCACCTTTTTCAAAATCATTGTTGGTAATAAAAATAAAAGTATATAGATGAAGTCTAGGTCTTTTTATAAAGTACTTATTACGTAGTTTTGATTGGCATAAAGAAATAAAGCATATTTTGTTATATTTGCTGAAAGTAATCCCCCTACTTTAAAGAGTAATTAATCAAAATGAATAGTTGAAAAATTAATGAATGCTGGCATGTTCACACGTATGACTGTGTGTAGGCTTTGTGAATATGACGAATGTCAGGTAATAGGAACGTTCAATGCTTGGTGACGTATGAATGGTCGAGGGTTATACTTGTTTTTTTCTTTCAGGGTTAGTAGCTTTTTTTTTACGAGGTGGAAATGAAGCATATTTCTTTATATTTGCTGAAAGTAATCCTATATACTTTAAAGATTAATTAAACAAAATGAACAGTTTCTTGAGAGAAAAAAGGATCAACGAAGAGTAGATAAAAGGTACTATTATATGAATTGATTTATGGATAGTTAATATTAACTATTCATTGACTTGCTGCAGAGTATACCTTCCAGCCGGACCACACCCTACGACCAATAACTTCTTAACTAAAGGGGTTTATTGGACCATATTTGTCGTATGCAAGGTACTCTTTAGGTAGGTTTTGTCGGGATATTGATTTATTAATAGTTCATTATACTCTATTAATTAATTTGTAGTAGCGCGGCCTGAGAGCACTGCCTGGCGGCTGGCATACATAAATTGTTAATTAAAAGATATCTCTTGAGGTACTAAATATATATGCCGATGAAAGTAGACTTTAGGTAGGTATTATTTCGAACTATAGCATCCTAGTACTAAACTGTGGTCCGACCACAGAGGAACACACGTTTAAAAATCAACTCGGCGTATTGACACACCGAGTTGATTTTTAAGACGTATTACTACGAAAAAAAAAAGCTTTTGTGTGTTATATTTGTATAGTATATTCACCCCTGAACACGCACTGTATAATTCTGATATGTGTTTCTATGAAAAAAATAATAGGGATGAGGTTTGAAATTTCTAATAAACCTAATATTAGAAATTTGCGCTTTTGGCGCTTGCATTAGACCAATCATTGCATTTCAGCGGTGTTGCAATTTGCGGTCGACCTGTAATAATCTCATAGGGTACTCAATCGAATACTCCATAAAGCCAATCCAATATCTGTGTTGCTCTCTTATACAAGCACAGAAACTGTCGATACGAAAAATAAAGGATTATTATAAAGGCTTCTTGGCAAGTGTAGAAAGTTTAATATACCTACTTTAACTATATAATGTAATATATGTAATAGTATATTATATTTTTTGGTGGCCTGGGGCCTATGAAGCATCGGCAGCATTCAGTAATAAAATTGAATACCAATGCTTTTACTCAACAGAGAAAATTTTAATAATATAATGCCTGTTACCATGTAGAACTATTGTAGTCCCAGGATGGTTAATAAATACAATAAATCATGCAAGGCAAATTTCCATACAAGTTACTCCACTGAGTTCCAGACCTGAACCTGTTCCATATCTAACCGGACAACGGGAAAATCTTGTGGGTCGCAGACGGGTACATCTGCATGTATTCTACGTATTAGTTAGCGAATAAGAGCAATAGTCTAAAGGCAAAGAAATACGCTTCATACGTATTATAAATAAAAGCAAAATAAGAATCTTCAAAAAGAGTCTGGCTAAGTACAATCCTGGACTGTCTGAGTAATATCAGTGTTATAAGGATATATTGTTGATACCGTTGCATTTTGTTCAGTCAGTGAAGATTTGAAAAAGTGAGTAAAAAGTAATACCGTTATTTTTATAAGTCTGTGCACTATTGTGTTGGAAGTTTTATTAATACTTGTAGGCTCTCCATATTGGGTAATTTTCAAGTTATAGTAGCCAGCCATACATGTACCTACAGCTCGAACAATTAATCATTGATCGGTTCAGCAAATATGTTTGACAGCTTGTAGCAGGCACTTTTATTGGTCTCGGCCGTAGCTCCCGGAGTAGTTGTGAGTTAATGGCCTTGACTGCCTACACTTAAATGTTAATTTATATCAAAACAAGCCTTAGTTCTAAACTTAAAGGATATTGTATAATATTATGAGAGATAATATTCATGAAAACAAATAAAATGCACGACTCGCTTGACGCTTAAAACTTGGTCTGTTTCCGATAGGAAAATTCCTATGAAAATTCGAAATGGTTCACGGCGTGGATAGGTTTTGACTACAAACACTTGCTTAAGTGACTTCACTTTGTCAGCAATAGATTGAAAGTGTTAATCGGGCCTCCACCAAAGCAAAGAAACTCTGCTTTCGCCCAGCGTACACACAGCTTACGTCTCCACTACAAATGACTTCGAAACAAGTAACACTTCTCTTTGCCGCGCTGATATAAAAAGTATGTACAGAAGCTTAATAAAAAAGACATTGCAAATAACGATATCGAAAAGCGGGTACTAGATATATTTTGTAAATAACTCATAAGTTATTTACAAAATATTTCTACAAACCGCTTTTCTCCACTTTGGTTTATACGATCCCCTATGTTTAATTTAATATTCTATCAAATAAGTTTTGCCTCTGCGTCTGCACCAAATTCTACTTCAATTCTCAGATAATACTTTGAGTCTGGCTTGCATCCTTTTGTTTTAACTACAGTGAATGTTCCCGAGATATCCAGTCCGTATATTCCAGTTTGCAACAGCTTGAATTTTAGAACGAAATACGTTATTATACGTAATAGAAATACATCTATTCCTACAAAACATTGTTACATTTCACCGGCAAACAAAGAATTTGACAGGTGTACTAATTAATACATTATCATAATCCGTAAATTAAAGATTAAAAAGGCTATGTCCAAAGTTTAGTAGGCATATCCAAAAGTTGCGAATTTGTATGTAATTTGAGCTTAAAAAATGCTTTTAATATTGGCTACACAGGCGAGATGGTTCTTAAGGCCATCTACGTACCGTTAAGCATTGCGTCGAGTTGTGGTTTCTATCCTCCGACTTAAAAGCACTTTATGCCAAACTCAAATTGTTGTCCGTCAGTTATATATATTTTGTGTTCAAGTGTATGTAAAGTCCCCTGCGAAACAGATCTTGTTCCTAGTGCTGAATGTTCTTCAAGATAAAAATAACTAACTACATTTTATTTCATTTACCTACCTCTCTGTAGCTGCTTCACATGACTCATATAGGCATCGTAGGGTATATAGGATAGTAAATAATTAAAATCCTATTTACATGTACACTAAATTATTCAGTATTTATATTGTGTCATTTCACTCATGACACGTGATCAGTTAATCCTAGATAATACCACTGTCATCAGTTATCAACGGAGATCATTAATAGTAATGTGTGAGCTACGTCATAGTACAGTTCATATATCATCTACTGATAACTAGCTACGATAACAAACGCTTGTTTGTATCCGAGCTAAGCGTGTCAGTAGAAGAGATGATTTGCGATGGAAGTCTCATTCAGAGATTTGCATATAAAAATATAGGTATTATTTTTTCGGGCATTAAAACCAATCACTAGGCAAACGATAACCCTTTTCGTCACGTTGGCAGTTGGTACTAAACTGTTAAGCCAATCAGTTCTGAAAATCAGAGCAAACGTGCTACAAGTATTAGCCAAGGTCGTCGCGACGTACCTATTAGGTACGTCACGACGATGATGATGACATTACGAATATACCTTTACTGCGTCTGACCAATTTTTATCACTATCTGTCATTTACTGAATAAGGTCGATGGAAGACCATTGCTTTTATTTAGTATGAATAATAGTGTTTCTAAATATAAATGTACTTTTATGGAACCAACTCTCAACTTCACTAATTTTCTTTTTGTGTGGGTGTGTGGCTAACTCCAGTTTCAGAATTCATATGCTTATTCAGAGGTATGAACCGGCACAAGTGGCTTAACGTGCCTTTCAAACAAAAATAATGAGCAAAGCCACTGCAATCGGTCACCCATCCAAGTAGTCAATAAACTAGCTAGCTTTACTTTGCCTATTTATCACGAACGGTAGTAAAGCCACGCTTAGGCGATAAAACTTATCAAATTGAAGGCAGAAATGTTCTCAAAGGACACACATGACGATTGTCGAGCATGGTAGACTATCATCATCGGCCCTGTATATAAACTGCCCCACTGCTGGGCACGGGCCTCTTCTCACAATAAGAAGGGTAAGGCCATAGTCCACCAGGCTGGCCTAGTGCGGGTTGGCAGACTTCACATGTCTTTCGAGAACATTATGGAGAACTCTCAGACATGCAGGTTTCCTCACGATGTTTACCTTCACCGTTTAGCAAGCGATAATTAACAACTATACGCACATTACTTCGAAAAGTCATTGGTGCGCGCCGTGGATTCGAACCCCAGACCCTCTGCGTAGCAGTACGTCGATCTCTCCACTAGGCTATATATCCTCACTCTTTTCACGGTTAGATGAAACTTGTGCTACAGAACTGATATCATACACTAAAATAAGTTTATAAATACATTGTCACAAATAACGTTACGAACTTCTCCCATATTAGGTAAATCTTCAAATACAACTTTACTGCCAAGTCATACAGACTAATATTGCTTGCTGAATTACCATATAATGCTTTAAACGACATAATTATTTTAGGGACCACATGTAGGTATCAGCTCGGATATATATCCGCTGCAAGGAATATTCCTTGCAGCGTGAAATTTGTTTGTTCTGTCAGCACCTCAACGTCTACAGTTGGTGGAAAATGTGCTGATAATCACTACATAGTATAAAACAAAGTCTGTCTTCTGTCTGTCTGTCCCTATGTATGCTTAAATCTTAAAAACTACGAAACGTATTTTAATGCGGTTTTTTTAATAGATAGCATGATTCAAGAGGAAGGTTTATATGTATAACTGACGCGGGCGAAGCCGCTGGAGACGTCTAGTATCCAGTATACCAACATTCTTTGCTTCTTGTCAAAGCTTCGGTTAGAACAAAAAATATGCATTATTATGTAGCTGCATAAGAAAAGAAAAGAAACATCATAATTTTACATTTGTTAAAATATTTATATCTGTGTGGAATCCACAAGTAACACAGATCGTTAAGACGTATCCTGTACATAGTACGGTTTCTTTTACCACGACCCATAAACAATAAAATTATGAAGCCTTTCAGAATTGACGATGAACGAGTAGCAGGAAACATAAAATATAAGGTGTGTCGCCCGAACTTCATTTCTCCATTAGTAGGGTCATGCTACCTTCGCTAAATTACGCTAATGATGGATTGCGTGAAACAGTTCATTACAAATTACACCAAGACGCACACTTGTCGAGCCACAACGCTCTAGATATAAATTATCACAAATTACTCCAGAACTCAGCATGATTTCACTTCAATGGCAAAATCCTATTAAGGTCGCCCAGACCTTTACTACCTGTTGAAATGATTAGCGCCAGAAAAGTTTGACTTTGTCATCGCATTAACCGGACGCCACTGGACTATGTAGTAAGATGTTTTCTACTGGAATAAGGAATTTCAACGACGGAGATCCAGACGATTACAATAAAAGACACGCTTTCTTAAAGGTATACAGCCTGAGCTAAATAATTTTGGCCTTTTATAACCCAATGATTAGTATTTTCAAAGCGTCTGTGATGCAGAATTCTCGCTTCACTACTTACATAAACCAACTTAAAACGAGCTTCTAAGCTAAAGAGGCTAACAAAAATAATGGAAGAATGTTGCCGTCTACAAAAGAATTTAAATATAAATTGGCTAACAAATTTCTTACGCAAATACGTTCCTGATTCATTAAATATTTTACTGGTAGTAATTTCTATGGTAACGATGCTTAATGTTATTTTTTATTAAACTTGAAAGTCTATCAAAGCAAATAAATGAGCCGTCGGCGATGAGATGTTTAAACTTCCGTGATTTTTAAAACTGGGGAAATTATTATCTTACGTTATTACAGCATGCGTTTTTATAAAAAAAAAAGTTATCTAATATTACCCCATAAAGTATCAAGAGACAAAAAAGAGGATTATGAAATGTATCAATAAACAATATGATAATAATGATCCAATCCATAATAATAAATTTATAAAATATTACGATTTATAAATTTGATCGTACGCCTATGCGTACATTCTTATACGAGTAGCACGAAACACTTTAACGTTATGTGATTAGGCCTCAACTAAAGGCATCAAGCCTTATAGCGTACTAAATCAGGCGCACGCGAGATCATGATTTTGATATTCAACTTTGATTACTTCATTGTTCTATTAGAGTACGCAAATTACACGTAATTACGAATATTACTTTTATGAAGTCCATTCGACTTAATCTTTGTTATAGCACGAGATTGTATACAAAAATCATTTGAAATTTCGGCTAATAATTTTGTTATTTGATTGTGAATAAAGTTTTCTACTTAAATGTTTCTACCGGCTTCCCAAATATTTTAAATCCAGTGGTAATGCAACTGAAAATCTCACACCTGTGGCAGACAGCGATATAAATGACAGTTTAGATGACCGCTACAGTGATTTTAAACCCGAAAATGGTACAGAAGTAGTGCTGCGAAATAATTCCATACGAAAAAATATGTAACTATAAGTAGTCGTGTAGTGGTTGAAAATTTATCAGTATTAAGCTCTAGTTACTCTTGCTCTGTACAATTGAATGACATATCACACTGCTCCGTGCGTCCGATCTGCTAAAAGCGTACATAAAGCTTTCCCTACATGTTACATGGACGTTGGAAACACGTGTTTTAACCTTGTTACTTTTTGTGTATATTACAACCGAAAAGTGGCTTGCAATATAAACCCTACAATCATCATCATCGTGCTAGCGTTATTCCAATTACACCAATACTGTCACCTTGAAGCTCAGGTTAACCGAATAAACCTGAATATTAGCTTTTCCACAAAGCAACTACCGTCTAACCTACACAACCTAACGGACTCACTCACGGGGTACTCAGTCCCCATAAAGTGTTAAAGTTCTTCATGGCAGCCAAGACCAACGACCTAATAAATCGACGGCGTTAAATAGTTATTGAATTTGCACGTAACATAGGAAAGTCACTGATGGTACTCATCACAGTCATCGGTCAACATTACATAACAACAACGTAACACAACGTAACACTCGTACAAAATTTACTAAATTTTCTTCTAATAACATAAGTAAGGAATAAATTCCTATGCTTGTCTGATCCTCCTGAAATCCCATGATCGAAATGCAAGTAGTGTTTGCCTGCTAGTTCCAACTAATATTCGTTTTATATAATTCCACATCGAGCTTCATACCTTCACTCAAAATCAGAGCGATTACTTTACGGTCCAACTTGTACTGATAGCTCTCTACGTTGCTACTCGGCAGATTTCAAACGTTTTATGGAATAATATTGCAAACTTTAATAAATATAGAATCGTAGCAATGCGCTTTCTTTGAGATTGGAAGGATCTTACGATGATGCCTTTAGAGCCAGCAAGACTTATAAGAACGTGATTTGTGCACTAAAAATCCACTGAAAATGTCATGGCGATTTAATTTATTGTTTGGAGATTTAATGGAATGTTTGTTGTTATGTCAATAAATTTGAAATTAAGTTAATTATAACATTTAGTATTTGCCAAAATAATATCGCAATAAGATTACTTGAAGTATTAAAAAACGTACAACCTGCCTCCATTCGTCTGTATCCAGGGACCGACGGAGTCAGCCGTGTAGCTGAGTCACAAAAGGTAAAGGCAAAGTATTTAGAAGAACTGTACACAAAAAGTTGAACATTGAATTTTAATCCTCTTTTAGTCTAGGTATGAAAAATATACAATTTTTCATAGCTAACCCGATTTTGCCTACAGAGTCCCTATATTTGAACTAAAATTTGTCCTACCCCAATATTGGCTGTGACGTTCTGGTTTCTACATCCTATTGAAAGCTTTTAAGTAACATTTAATTGGGAAAAATGGAAGCCTCTTTAATTTGTTTAATAAAACAGCTTTATATCAAAACAGGCCGATAGGTTAAATAATATTATATAATTTTATTCGTTGGCAATAACACAATAACTCTTCAAAGATATTAGAAATCTTTTTTCCCAACGTTTCATACGTTGTAAATATGGCTGGTGTAGCCCATGTCGCGAAGTCAAAGAAAATGTATAATATTTCACCTCTTATAATAATGCGCTTGAAGGCAACAAAAAATATAAGTGCGTATTAAACGCTTTAAAATATTTATATTTTTCAAACCTTTGCGGTTGATATAGTTTCATGAAAACGACACAAATTCGAGGTTGGTAAAAATTATTGAATTGAAATATTTTATTGAATAGCTATTCTTTTTTTATCACGGCATTAACTTAATGCTGCGCTAGGGCAAAATTATTGATCTTTTCAGATAAGTTAGCCCTAAATTAAACGATCACTTGGTATTCAGTAGCCTAACATACCAATAAATATTGACATACATTTTCTCCAAACATCCCTTAACGACACTACGCATTAAATCAACGAGGAATGCTACTCAGTAAACATTATTCCCGAAATTAATCTATCGATAAAGAATCATTATGCCAATGTATTTATTTTTCCTGAGTAGCCGAAACAAGCCGTGCAGAATCTACGAGAATTGGAACGTGTTCACTGAAGGATTATTCCGTGATCTGAATTGACCCACTTATCTTAATCTTGTTGGATTCAGTCTTAAGGGCTGTTTTAAATTCAAAACGTTCAACTTGAATGAAATGTTGTTTGTTCATTTATTTTTATTGATGTTCATGTAATGGCAATGGCATTTACAATTTCATGGATGAATAAGATAAATTAATTATCTTTGTATAATTATAATTTAGATCAAGTTTTCTTTTGAGCTCACTGTCTAAGAACAATTAATTGTCACTGCCATAAAGTATTATATTATTTTTCTATGAAAATTATCGCGGGTAAGACTTGGATGTGGCGAACCATTACACTTTGGCCATAACGATTAAATGGCAGTCTCAAATCCTGCTATCAATGCAGGTATGACTGAATATGATTTAACATAAAAACGCCAGATACAAAAAAAATGTGATAAAAATATGACTTATTTTTATATGGAGACATAAGTCAACTTGAAGACAAAAGCAGTTTTCCTCACAAGTACCAAAGTCTTCAGCGCAATACACATTGAGCCCGCCGGGCCGCCGACATATGTCGGCGGTCTAGTTGGCGGCTTGACTTTATACAAGTCGGAAAATTTGGTCGGCGGCATGTCGGCGGCTTGAGATGAGAAATTTATTTGGCAGTCAGTGATTAAGATTATTTAAGATTAATTAACGTAAGACATTTTTTGTCGTCCCACTCCATGTCGTAAAAAAAAATACAAGCACGTCACTACAGGTCGAGCGGTGCCGGGCAACTGAGCGCAGGCGTACCCAAGCCGCCAACATGTCGGCGGGCAACACGCGCGGGCGCATGTTGCCGACATGATTCTTTTCATACAGGCCGCCGGGTTGTGTCGCCGGGCTTTGTCGGCGGCCCGGCGGGCTCAGTGTGTATTGCGCTTTCTACAAATCTTTACCAACTGTCCACAAACATTTTCCAATAAGCTAAAATAAGAATAAAAGAAATTGTTCCTAAATCAATAGATACGGTACGGTAATATCAATGGCAGTGTCGAAAATGCCAATACAGATTCTTTGAAGATATGCTTATAGTTTGTGCCGATACCAATTATAAACATCGATCTTTAAACATTGTAGAACATCCCACTGGCACCTCAATTCCAATTAAGAAAATGTAATATGCTGAAATCATATTTTTCATAATAGCAATTACTTTAAATAATTCCGAAATTTCATTGTTTGTACGCAATATACTAAGATGTATGTAATGGGTCTATAATTATTATCGAGTAATTTATAGAAAGTAAAGGCAGCAGAGCTTTAGTCAACTCGTGACCGTGGCCAAAACGTTGGTAAACTAAGAGCTATTACTTTACCGGATATAGATCATAAATAGGTACTTAATTTTATTTGTCCTTGCCACTTTGGAAGTCACGCAGGAGTCTTATACGATTTATTAGGATTATTTATTTATTTACGATATTTATGATGTTTAGTACAATACGTATATACTTACTTATAATCTTAATAATGTACTAAAAGATATTAAGAAATATTTTCTTGAAATTAAGATTTTGAATACCTAATTTATATGCATAAATACATAATATTTATGTTACGAACGTATTCTGTTTTACTTTGAAATAATGACGCAATCGAGTAATTATTTTAAAATAAAGCGTTTAGTAAGTAGCTTTTTATTGCTTCACGATGTAAACCCAAGTCAAGAGCTCATCATTTGATACTCTTGGCAGGTAGATGTCTTGTGTGACTCACCTCTACATGCGTTTTAGCGGGTAAGCCCCGACTTACCCGCTAAAACCAATGCAGTGTCTATCGGCGTCCTGTAGGAGCGGGGTCACGCGAAATGTAGTTAGGTTAATTTGCCATAAACCCGTCACTACCTCGTTATCGACCGCCAGGTTTACGTAGCAGAAAATATTTAGTACCTAATCTTTAAGTGCGTGAACGTACAATACGTATATACTTACTTATAATCTTAATAGTTTACTAAAAGATATTAAGAAATATTTTTGTTGAAATTAAGATTTTAAATGCCTAAAATGCATAAATACATAATTATATTTTACAACTTTCACGATTGAAAGATTTAATTAAGTAACATGAATAATGACGACGCCTGCTTCGTTAGTTTACATTCCAATTAACCCTTTAAAGTTTGTGCACATAATTTCAGTTAGCTTTAGTTGATTGAATCAGGCGTTACTTGGCGGAACTCCATTGTAACCTAATGGCAGGAAAGAGGAACCCACAACGCTCCCTCTGATTGACCACCGTCAATGTCGTAATGTCATGTATCATTTGACGTCTTACATACTTGTCAAAAGGGCATTAGAATGTGCGTATTGGAACAATTAGAATTTTAAAGCGGGACAAGCATACATTACTGAACGATTAAACCAACTTTAACGGATCCCCATTAGGTACTAGACGTCATAATGACGCACATCATTCGAGAAACGGAGGGAATTACAAAGTACAATCGTTTATAAGACATGCACACGGTAGGAAAGCGCTCAGTCGTTACCCATCGCTCCTGTGGATGCCTCGTGCAGAGGCGAAACACGTGTCGAAGAATAGTCGGCGCATACAGTGGGATACTGCAAGTCAGGTATCTTCCTGGAACTCATACCATTCCTATATCCCTTATCCTTTCAGAGGAGTTGGGTATTGTCAACTTTTTTCTATTGCAATAGTTGGGGTGGTCAATCCGAGGGTGCGTGGTGGGTTCCTCTTTCCTTCCATTAGGTTTGAGTTAGCTTTGTTAATTTAAATATAATTTGAATATTTTTCTTTAATCCTAGTTTTATCAATAATTCTTTTATAAAGGTCACTGCCCTGACTCTGACTTCTAAGCTTCTAAACCCACCCAAGACAAATCTTTGTGCAATGATCTTGTTTGACTTCGTCACGCGTTGTCCATGGCAACACGTCCAACGCGCGTAAATACCCTCGCGTTGTGTGCACGCAATATAAATATCACAATTCTTTCGCTCGTATAATCTTCAGTTAAATGTCTTACACAAAACAGAAGTCGATACATAGTTTTTTCAAGCCCCGATATTGTATTTTTATATGTATTTTATCGTTAAGAGGCTACCTTGAAGGTCAAACAATCGTGCAGCGGTCATCATTAAGTGTTAGCTATAAAGTTGAATGTCGCACGGTTTTTGACATGGCATGCCACCACGAAACTGTCTGAAATCTTATTTCGTTTATAACTCAAGTAATAATCGTTTTAGAGACAATTTGTTTAAGCATACATACATACATACATAGACTCACGCCTGTTTCCCGGAGGGGTAGGCATGTGGCATACCTCTCTTGCTTCATTCACTTCCATCAAGTTTCTCATGCATGCTCTTCTGTTTAGGGTACTTCTGACCTGTCCTTTTTATAGGATGTCTCCAATCTGGTCAAAGAACGTCCGCCTAGGTCTTCTTCTTCGTCCTGTCCCATTCACATCTACCTCATATATCTTCTTTGTCAATCTTTCGCCATCCATCCTCTCGATGTGCCCAAACCATCTTAACATGCCTTTCTCGATGCTTGTCACTACATCTTCTTTTACCCCACACACTGTCATCATATCACACTATTCTTTACTCTGTCGGTCAAAGATATACTTCTCAGTGCTCTCATTTCTACAGCATTTATATCCTAGTGAGATGATGCGAACGGTAGTAGTGCCCCTTGTTAAAAATAAGGCTGGCGACCTCGCGGACAGCAGTAACTATAGGCCCATCTCACTAGCTACTGTAATATCCAAAGTGTTTGACAGTATGCTTAATACACAACTAAATAAAACTGTAAAAATAAACGATAACCAGTTCGGGTTTCGACGGGGTTTATCAACAGAAAGTGCAGTGTTGTGTCTTAAGCATACTGTCAGGTACACAGATACGCAGCGTGGGACTCCAATTTATGCTTGCTTCCTTGACTTATCCAAGGCATTTGATCTGGTGGCTTATGACGTACTGTGGAAAAAATGGAGAAGGATAAGTTTCCTCTGGAGCTGATTAACATCTTAAAATATTGGTACGGCAACCAGATCAATAATGTACGATGGGCTGAATCCTTTTCGGGGCCATATAGGTTGGAATGCGGGGTGAGGCAGGGAGGGTTGAGCTCACACACGCTTTTCAACCTGTATGTGAACGAGCTGATTGGCAAGCTCAGCAGCACCAGGGTAGGTCGCTACATAGACCGAATCTGTGTAAATAATATTAATTATGCTGATGACATGGTGCTGCTGAGCACGTCAATTTGTGGTCTCAGAAAGTTGGTCGCTAAATGTGAGGAGTATGCCAAATGGCATGGCTTAAGGTACAACTCCAATAAGTCGGAGATCATGGTCTTTGAGGCTGGGAGTAGTCCGGGATATGTACCACCAGTGTTACTCAATGGGACTCCACTACACAGAGTATTTAAATTTAAATATCTTGGTCATATATCCGCTTGCTTGCTCCGCGCCGCAACCCACGCCGGCCCCTCTGCCCGGCCACTTGAAAGCGATAACGATCAAATGCCCGCGCGTTTTTATCGCCTCGGCGCGCGGGTCGGGTTCCACACAATCGGTCCTTGTGACTTAATTTGTTTTGAAAGGTTGTTAAGTGTTATATTATTTATGTTTGTTATGAAACTAACTATACAATGTTATCTTTGTTTATTTAGATTACGATTTTGGTGTCGAGTGATGCTCGTTTGAAATTGAGATAGCGCGTTTTAGAGTTCGCTTTGTATTTATAAGTTCATACCTCAAAACTTAAAGCGGTGACATATCGTTTTTAATATTTAATTACGTTACTTATATATTAGATAATAAGATAAAAATAAAAAAGTACACTTGTTTATACATATTTATGAATTACAGGCCTCTGATTCTAAACCATTATCTGGCGCCGCGCGGCGTAATTTATGTTAAATTTGATAAGGCCATATAATGCACAAATAACAGTTTTCAACGTACTAATAAATAAACACTAAATAAGTAGTCTCATATTTACACTTTTAAAACAAAAAGAAATCATAGGGATAGCATTCACCACTTCTGAGTAATATGAACATTTCTGAAACAGTTCCCATGCTCTCAGTAAAATCACTGTTGCGCGCCAAAATCTACTTGAGGTCTCGAAAAAAGTCAAATCTTATATTTCATGCTAGAATTATTATATATATACGTGTTAGTTATTAACATACCTTGATAAACACAATAGATCTTAAAGAATAAAACTAAATTTATCAGAAAAAACAGCACAAATACACTCACACATTCCGCACATTCCGCACCGACTCAACACTCAATGACAACATTGACAACGAACGTTTTTTTTTTTTTAATTTCTCTATGGAGTCGAAACTCGACTGGGATTAGTATGACGGGAAATTTAACGTAGAAACGAGATACATAATACAAACTAAGCCCTAGAGCGACAGAGACGAGTATATTTCACTCTTTCGACCGCGGGAGCCATGTCTTATACAGTATGACACGGGCAAAGTAGACTGAGATGCGATGTTATATGCCATATAACACGGGCAATTTAGTGTTTGAATTTTGTTATATGCCATATAACACGGGCAAGCAAGCGGATATTGACCCCTGACCTCAGTGACGTTCTCGATATTGAGCGTGAACGGAGGGCTTTGTCAGTTAGAACGAACATGCTAGCTCGCAGATTTGCACGCTGCTCACTTAAGGTGATTGTTACGATATTTCAAGCATATTGTACGTCATTTTATACGTGCAGCCTGTGGGCTAGATATACCCAACGATCGTACAACGACCTCCGTGTCCAATACAACAACGCTTTCAGGGTATTGGTGGGCTGCCTCGTTTCTGCAGCGCATCGGGGATGTTCGCGGATGCACATATAAACTGCTTCTACGCTACAATGCGAACGAGGTGTGTTCTTTGGGGCCAGGGTGCGGGCCAGCTCCAACAATATCCTGAAAATGATAGCTAGCAGGCTGGATTGCACGTATGTGAAACACTGCAATACCATCTCACATGGGATGATATAAATAAAATGTAAAATTAATTAACTAACATAGTTCTTAAGGTTTTACTAACATATTGAGCCTCTGTTACTTGTCAAATAAACATTATTATTTTTTTTCTACTTTCAAGTCTCTTCTGCCATACCCAACTTTCACTACCATACATAAGGGTAGGCCCTAACACCCCTCTATGCACAGCCAAACGTGCCTCTTTTGTTTAGGCCATCCCTATTAAACTAGCTCTTCTTCTGGTGAGTAGCAATGTCAAGGCGAAAAGTTAAGAATTTTTTAAAATATCGAAAAAAATGTTTAGAGAAAGCATGTTTTTCAAATTAAAATCCTATTGAGCGAAAATGTTCCAATCGTGTATCTGTCTAAGGAGGTACTAGATAAAGACCTGAAAAATAATATACAAAATTTTCACTTTGCGAGTGTGTCACTGCTTCAAAATCGGTAAGCAAAAAGGGCATTTATTTTTGACGTAGTCCCTTAACGACAACGTGTAATCATTTGATCTGTAATGTGTCTGATTACTTCCATTAGATTAATAATTAAATAAGCACATCATGATATAACAAGTAAATATTTGTGTTCATTAAACTCATGATGCAAAGCTTTTCCTGATATTCAAAAAAATGTCTAGACTCACGATCTTCTTAAAACCTACGCAATATCTACAACAGTGTAAATAATTTTAATAAGAGAGTCACGTTTTCAGATGTAATTAGAATACAACGAAATAGTATTAATTTATTTTCCAATAATGAATAGAGCAACAAAATTATTAAAGAGATTGCCTGAACCACAATCATCATTAGTACCATTTCGCCGACACGCAATCAACTGGATAAACACAAACCTATCCGCTGTGATCGATTTGAAACTCCATCAAGGTGTGTCACCGTTTAGGGAGTCCTAATAAGGAGCGTCATCGACCCATACTGGTGAAGTTTACCGGCACAGACATCAAGGCTGCTGGTCCAAGGCTTCTGTCAAAGAGTTTCTGACGAAGGCACGACAGTCAGTATTCGGTTGAGGTTACACTTTGGCGTGAAGAGTTGCTGGACGCAGGATGGCGTGACACCCGATGGCAGCCGACACAGGATCGTTTCCATGGAGGAGCTCAATCCAGTCCTTGAGAAGTATCCTAACGTTCCTTCTAGTGGGCCGGCCAAAGCCGCCTCAAGTTAACTGGTCGTATCTATTTTCTCATTGTAGTTGTCCATATATATTTTTGATCTTATTTCTTGTTTAAATGGTGGCATGAATAACGTTTCTTGATGTCTCATCTAGGTATTATCTACTTTCAAAACTTGTGTGCATTGTTGTCTTCCGTATACCTCTTATTTTGTTTTTAAATTTTGTTTCTGTTCGTAAACAAACATTTTATAGTGTTTTCTCTGACACATTATCAGTCTGTCATAGCTGTCAGTTTGACAGTTAACTTGTCTCTGGATAGCGTTCGGAAACGCTTTCAATTAACTTAATCTTATGCTATGTTAGATTGTTAGCTTTTTTTATTTAGATTTCTGTATTTTTTTATGCTAATATTTTATTATTTCTGGCAGTAATAAAATAATTTGTCTTAAGTTGTATTTGTAAGAGTCGGTTGGCGGGTGGTGCAGAGATTATTGATTTTAAGCCACCCTAATTTTTTTGTACAAACACTGTATTTTATTTTATTATTATTATGTATATATATATATATATATATATATATATATAATACAAGTGTCACCACTCCCTATCTTCCCGTGGGTGTCGTAAGATAACACGATGCAAATACCATCTTTGCGTAGAGAAGGAAAACTCGACATCAAACCCTATACGACTGCCTCGTTGGTCTCGCGGCATAAATGTGCGCGTGGGATCGGGAGGTCCCGGGTTCGATTCCTGGGTCGGGCAGTGTTATTGGGTTTTTCTGTCACGAAATTCTCAGTAGCAGCACGGAGTCTGGAAATGTGCCCGGTACGGCAATAGGCTCGCCCCTTATTACGTGGGACTAAAGTATATCTGGCGAAAAGTGGGTGTAGAAATACACCTCTGCCTACCCCTTCGGGGATAAAAGGCGTGACGATATGTATGTATGTATGTATAATAAAATAAAATACAGATTCTACTGATTTATTTGCTAATAACAGTTTTTGCTCTTTAGATGACCTGACTCTCGGCGATACTTTACGGCAAAATTTTAACTAACTTACAAGTCGGTTATTGAATGTATGCCACATTAAAGCACAGAGGGTACCCAGCCATTTCAGTGACCTTTTCGAAGCTTTTTCAGGTACTAATGTTCACGCCGTCCTGATTTCTGAGAGCTGGCTTAAACCTCATCTTCTTTCTACTTCTACCCTCTTCCTGGCTTAATTTTAGTTAGAAATGACCGAATTGATAGGAGAGGTAGAGGAGTAGCTATACAACGTGTAATGGAAATAACGCACATCCTCAGACACCCCAATTAGAAAACCTTGTTATTATCATAATGCATGCATTGAAATATTTTTTTTATTAGCCTAAACATTGTTTTTGATCGAAAGTATTAACTTCATTATAAGTAAAATGCGTGGTCACTACAAACCTGCGCACGCACACAATCACACGAAACGTTTGCTGTGGTAAACAAACGACAGCGAAATACGATACGGTCTATCATTTTTTAACATCGTTAGTGGCTATTGTGACTATCTTAATTTAATCATAATAATCATACCTAGTTAGCATTATTGATACGTTAGAAATTAAAGTAAAAGGGTATCAATGAGAGAATTAAAGAAGAACGGCGTGTTTAAAGTTGTGAATCATAATTTTTTTACAATAAAAGAATAACCATAGAATGAACAATCACAGGCTTATTGTCACTTGTTCGGCGTCCTCTTTTTAAAATGCTGACATCAGGTGTCCACCACCCGGCTTAAATATTCCTTTAGTTCACACACACAATGTTTCTTTTCACTGTTTCAAAAGCAGCTGATATCTTATTTTAACTCCCCGGCAGTTGTTGTCTCAACACAATCAACTAGTGGTTTAATAGGTATGTCTCCATAAAGCAAAAGTCCAGGGGCGTCAAGTCAGGCGACCTAGGAGGCTACTGGACAGGACCGCCGCGATCGATCCAGCGCTCCTTGTATTCGACTTCACGATGATCTCGAACGTTCTACGTAAAACGCGGCACCATCATGTTGATAATACACATTTCGTAAATAAACACGTAAACTTGTTAAACATTTTTTTTCACTACACTCACAGATAATCCAGGTAGATGACTAATTTTATTTATCTAAGCGCAACAATGGCCGCCCGGCCGGCCGGCGCTGTACCTACCAGCGCGGGCGACCGACGCGACGGTGACAAGTGAGACACATTACGTCTCGCTCTTTCCCGCTGTTAATACGTAAGCGAAAGAAAGATGATAGATATTTTGGTGGTCAATTGTGTGTTATTGTCTTGTACCGGCTGTTATGTTGTATTAATGTGTGCGTTCCTGTACGTCGAACCACTAAACAAATGCATTTAAAAAGAAGCCGTTCTACGTTGACTTAAGGTTTATTTTCGTATATTTTGCCTTTTCAAAGCAATGAGTGACTATAATTTACGTAATTTTAATTATTTTAGGATTAAAAAAAATGATATTAAAAATGTCAGAAATGGATTCAGTAGCTGATTCTGAACTAAGTACTTTCAAAATGTGCATTAAACTTGTTACATGTTGTATATCTGCGCAGCAACCTTCCTTACAAAATATTCGCTTCATCTACTTCACAATCTCCTGGTTCTGCAGAATTTATTTTTCTTGAGGTTTGGGTCAGGGGAACTAAATTAGTTTTTGGAGTAGTATATTGTCCACCCTCTATTGATTATTTCACCGACTTAAAATTGGTTTTGGAATCTTTGGGTTCATAGTATGCACATTACGTTATCATGGGCGATTTTAACTCTGACCTTTTATCCTCTCGATCCTCCCGTATAATTCAGCTTCTCCACATCCTTGAATCTGCCAGTCTCCATGTATTACCTCTTCAGGCCACTTACCACAACTCCAACGGAGAGGACACCTGGCTAGATTTAATTCTCACCGCTACCCCTTCCTTTGTTCCTTCCCATGGGCAGTATCTTGCTCCTGGATGGACGTGGACAAATTACGGCTTGATGCTTCAGTAATGGACTGGAATATCTTGTTCGCGGCAACTACAGTGGATGCCAAAGTCCAGTTATTCAACGAGGCTGTAGTCAATTTGTACGATGTCCATGCTCCGGTTAGGAAGATCAAGTTGAAGCGTCCACCGGCACCTTGGATTACGGAGAGAGTTTGGATGGCGATGAGACGCAGAGACCGGACTTTTCGGAAATACCGGAAGGATCGGTGTGATGTGAACTGGACTTCTTTTAAGACTGCTAGGAATCAGTATAATTAGATGATCCGTAATGCTAAACGCCGACACTTTCTTGACAACCTTGATTTCTCTTCCCCAGCTAGTATCTGGGGTCTCTTGGTATTGGTAAGCGTCGTTATATAGATTTTCCAAGGACAATCGAGTTGGAAGACATTAATCGACATTTTACCTCCACATGCTCCCTAGATCATATAACCAAGCGTCAAACTCTTAACTATATGACCGGATTAATGCGGCCAAACATTAATTATTTTAAGTTTTCTCCAGTCAAGTCAGATGAAGTCAAAAAGGTAATGCTATCTATCAAGTCCAGAGCGGTGGGATGTGACAACATCAGTCGTCATATGATCACCGTTATTCTGGACTTTCTCCTCTCTCCCTTAACCCATATCCTTAACTTTTCTCTTGAAACTGGCCAGTTTCCTTCATTGTGGGGCAAAGCTTTCGTCCGCCCACTGCCAAAGGTTTTTAATCCTTCCCTTCCTTCCCATTTCCGTCCTATCTTCAGCCTCCCATTTCTGTCTAAGGTGCTTGAGGCATGCGTCTATAAACAACTGTCAGGGTTTGTACTCGAAAACAATATTTTATCTCCTCTACAATCAGGATTCAGACCCGGATATAGCACAGTCTCAGCGTTACTAAAAGTAACTGGCGATGTGAGGGCGGGCGTGGAAGACACTAAGATCACAGTGCTGGTCTTAGTGGATTTTTCAAACGCTTTTGGCACCGTCAACCACGACCTCCTTATTTCCGTCCTCTCCTACTAAATGATTTCATCGGACGCGCTGGAATGGTTCTCGTCTTATCTTCGAGGACGTCAGCAGTCTGTTCATCTTGATGAAACTTCGTCAACTTGGCGAGATTTGGACTCTGGCGTTCCTCAAGGCGGTATAATATCTCCTCTTCTTTTTTCATTGTTTAAAAATCTTCTCACACATCACCTTCGCTGTACGTATCATCTTTACGCCGATGACTTGCAGATTTACACCCAGGCAAGGGCAGAAAATCTTACTGCAGCCATCAGTAACATCAACTGGGATCTAAATGCGATCAAAAACTGGTCAGATAGATTTGGTCTGTCAGTTAATCCCGTTAAATGCCAGGCAATCCTAATTGGTAGCCCACGTATTATGTGCCGAGTGGACGTCAAATCGCTTCCACCTATTCATTTTAATGGGTCTGTCATCTCCGTCAGCCCCAGTGTCAAGGATCTCGGCCTACACATCGACGCTGCCCATGACTGGAGAACACAGATTGCAAATATCAGTCACAGGAACCCTGCGGACTCTATATCGCTTGAAGAACTTTCTTCCAACCAAGATTCAAACCATGCTTGTGCAGATGTTAGTTTTTCCTATAATCGACTATGGTGATGTATATTATCTCGAACTGAATGCAGATCTGCTCAATAAACTTGACCGCCTACTCAACAATTGCGTTCGATTCATTTTCAATCTCCGTAAGTATGATCATATATCTGCTTACCGTTCCCAGTTACGATGGCTGGCTAAACGTCCACGTCGCAAAGTGCGTACACTGACGACTCTTTTTTCTTTCTTGAACTCTTCTCATACTCCTGCTTATCTGTCTCCTCAATTTCAACTTTTATGTAGCATTCATGACAGAAATCTCAGCTCCACTAACAATCTTTTTCTTCTCTGCCTTTCTCATAGTTCCAGCCTTGTTCATTCTTTTTTCTACATACAGGCTGTCCATCTTTGGAATGCACTCCCTCTCGAAATCAGGAAGTCTACATCTCGTGAACTGTTTAAGTGTAGTACGCCAGCATTATATGGCTGAATTGGTAGAATCATACTGGACTCTGTAAAGGATACTTGTATAAATTTATATATAATATAATTATCTATTATACTTGTATGTGTATATGTGTATTATATTTTGTATGTATATATTTATAATAATATATTACTGTTAGTATACCTATTATTACATATTTATTTAGTATTGTTCAAACATGAACATGACATTCTTGGCATTCCAACACACATCCAACTTATCACCGAGGAAGATGCGTGATATTTTAAGATCATGTAATTTATCACGTACGGCGGTCGGCTCAGACATGCTGCATTGGCACAATACACCGACGGCACACAACTAAATACGTGTGTATGTGTATATAGAATAAGTTTAGTATATAAGACAATAATTTTAAGAAATAAATCAGTCATTGTTCACTCCTGACTTTGACTCATTACCCTTCCCAAACCTCTCACTGCGGCCAAGACACCTTTAGCCGTCACCCTGATCGGTCTTGTGAGTCTGCTCGACCGGCAGTGAGAAAACCATTTCCACCACCCCTAAATCCTACCCAATTCCATCTGTCGCCTTAGGTCTCCCGGTGGCAGATATCCTGGACTATTATATATAAGTATTTATAAAATACGATATAGTAGGGCTAGGGGGATAGGGACATGAATCGGTACACATCTGACGGAAAATGCGTCGAGCGTATCTGCACACATTCGCTGAAAGCGTGGCTATTATGCACACATATAAGTTTGTTCGTGCAGGGCCGTACTCAGGGCAGCTCAATATTTTACTGTCATATTCTTTTACCTAATCATTTTTCGTGTTCCCTGATGTTATGGAGTCACTGAAGTTCTGTAGTTATTTATATTGCAATTCGAGTTTGACTATTAAAAATATGTCGGACTTCGAAGATTTTTTATAGTAGCCAACAAGCGTTATTTAAATATATATCCTATTTAGGTATGGAGGTTCAAAAATTAAAGACGATAATACGATTTGGTTACGGTTTTTCACAAAACTTATTGTACCGGGTTCTGGTAGTGAAAACGCAGTAGAGGTTTTAGATGCGTTTATTGCAGAGTATCGTCTCACTTCCCTTGCCACGAGTATGACCGACCAACAACACGACACCGGCCTGAACACTAAGGGCTGTAGTCTCCCACGCTGTTCCCTCCGGTAGTGTGTAGGCAGGCTGCTCGAAGGCTGTGCGTAGCGGTACAGGCCCTCGCTGACGTTGGCTCAGCTGGCAGACGCCGGCGGTGTGAGTACGATGAGCAGGGCAGGCCAGACTCTTCGCCAGAGGTGAAGCCGAAGGCGATGCAGGAAAGTGTAGCGGTCTAGGAGCGTAGCCGGAGTCTTAACGTGAACCTGGAACCTGAAGGAAAGCAGCATTAGGAGAGCCACAACCAATAGAGTCAGGCAGGCGGCGTCAGCCGGCCTCAGCTTGCAGGTAGAGAGATGGGCAGTACGCTAACGCAGTAAATGTAGTGCTTACCCGTAGCTGGGACCAGGATACACGTTAATACGACGTAGGGTCAGTAGGTACGCTTAGTTATAGTAGAAGCGACGTTAGAGTAGCGGTGCCGGCCTCTCTGTCGGCCCCTTTATATACCGGGCCCTCCATCAGGCTGAGAGTCCGTTTATGACCATATTTGGTCAGGCTTTGCGAGTGCGGACGATGGCTTTCTCTGAGCTGGCCAAGCGACTAAATTCGTTATCATTATATATATTGTAACGTATATTATTATTATATATATTGTAACGTATGTCCGGTACTTACCGCGTTGCGTCACATTATACAAATGATATAGAAGGGGTTACAGACTACAGTTGCAGAGCAAGACACAAAATGATTTCTATATAGGTATGTATGGAAATTGTTCCCGTAATAATAATTCGTAATAATAATAATCTTTATTTGCTCAAACATGTAGTATACATACATTATAGTGCATGCAAGATGTTATAATTGTGTCCGTTCATACATGTTTACCATATTTCATGGCATGCAAAATCAGTTGAGTTGTATTTATATAATTCTAAGAAGATCAATCAGTAAAATTTCTTATTGTAAAGTTATTACAAATTAATTAAATGTCAATAACTACAGTAATAAAATAGCAGCAAAAGAACAATGCCCATTTTTCTTAGAGACGCCGGCCCAGATGTGGACAGTGAAAAATCGTAGTAGTTTTTATTGCATTCGATAAAAGAGTGTTAAACTAGAATTTTGAGATTGATTAGAGGTCCATCACATTCATAGATTTATTACAAGAAGTACTTTTATAAACTCACAAAACATTAGGTGTGTACCCACTTTTATTAGGATAGTTAAAGTATTTCGTAGTTTTGCGTAGAAAGGAATGAGTTAATCATTTGGTAATGGTAGAAATCCGAAAGAAAAAGCCAGAAGTCGTAAAAGATCCAAAAACATAAAAAGCATTCACAATGTGCACGAGCAAAACAATTACCTATGTTACGAACAAAATAAACTGAATATGACATTATTGACATTTACAAAAGTGTTGCCATTTTACAGTTTTAAATGATATTGATTAATGGATATGTATTTCGGACATAGGTTATATATATATATTTGGTTCAAAATCGAACTTATTTGTAATTAATCGCATATATACCTTAAAAATACACACATTTTAAATGTTTAAGGACCAAGTAGAGATTTGCTATTAACTCAAATCATTTTGAGTAGAGAAAACGTAAAATCGATAAAGAAGAAGTGATAATCGATTTAATATTATGATTTCTTTACTGGCAATTTCTGATCTATTACGTGTTGGCTATTTAGACGTTAACACATCTTTTTAAGCCTATTTATTGAATAAGTTCCTCGGCACACCTTTAGTAATGCCTATAAATTAAGTTATAAATAAAAAGGATTATTCAACAACTAATTGAAACATTATTGTGCTGTTCATGAGTTCCAAACTGGGCCAGAAATGGGCATTGTTCTTTGAAGGTCATTCAATAATAAAATGTTGTGAAAAATAAAGAAAAATGTCAATAGAAAATGAAAATGTCAATAATTAATCAAATTTACAATGTCAATCGAGCGTGTATTACATAAAATAAAGAAAAATGTCAATAGAAAATGAAATTGTCAATAATTAGTTAAATTTACAATGTCAATCGAGCGTGTAATACATAATATAAATTCATTATTAAAATACCTCTTATTTATACAATAATAAATAACATTGGCAGAAATTAAAATTTACTGCGTTATATAGAGTCGTTTAAAAACTCTGTGACATTGTAATACGCTTTATTATGTAACAAGGCTTTTACTTCTCTTTTGAAGGCTTCTGTGCTAAGCGTTTTCCAGCTCTTAGGCAGTTTATTATAGATAACCGGAGCCATGCAAAACACACTTTTGCGCATAAGAGTTGTCCGGGCCGCATGCAGACACAATTTGCTGTTATCGCGCCTATTTCTGGGTATTACGTCTGCTAGGCGAGGAAATAAATGTGGGTTGGATTTAACAAATAAGGCTATTTAAGATGTAAATGGATGGCATTGTGGTGTTAAATTGTTTAAAATATGGTTTGCAGCTATCGGTGACTTTAAGATTAAACATTGATCTAAGGCATCTTTTTTGAGCTTTAAATATTAAATCCTTGTTGGTTGAGTTGCCCCAAAATATAATTCCGAATCGGATTAGGGTTTCTACAAGCCCATAATATGCAATCAACAATACTTCCCTGTTAATAACACGTGAGAGCATGAAAAGAGCATATGCACTGCTGCTTATTTTTTTATTTAGACTATCTATGTGCGCCTTCCAATTAAGATTTATATCCATAGGTAAACCTAAAAACTTAGTAGTACTAACTACATCAATTTTGTTATCATTATATTTAATGTCAAGATTACTACATGTCAATGCTCGTTGGTTAAAGTGCATAATAACTGTTTTATTAGCATTAGCATTTCGCAAACTCAGACTCATGGCCAGTAAAGAAACAGTCCTCAACGCATATCATGGGTACGTCTCTTCAGTATTACGCTACGGATTGGTCATATGGGGGAGTTCAGTAGACATATATAGGGCATTCAAAGCGCAAAAAAAATGCATTAGGGCCATGTGTGGTGCTGATTTTTTGGATCATTGTAGACCATTGTTTCAAAAATTAAAGATACTTCCACTACAATGTCTCTATACTTTTGAAATGTGCATGTTTGTTAAGAGGCACTCCCATTTATTTACAATAAATGAATGTATTTCCCAAAAAGTCCAACATAGAAACCCAAACAAATTAGTAGCACCAAGCCAGAGACTACACTTGTATGGTCGTAATGCCTACTGCATGGCAATAACAATTTTTAATAAGCTGCCATCACAGATCAGGCAGCTGCCTTCAAACAAATTCAGACTTGAAATATCTTCTTGGCTTTTGGATATGTGCTTTTACTCTGTTAAAGATTTTATAGAATATAAGTCATGAATGGATGGTTGCTCTTAATAATAATAATAATATAATGTAATATCTAGAATTAAGAACCACTATGCAAAAATTAATTATTCTAATTGTAAAATATTTCTACACCTGATACGGTAGTATATGTGAATCACTGTATAATATTTGTAATATCTTTAATACCATGTACTAAGAAATAAACTATTCTATTCTATATTCTATTCTATTTATCTTGAGATTGTTGCTATTTAACGTGGACCTTGAGCACCTCATACCCAAAAATTGGCCCTCGATCCAAGCTAGCAAGTATGCGTACACTCATAGCACATACTAACACTACATTATTCTACACATTTCGTTTCTGAAAAAATAAGTAGGGTCTGGCGGCCCTGGAATCTTACGATTTTAAAATCACCGATCTGGTAATGACATGGATATGGTATGTCCAATACCTACGAATTTAGCGTGCACACCTACGAAATTAGCGTGCACACCTACGAAACGTTGGGCAAATAAAATGGCTGCCATTTGGGTTGTTCTCCAGAATGTAATCGATATCGATATGGAGCCGGTTAGAGGAGAATAATACATTTTTGCAGTAAGTTACATTTGTTAGTTTAAATCTTTTTCCAGATTACTTTATTCCATAATGCTAATGTGGGCGAACATGGCAAAGCGAAAGACGACCCTTGTATGAAACATGTAACAAAATATTCTCTGAGAGCCAATATCGGTTTTTTAGACATATTTATGCACAAAAACCAAATTATTATGTTCGATAGACAACGATTTCACAGCAGATGTACCACAAACCTTGGCGAAAAATATGGCGATAGTGGCACGAATGACATTTCTAATAAAATATCGTCATGATTAATTTATTCAGTAAACTATGGCTATCTCTTTTTTCTGACAGAGATATCCCTAAGACAAAACGAGACAACACTATGTTTGGTGGCTTTATGTCGATTTCGTATATATGTGTATAAAAAAAATCATGGCGAAATGTGGGTGTAATATTACACCTCTGCCTATCCCTCCGGGGATATAGCCGTGAGTCTATAAAAATATAAAATATAATAATATATGTGAATAATGTAATTTTTCTATATGTACCTACTATTTGCCCTCTCCATTTATATTCCTTATTCAAAGGTCAAAATTCACGTGGTGCGTGGTGCGCGCGACGTCGACGGATAATCCGTTAGTACGCTCGACGTACTAACGGATTATCGGTCAGGTGTGAATGGTTGAACGTTTTTCTATACATTTGTATGTATTGGCGTTACGCGACCGATAAAACGCGACGGATCTTCCGTCAGATATGTTCCGGCCCTAAGGGTTGGAGATAAAGTATTTTCATTATACTTTATATGTATATACAAAAGTATAAAGTATCATTGCCAAAAATAAAGTAGGATACGTTATTATAAAATAGGGTTGTCCCTAATATAACGATCACGCACAAGTAGCAAGTTGCAACCCGCGGCCGGCCGGCGGCCTACCCGGACGGCCATGCTGGCGGCTCATTCGTGCGGCCAGGCCGGCGGCTTTGTGTGCCGCCGGGCGCACGCGGCTCGGCCGGCGGCATGGCCGGCACTGTGTGTAGTAGCCATTAAAGGGTTTCAGTCGAAGACTTATTCAACTACATCAGGCGTTCCCCAAGGCTCTTATTTGGAACCATGGCTATTAAACTTGTTTATACGAGGGGAGTTCAATGTATTCTCGGTATAGGTATGAAGGAAAAGGCGGAAAATTCTGAATGAATTTTATTTTTCAATATACTCCCCGAACATCTCAATACATTTATTTGTTCGTGAAAGTAACTTTTCAATTCCCTCTGAAAAATATTTTTCTTCATGGCCCGAAAAATGTTCGTTTATTGCTCCCTTCAACTCTTCATCGTTCGAAAAATGCTTTCCACGAAGGTCTTTTTTAAGATTAGGGAATAGATAATAATCACTAGGGGCCAGGTCCGGACTGTAGGGTGGATGATTGATTTCTTCAAATCCGTACTCCCGCACAGCAGCCTGGGCAAGGCGCGCCTTGTGAACCGGCGCGTTGTCGTGAAGCAGCAACACACCTGCGGTTAATTTTCCACGTCTTTTTTCTGTAATTGCCTCCTTTAAATTACGCAGGGTGGTTGCGTATGATGCAGCAGTAATACTTTGACCTCTTTTGTGTACTCGATTAGCAAGATTCGCTTAGAATCCCAAAACACCGTGGCCATGAGCTTTCCTGCGGATGGAGTGACTTTGAACTTCTTCGGCGGGTCTGATCCTTTTTTGTGCCACTGCATAGACTCTTGCTTGCTCTCAGGGTCATAGTGATGAACCCACGTTTCATCACCAGTAACAATCCGATCGAAAATACTTTGCGGATTTTCACCACAGAGGTCCAAAAACTCCTTACAACAGTCAACTCGCACTTGTTTCTGTAGCGCGGTGAGCATTCGCGGCACCCATCTTGCACTGACCTTTAACAAATTCAGGCGCTCATGAAGGATTATGTGAATGGTACCCACGGATAGCTTAGTCATTTCTGCTAATGTTTTCACTCTTACACGGGCATCTTCAAGTACAAGTTATTCAACTAATTTGACGTTTTCTTCAGGAGCGGCACAAATTGGCCCACCAGCGCGGGGGTCGTCTTCAATGCTCTCTCTACCCCGTTTGAATTCACTTGACCACTTCTGAATTGTAGATAATGAAGGCGCAGAATCTTGGTAAACAGCCACCATTTCTTCATGGATAATTTTTTGAGTTTTTCCTTGTTTTTTGAGGAATTTTATCACTGCACGATGCTGATCGATTTTTTTCATCATTATCGAATCAGTCATCATAGTTGTCTTTTCGCAATGATATCTTGAATACTAATGGTGGCAATTAAATGAAATTTTGTATTTATACCCTCAAAGAGTGTCATTAACTAATGAGATAATTAAATTACCCTTATCATTAGTATATCACCTCGATACCGAGAAAACATTGAACTCCCCTTGTAGATGACATAATCACTTGTATTAAACATAGTAAACCTTATCGTTTTGCTGATGATTTGAAACTACTAAAAACTATAAAATCCAGTTCGGACTGTAATTTACTACAAGAAGATCTAAACGCTATAATATGATAGTGTGCATATAATAATAAGTCAATGCACGAAAACAAATGTAGTTTTATAAATTTCACACGTAAACATAACATCATACAAACTCAATATCATATAAACGGTGTAACACTTAAATAACAAACAATGGTACGAGACCTAGGAGTACTGTTTGACAACAAACTCACATTCTTACCACATTTAGACAAAATTATGCTTAGATTACTTATTCGTAATGCAAAATTTTTCCGTAACCCTAAAACCTAAATATCACTCTTTACTGTTTAATGTCGAATATTGTAGTGTGGTGTGGTCACCAAGTTACAAAGTGCATCAGCTAAGATTGGAGCGGATCCAAAAAAGATTCGTAAGACATCTTGCATTCTCTAGCAAGTTAGACAAACATCTAAACTATAAAAATAAATTGGATCATTTTAAAATGGATTCCCCATTGACTCGTAGACAGCTTCACGATATGATTTTCCTACATACAATCCTCAGAAATGAGTTAGACTGTCCAACTATTTTATCTGCTATCACAATCCGTGTTCCCCGTCGATTACCTAGGCGTGCAACATTGACTAACGGGTTACTTCAACCATCTTTTGCAAAAACCAACTTAAAACAATTCAGTGCCCTGTCTAGAATTTCCAAAATGTTTAACTCTATTAGCAGCAAGGTAGATATATTTAACACTGGCTTGCAAAAAATTAAAACAAATGCGCTGTCGCCTTTAGTTTCCGTAACTTTAGATAAGTTTTAGTTATAAGTTCTACTTACAGTTTATTTAAATGGTGCAAGCTGTGACACCTTAAAAAGTCGTGCATCATGAACCTAACCTGCATAGACTAATATATATTATAACTGGAGATAGACTGGCAACTGTCAATTTGATCAGATCTTAGCGTTGAGCGCCACCTGAATGCCACTCAAGGAACTAAACGAAATATTTTTTTTAGCTATCGCTACGTAACATACGTAATTGTATTAAAAGTCAAATGTTCGTGATATTTCCCATGTAACGTTTTCCCAAAAGAAAAACGTTATTACATGGGAAATATCACGAACATTTGACTTTTAATACTATTTCAAAGTTCACGAAGTATCATTTCGACTGATTTACATTAAGAAATTAAACGCTTTACTAGAGAAAATAAATATGTTAATTCCTAATCTGAATCGGCCAAATCAGTTACAATGGGTTCAGATTAGAGGTCCTGCTGTATAGGTATATTTAGTTAGGAATAAATAATGCAAAAATATAATATCAAATGCATTTATTTAGCTATACATTAATTTTTACACCAGTTTGTGTTTCTCTTTTTCTGCTCTTTCCTTTAATATATTGATTTCGAGCCTGTTGTATAATAGGATCCATTTGATCATGGTCTGCTGTACCATACCATAATTATAAAAGCTCTTGCCAGTAAAATGAGCAGAACACTACACTTAGATACATGGTCCAAACTCCTTTAGGAGGGGCTATCTTAAATATGTCACAAACACTACACAAACAACACAGGTAATGCTGAAATAAGTATTCCTGAATATTATACGTAGTAACTGAAGCTCAACTCTACGTAAATACCAATAAAATACCAAGAATCACAAGAAAAAAGCATGTAAACACACACCCGGCAAATTTTCTTGTGACAATGACATTACTGACATTTAGTTTAATTTATTGTTTGTTTTTAATTTATGTAACGGTTTCCATTGTTTGCCAACAAAAAATATTTGTGGTCATGCAAAATTGTTTCAAATTAGTAAAATAATATAATAATAATGGTAATAAAAGTAAGTTTTTTTTATAAATAAATTCTTATTAAACTTTGGATTTATCAAAGAAAATATAAATTTTGACAATTTGTGTAGAGTACCATGGCAACACTGAAAAAAAAGTTCCCTCGATTGGCAATTAGATGGCATTATTCACAAAAATAAAAGTTGTTCGACAGTTACCAGGGCATGCTAACCTGTGCTAAGTATATAGAATAAATTTCGATGTAACAACTACTGGCTGTCCATAGAAATAAATAAAAAAATAAATTTGACTGAAAGAAATAAAATGACACACATTTTCTTTCTTTTAAAAGAATAGCAAACAAGCTTAGAGTTTTTTTATTTTCCGAGTGAGTGTATGGCCCATACTGGTGTCGGAGTTTCTTAGTGAGTAAATGTGTCGGTATTCTATGTATATCATCATCATAATGACGTAAGGTACGGTTGGGGACCATGTATATTAAGCTTTACCTTCATCGTCTGAAGAATGTTTGGCGAAGTTCACACTAGCAACGCGTGGGCTCAGCGGGCTGGCTAGCCTGCATGATGAGCATCCTTTCACTTCTTTCACACATAGTAAAGCTACGCTAGCAACTATACTATGTGAACCATATATGTACGGTGCTTTTAGCGCTCTATACTTTGGTTCGCCAAAGATTCGCTTAGTTCGCATCGTTCTTCGCTAGCTGAGACTAGTGGTGTGATGTACGTTTTATGATTGAGAGATTAGGATAAAAGATCAACGGAATAGCGAAAACGGTACCCACATCTACTCAAAACATATTTTGACCATTATTTAACACGGAAATGATAAGTGAAAGGTGTAGCCATCCATTTCTGTTCCAAATGTTGCGATAGATTTCGATGCTGTTTTCACTATTATGAACATTCAAATTCATACATAGACTCACGCCTGTTTCCCGGAGAGGTAGGCAGAGACTACGGAACGCCATTTGCAACGATCTTTACATACCTCTCTTGCTTCATTCACTCCCATCAAGTTTCTCATGCATGCTCTTCTGTTTAGGGTACTTCTGACCTTTCCTTTTTTTAGTATGTCTCCAATCTGGTCAGAGAACGTCCGCCTAGGTCTTCCCCTTCGTTCTGTCCCATTCACACTTGTCTTATATATCTTCTTTGTCAGTCTTTCGTCATACATCCTCTCCATGTGCCCGAACCATTTTAACATGCCTTTCTCGATGCTTGTTACTACATCTTCTTTTACCCCACACCACTCTCGTATCACACAATTCTTTACTCTGTCGGTCAAAGACACACCACACATACTTCTCAGTGCTCTCATTTCTACAGCATTTATTCTACTTTCAAGTCTCTTCTGCCACACCCAACTTTCACTACCATACATAAGGGTAGGCACTAACACCCCTCTATGCACAGCCAAACGTGCCTTTTTTGACACGTCTTGACTGTTCATAAACGCCTTCAGAGCTCCATTTACACTATTACCTGCATTAACTCTTCTTTCAATATCTTTTTCATTCTTACCATCTCTTGTAAACAACGTACCTAAGTAAACAAACTCATTCACTTGTTCCACTTGCTGTACATCGATCAAAACATTACAAGCCGTAACGCATTCCTCCTTTTCAAAAACCATAACTTTCGTTGTACTTACATTCACTTTCATTCCTTTCCTCTCTAGCGCACCATGCATGATTGTTACCATCTCCTGCAACTCCTCCGCTGAAGATGCAAGTATTACCTGATCATCAGCATAAAGGAGGCATTTGACGAGTAACCCATTCATCCTTAATCCGCAGTCACTATGTTTTAAATCTTGCAAACAACTGTCCATGAAGAGGTTACACAGCCACGGCGACGCTACTCATCCCTGTCTAATACCTTTTTCGATGATAAACTAGTCAGTGTATGCCCCGTTTATCCTCACACAAGCTCTAGAATCCTCATAAAGGGATTTCAGAGCTCGAATGAGGCTGCTGTCCACCCCATTCATTGACAGCACCGACCACATTTCATTCCTCACCACTTTATCGTAAGCCTTTTCCAAATCCACGAATGCGCAATAGACTTTTTGACCTTTGGCCAAAAACTTTTCGCCTATGCTTCGCAAGGAAAATCCGTACATCCCATACCCTTTCAGAATTCCGCTTGAACATCCCAATTTTCTTGTCGGTCACTTTCATAACTCTTTCAATCAGTACCTTTGCATACAATTTGCCAACAATGCTGAGAGGGCTAATGCCTCTATAGTTTTTGCAGTCTTGTTGCGAGCCTTTTCCTTTATAAAGAGGCACAACTACAGCTGTGGCTCAGTCATTAGGTACTAGGCCGGTGCTCCAGCACAAGTTATATAACCGCTGCAACTGACCAACTATGATGCCCTGTCCAGCCATCAGCATTTTGACTGTAATCCTATCATATCCTGCAGCTTTACCTACTTTCATACTTCCCAGTGCCTTCACGATCTCATCCACGCCAATATCGCTTTCATCATTGCTATCGTTACAATTCATTTCATCGATCGGTGTCTCTATCGCCGTTCTTTCAAATAACCCTTCAAAATACTCTTTCCATCTCTTCAGCACGCACAATTCACCATTCATTATCCTTCCATTCAAATAAAGTAATAAAATTGGTGATTAGTGTTTGTATAACACGCTCATTTGGATAAAAAAAAATTCGTGAGAAATTAGTGAGATGAAATTGATGTTGTAATAAAAACGAACATTTCTCCAAATTATTCCACTCAGAATAATTAAAAAATACTAATTCAATTGACTGTCATTATCGAAGCTTTCATTTCTGCGAAGCTTGACGCTTTCAGTTCTACGAAAAATATAACAAGCGTCGGTTTAAATTTTTCGTCATAAAAATTACATGTACCTATTATTTTAACACGGCACTGCGATAAAATATATGCCACTTTATTCTCAAGGTTAAATATTAAAATCATATATATTATTGCTGGTAAAGTAAAAATATATACGTGATGAAATATTTGAAAGAACTAAAATTTGTCAAACTCAGTTAAGATTCCTTACACCTATAAGCTGTTTGTTAACCGTTCTACTGCTGAGCTTTTTGGTATGAGAACGATAGGTATACATCAAGCTTAACCGTTCCACTGCTAAGAGAAGGGTAGGTACCACGCTGGCTAAGTGCGGTTTAGCAGACTTCACATGTCTTTGGAGATTATTGTGAACAACTCCCAGACGTATAGGCTGTGATGCAGGTTTCCTAACTATATTTTCATTCTCCGTCCAGCAAGCGATAATATAATACTGAATACGCAAATATCTTCGAAAGGTCAGTGGTGCGCGTAGTGGATTTGAATACAAGACGTTTTACGTTGCAGTCTATTGTTCACCACATACCTATCACTGCCTTTTTTAGATTTCTTATAAATATGAGTATGTCATAATAATATGTAATGCTATATAGCTTTTAAGTCAAATTTACATTTCTGTGACTCCCCATAGAAACGTGTAATTCATTACTTGGAAAGGGCGAATATTACAGAAACTCAATGGAGACTAGTTGGAACCTTGTGAGTGATTGATCTGAAATTGGCTTTGGAGTAATATTCTAATTTCCTAGAGCTACTGTAATAGGGTTTACAGCTATAGTGAAAATCCTAATAATAAATCAGACAGTTCGTGGTATCGTCGGTTTAAGCTAGCTCTGTACCCAATCCATCAGATTTATTTGCGTTTCAGATGTTCGTCTGATAAAAAACAAATATATAAACTTGAATAATATCTTGAACTTTATAATATTACTAAAACTCATATTGAATTTTATATTTTGAATCAAGAATGTCTTTAGTACAGTCTTCTCCATGTGTATTTGAGGAATTAAAATAAAGCCTGTTTATAAATCGTCGGCTGCGCGACAATTATGGCATGGTCTTTAGAGAGATAATCTCATTTTCCAGAAGTCATTATCAATATGTGAATATTTAGATCCAAAACCTTTTATTATTGTACCGTTGGGGCCTACTGTGACGAACCCGTGCAATTATTATGTGCTCCATACTCCTTGCTAAATAACACAAATTACTTGTGACCGTCAGCTTAAAGAGGTCAGTTTAAAATGAAATATAAAAGTGCTTTTCGGAGTTAAGTGCGTATTAAATTGTTAATTATCGCTTGCTAAACGGTGAAGGAAAACACCGTGAGGAAACCTGCATGTCTGAGAGTTCTCTTGGCCAGCGTGGTGGACTATAGCCTTACCCTTCTCATAGTGAGAAGAGGCCCGTGCCCAGCAGCGGGACAGTATAAAGGGCTGATGATGATAATGTTGCATTGGACTGTAATGGAATTAGTTGGTGAAAATACTGATACCGAATTTTAACATTCATTCATTTCCGATTGATAAATGTATTACGTCATCAGTTAACTCATCAATACGAAACACTGTGGCAAAAAGTGTAGCCAAATATGTTTCCGAATACCTATTGCATGGCTTTTACGCCAAATCATAATTACTGTGTAACTTTTCTGGCTCAATAAAGTAATAGCTCATGCCTTTGTAGTTATCAAAGGGATTCTAGCTTCCGTCTGTCGAAGTCACTGTATGAATTGCGACTAAATAATATGGAAGTATTTTTTGACAAAGCGTTCTGCATTAGCAGCATCATATTTTGTATCATCCTGTCCGACGCAATTGTAGTCATTTCTCTCCAATATGTATCCATTTTCTTTACTCATCTATGTATCGCCGCTGCAGCGATGTAGCTGTGGCAGGATAGAATTTCATTGACAAGGGGATGCAACGCCTAAGCCGGCAGAAGGCGATCTATTCATTAGTTGGACCTCCAAAATTTGCTTAATTTATTTATATCAACAAACAAAGCTTTAGTCCACACACATTATAAGCAACTCAAATTACTTTTAACACAGTTTCTATGCCATGAAATACTGCGAGTGGGAAAGATCTTTGCGATGTATCTTGCTATATATTGATAATTGTAATTTTACTCTAGACTTCCCTTAGTCACCTAAAACGTCAACTTTAAATATCCGTCACAGAGATTTTTTACTGCAAAGTTTAACCACAAACAATTTTAAAACTCACTGTCTAAAAAGAGGGTAAATTATGTTCTAGTAGTTAATACTACATAGGTAATTACTAATATAATAACTCAAGTTAGTAAATTCACTGTGCCACAAAAGCAAAGAAAATTATTCCTATATAAATCAAATAACCAATTTCGTTTCACTCACAAACAAAACCAGATTTATAATCCTCCTGTCACATTGAAACGACATTTCTTAGAACTTGTATGAAATAATTATTTTGAATCCTTTATTTAAATCAGATATATCTCTGAGGGCTTATAACATGTTAATACCATTTAAACTTCTTCCTTTCGTAAAGGAAATACGAGAGAATTCGTACGTAGAGACGTATAATTTAACCACATAGAAACAAAAAGACAATCTTGAATGTAACGTAATCACAAGAAATTTTGCTAAGAAAATCCGTTTTAGATAACATCCCCTCTTAGCATACGATTTGTGGCCAAGTTAACTGTGAGAACGAATTTATGCGTAATTTTGTTACAACTTCTCTTGTACTATTTTGACTGCTTCTGTTTTGTGAAATTACATAAATATTCTAACAGCGTGCTGATATAAATAGCCTCAAAGAAGACCTATTCTCTGTTCTAACGTATTAAGTCTGACGAACGCAACTAGAAAGCATTTCTTGTGGAAACTATGGCGTTCCTCGAAGATTTATTTTAAAAAATTATAACATAAAAATTACCAAACAACTCACAAATTCTTTAGATGACATCTATTCGGATCGATTTCATCTGCCCTGTTTATAGTATGTCTCACTTATGGGCACGGACGTGATTGACAGACTTCTCATGTCTTTCGAGAACACTATGGAGAACTCTTAGACCTGAAGGTTTCCTAACAATATGTTGCTTCACCGTTAGTTGTTGATTTCCTAATGTCATTAGTGCACGCTGTGTATTCGAACTCGAGATCCTCTTTATAGCAGTATGTCGGTCTCACCACTCGGCTAATCTGATAAACTGGTTAATAACCAATCATAAATCTAAAACCAGAAGGTATATTTTTATCTGCAATATTATGTTAAATGTGATAGCAACCTTACACGAAAAACATGCTATGTACCTACTCATTACATAAAATATATGAAGAAATCCTTTGTGCCCTTTTGCCGAGCGCCGACAATAGTTTGTAAGATATTTTTACTTACAACGTAATTAAGCTGTGATTAGGTCCTGCCTCTTAATGCATGGGATTGCAAAGAAAAATGTGCTCTGAATTTATTCCTACATTACATTACTGATTTTTCGTGGAGGTAGTATGAGCCACTTCCAAAAGATGTTCGGCGCACTAAAAACCACCAACTTTTCTCAGTGGCGCAGACACGTAAATCTTCCTTAAAGTGGTATAGCATGCGCGAATTTAAAGTAAAACAGTCGGTACTGATAACCTTTTTTAAGTAGTATCTGCTTAAGTTAATTACTATGTTAATAACATATTTATCTTGACTTTGAATCTTTTCACTTTCTTGATTGTCTTTATATCTTTAGTAGATTGCTGCTAGCTCTTAAGTCACACATACTATTATTTTAAATTAGCTCATAGTTTATAATTCATCAATAATTTATCCCTATAAATAAGCTCCCCTTGCCCCTTAAAACCTTAGCTGTAGTAATTCGTGTAGTAAGTACTCTGCATTCCATTTCTTATTCGGCAAAAATTTTCATCAACGGATTAATAAATGTTCCCAGACATAAACAGGTCCTAGACAAATACACCTATAAAAGGTGAAACATGTTTCATTTGCGCAAAATTCACGAATTTTCTTCTAGAGACGTAAGTATTCAGTATACAGTAAAACATAAAATAGGGCCCAAGAATGTAATAATGCAAACAGTGACATGTATCTCTTGCAAAGTACGCTTTATTTACTCAGAGACTGAAACTCTTCGCTTTTGTAATTGAAAATTAATTCCGCGGACGCTGATCTAATTTCGGGAACAGTTGTCAAGTAGCTGGGGATGTTTGGATGTTCGCCTTGATTCGTACTTGTGGTGGGTAGACGGTAAGAACATGGGTACTTAATGGTTTCTAGCGAAGGATGGTTGGAACTTGTTGCTGGACGTGTCACTGTTTCACATGCATATGCGGTGTGCCAATTATATTTATAGGAATTTTATTGGAATAATGTGTTTTCTAGATACAATTTTAGTATCTTTTGTTGTCCGTCTATCTATGGTGGTAGACTAAGATGTTTCGATGTCATGACCAAAAATGACAATATAGTTCCTTGTCGCTTTTTTTTACTTTGATATTTTTGTCTGAATGTGAGTTTCACACTGAGTTCAAAGCAGTTAACATGGACAGTTCATGCGATATTAGCAACTGGAATAAAAATTTGACTTTCACTCTTGATGAGCGTTGGAACGCAGATATCCACGAACACAAATCGTCAGATACAGCCTTTACTCTCGGCAAGTTATGCCAGAATTGTTTAACTCAATATAAATGGTAGCCGTAAGTTAAAAAGTACAAACTATATAGTACTTAATATAAGGGCAGAAGTATAACATTAGTGAGGTTAGGCTCTTAAGAGATGCCATAACTTCTGTAAATTTTAATCTTCTGTACTAAGATTAGCGTCGTGGAACCAAATTAGGTTCATTAGAACTGTGATAATTTATTAAGCCCTACAATTCACCCTTTCAATGGATAACCATTTTCTTTTTATTTCAAAATAAGATAAAGCCGAATTCCTACAAAAATATATTTAATGATCCGGAGAACGATATATTTGCGTAGATAATTCAGTTTCTTTCGTACTTTTCAAGCGATAACTATAAAAGAAAATTTGGTTAAATTGTATGGCGATAATATAATATTTGTGAAACTTGTTATGACGAAATAAATTTGGAATATGATTTCAATTTCATATTATTATAAGTTGAATATTGAATCTTGCATAAGGTACGATATTATCAAATATGTTATATTACCATAACGTGTGTTATAATAATATCAGTAATACGAAAAACGCTATTACTTTGAATAACATTCTTGCGTGCAAATATTTTTTAATCAAATGCCACATTTTTTCAAAATTATCAGCTAAAATTACTGTTATTGTAGTTATAGAGTAAACTTTAAGAAATATTTTCAACTAGAGGATGCCCGCAGCTACTACGCAGATTTTCTTAATCTAACCATTTCTTCCTAATCCCGTAGGAATTTCGGTAAGTCCCATCTTAGTACACCTCTACAGACCCAAGGAACATACATGTGAAATTTCAGCTTCTTGCGCCCTACAATTTTGGGTGTGGCTTGTCTGTCAGTCAGTCAGTTACGCAAGAATTTTATATACACATAGATAGACACCACGGATGTAGTACTAAGATGATTACTTGAACATTGTACGTAGCACCGACTTTGGATCGAATAGGTTTGATCGCCATAATTATAAACATCCCACCGCTCTCCCAGTTATTTAAGACGGTGATTGATATAAACTGCAACAGCTTGATTCGAACATTAAAGATACTATGTAGAATAAAGTAACAGTTATTTTTAGTCGATTGTGGTTTTTGTGACCATTATTCCATGCTTTAATTAGTGTTTCTTTAAATATTACATACTTTCGATTTTACACAAACACCTACCTATTAATTGAGCAATAAAATACAGTTACAAAATTAAATATATTACTAATACTAATTAATGTCATGAAAGCCGTTAATTCTATTGCGCAAAAATTACAATGTTTGTTTCAAACATTGGTATTGCGGTGGATCTAATTAACTTTCATGGTAATTAACTTCAATACATGAAGTTCGGCCGTGTCACAAAATATTCTCTTGTTTTAGTGTATTCTGTTGTTCTCGTACGAAACATGAGTTACAAAATAATTAATCCTTACTATGATGATCCGGTGGCGTAACGGGAGTGTAAACGACTGACATGCCTAAGACCGCGGGTTCGATTCCAGCGCAAGTCAAACATTTGAGTGCATTAACATGTATGTTTGTCTTGGTCTAAGTGTTTCTATGTATAATATGTATGTATTTTCAAAATAAGTATATATAGATACTTGTATTTACTATGGGTACTAGACAAAGGATAAACATAACTTTATCCATTGTCTTTATCATTGTGGACTAGATTGAGATAATTATATGTGGTAGAATATTAAATTATAATTTATGATAGTCAGGGTAAACAACAGGTTTTCTATTACTAACAGATACTTACTGGCAAAACTTAAAGATGAGTTTAGAAAACATTGCTCCTAGTATTTACCGAAACTTTTCATCGATTAGCCAAAATAAATTTCAAAAGCGATTATTCTATTACCGTACCTTAAAGGTGAACCACAAAGGTAGTAAGATGGTTTCGGGACTTGAAGTATTTTCGGCAAGTGATTTGGGTTGTTTTAATTTAGAAGTGTGAGCCTAACGAGGGTCGATTTGAAGTTAACACTGCGATAGAATGGACGGTGACTTCTTATCTCAATATTTTAGTGAAGAGTTGAACGTTGAGAAATCTTTCAACAGATGAAAGTCGTGAGCGGCATTTGTAACAATTCCCTTTAATAGAGTGGGGTCTTCAAATTGACTAATTGACAAAAAAGCTTATGCCGTAGTGTTTTACAAAGCTATAGCTTGTCTTGTGTAGTAATTGAATCACACAATTCCAACAGCTTTCACATTCTGAACGAATTTATTCAAATATTATTTCAATTTGCTCCTCGAACGACATTTCACGTCTCGCGCAATGCGACTTGGCATGCCAAGACCGTTCTGTCGGTTGAATTTCGCATGTATGTTTGCATGAGACAAAGAACACCGAAGGGAATGTAACAGGATCGAGGAAATTGGCTCTACTCTCTCTGCGTCGCGTTGCCGTAGACTCATTCGATCAACAAAAATTCTTAGTATTGTTTGGCCGTTCCTTGACAAATTTTCAAGTTTGTTTTGATAGCAACCACCATAAAAGATGTTGGCAGTAAAATTCCTTCATACTTTCATTTAGTTGAAATTGACATTGGGTTGTATACAAAGCAACTCTACAGTTTATGAGTCCACATTGTGTATTATTGCGAGTTTTATAGTCATCTTCATGTTTTTATTGTGCTGTAAGTAGCGTTTGCTGTTATACGTGTGTGGCATAGGGAAGCGTGAATTTTACGGTATTTTGATATCGTACATAACTTATTCCGAATGTGAGCACGTGTTATGAACGTTCTCTGAAATGTTAATACCCTTTCTCATTCGAATTTATATGACCGAAGAAACCATTTAAGTTCAAATATAAAAACTTTAAGCAGATGACAGCAGCTTCAAATTCTTGATTAAAAACTTGGAACAAGCTTAGTTTGTTGAATGACTCATTTTATATGACTCAATTGTCTTTCTAAGCTGACATGCACCATTGCTGTTTATTGAAATGATAGCCTTCGTTATAAAATTTTACTGAAGTCAATTTTAGTCTCAGTTTAATGTAGAATGATGTCTACATGACTTTCATGGCAATCAGTTTATATTGATAAACGTATTTGTATTAGCGTTTAATTAAGCGTTAGCTAACCATTATTTTTTGGCTTGGTACTGGAAACCTACGCAAAGGGCTCGTTCTTCGACTCTTGGAGCAGGTAGCTAGGATGAGATACTCACCGCTACAAGTGTAAGGGTCAATGGCAATTCCGTGGTGGCCGACTACACGAATCGTGTTCAGCATACTTTGCTGCACCCTGCCATATTTATGAATATCTTACGTAATTTATTTACAATTTTACTCTCAATATAGAATTACTAAACCAGCTTCAACAATTGAGCAGCTTAATTATTTAAAACATAAAATTTTCATAAGAGAGTACCTAAAAATAATTTTACTATTTATAGCTCAAAGCAGTTAGAAAGATAATTAAGAAGTAAATATTAAAAAGCAAATGCAAATATGCTTAGTGCTTTAGAAAAGACAGTCGGATGATAAAGGCGTTCCTATGAAATTACTAATGGACTGCTCCCTCTTAAGTACAAGCAGATTCGTCTTTGGTCCATATTTTATACTGTCATAACTAATTTCTTATCCTTTTCTAAGGCCCCTACCCCGCAACTCTCGCTTCATCAAGTTAGTTAGTAAAACTCATTACTTGTTAACTTATATTAATATATAAAATTCTTGGTTCACCCTTGTTTGATCGAACAACGTTTGATATAATATTACTAAATCGAATTTTAGTTGCAATAAAGTCATTTCGAAGAATTATTCATTTGACCGAATAATTCATTGGTAAACTTTTATTTAGCGTAATTATTTATTTGAACTAATTTCATTTGAACTAATTTCATTTCGCCGAATTTTCAAATGCACTTATTTTATTTAAACTAATGTTTCACTACACTAATAATGATTTAGTCAAAAGATCGTATCGAATATTTAGTTCGGTATTCTCTCGTTTTCCATAAATTCATTTGCACTAATATTGTTTGCCATAATCATCCCCGATCATAATATTAACTTGCACTATTATCATTTATACTAATAACGTTTGCCTTAACAACTCAACAGTGATAACTTTTATTTGCCATAAAATGACTTTCTATAACAACATATATCAAAATAATTAGTTTTCATAAGTAACACATCTCATAATCGACTCTTGACATAATCAAAATTTGATATAATTATGAAAATAATACATAATATTGTTAGGTCGAAATTAATTATCGTTAACACCCCGACTCAGTGCAACCCGACTCGGATAGGTTAGGTTAGGTTAGGGTGCTCTTTTGACCCTTAACCCAAAAATAGGAGCCCTGCGAAGCAGGGCTCCGTCAACTTTGTCCACATTCTTCACACTAGTTTAATAACCTGAAGTTGAATTAATTATCGTTAACACCCCGACTCAGTGCAATCCGACTCGGTTAGGTTAGGTTAGGTTAGGGTTCTCTTTTGACCCTTAACCCAAAAATAGGAGCCCTGCGAAGCAGGGCTCCGTCAACTTAGTCCACATTCTTCACACTAGTTTAATAAACTGAAGTTGTTCAGTTTATTCTCTATTCAAACACAAAATAATGTGGAAGCGTGGCACCACAGGTTAAATAGTATAGTCGATAAAAGAAACCCCGGATTTTATGAACTGTCTACTATACTGCTTGCCGAAATGAATATAGTTGAAGGAAAAATACAGTGTATTTTAAATGGAGAACCTAGTGCAAAGCAGAAGAAGATTTGCACTAAAAAAATGACAATATTGAGACCCTATTGCGCAATTTTGAAACGTATACAGAACTGGATTTACTAAAAGCAATTGCAAGTAATTTAAGATTAGTTTAACTGTTTTCTTGTTCAAAATAAATATTTTTTCAAATATTTACAATGTTTTCTTTTCTGCATTAAATTACACCAATTGAATATTCGATAAAATACATGGTTATACCATCTGAACATTACATCAAATGAACATTATACCTTTTGATCATTAGCGCAAATGTTGTTATAGCAAATAAATATTCGATGAACTGAAAATTCTGTCAAACGATATTATACAAAGTGATGATTTTCTTAAACGTTGTTCGATTTAGTAATATTATATCAAACGTTGTTCGATCAAACAAGGGTGAACCAAAATTCTTGCGTTACTGACTGAATGACAGACACGCTACAGCCAAAAAAATTGGGCGCAGGAAGCTGAAATTTGGTATGTATGTTCCTTGGGGACCGTAGGGGTGCACTAAGAAGGGATTTTCCGAAATACCCACGGGATCGGTCAAAACAGATAAATTAAAAAATGTGCAGGCGTAGCTGCTGGCGTCCTCTAGTATTTAATAAAGTTATTTGATCTGTTTGGCAACCTTAGCAGATTCAGCTCAAGCCATGTAAAGACATCGAGCAGCATGCGCCGCGAATGACCAATTTATTCTTGAATAGTTTTATTATGATTATATATTTTTTCTGTGTAATAATAAAGCTATTTCTATAAAAAAGTGCATACAGCATAAACTAGAAAAATAAACCATATCGTATATATGTAAAATTTTAATATAGTTATAATCCCGTTATGTCGTTGAAAGTTTACATCGTTAATTTCGGTTTAATCATAAATTTTAATTCATCAAACTGCTATACACGTTGAACTTTTCACACGGCACAGTGTAACACATTTAACTGATTGTACACGTAATAGAGCAATTAATAACACTTAATGGCTCAATACTGTAAATACTATTACAATAATTACCAGTTTTTATAATAATTAACCGATCAATTGTAGTTTGGTTATCTACGGTAAGTTTTGTTTTGGACCAGAGTCAATAATGTTTATTTGTGCGGTACTGAAAATCTTGTCCTTCTTGCCTATATTTTAAACATTTTATCATATCAATAGCAATGATCAGTTGTGTACTGCAACTGCACAGCAAAAGCTGGTAATGAATTAAGAATACGAAGTGTCACTACCCCATTTTACTCAGTGGGCAAGCGGCGAGGGCAAATTTGGTAAGGAAAATTCACGAAACAAATATTAAGGTGCAAACGAAAAACTCGACATCAATCCTTATACCAACTCGTTTGTCCAACGTGATACAGTAAGCCAAATTCTCTCATTGAATAACAATGCTATCGGAACGTAAATTAGAGCAGGCCTATGTCCAACAGTGGACTGCGAAAGGCTGAATGGGAACTGGTAAAAAAAAACATTTTTGAGCCATGATATAATTAATTAATATACTGTCAAAATGTATCGAGATAGTGATTCCACACCAAATATAATACTTTATTAGTTATAATACATTCCAAATGTACACGGTACTATTAGCAACGAAGTTTAATGTGCACTAAATTTGCAAAGAGCTTTATTGAAAACCGTTTTAACCTCTTAGTATTTTTTCATTTATAATTTACTTTTTTCATCATCATCATTGTTTCATCATATTAATGTGAAAATATTGTTATTATAATGAAGTAAATTATTAAATTTACTTCATTATAATAACAATATTTTACAATAAGATACAGTGTTTGTAACCTGGTAGACGATCGATTGTCAATAAATTTTGCAATAATACCCACCAATGATATATCATTTCGGATTCCGTTTTGTATAATTAGTGATCGTAACTCGTAGCGAAATATGAACAAGTATGAAATTATTTCTGAAGCAAGCTATAAAAATATTGATCAGATTTTGTGTTATTGCAATGATAAGCATTTGTCCTACCAACATTTTATGTAGAGGCTTTAAATGTGAATCTAAATGGAACAAAGAAAACTCCTTTCGTCGAGAAAAATCTTAAAAGCCTTTTTATATCTCTCACAAATACGGGTCACCGTATAAATGTAACAAAAAGATACTTACTTGAGATGGCGTATAATAAAAATTATGTCACCCTTTCTTAAGAGAGGTATACTATATTTATATGTATATATGTGTAATATATCAGCAGGCCTCCGTAAATTTTGATGATATTTTCTTCTTTATGAACCCTTATTAATATCGCTAACCGTTCTTTGTCTAATAAACAATCACCAAGAATAAGTCAGGCTAATCCTGCACTTACTTACGGTGCGAAGCCTCTACATGAAGAGTAGCACACACATACCTACATACCTGTGGTTGTGTAATTGCGATAATAAATCTACAAAATTAGACCGTATAAAGTGGATCTGGCACGTCTGCGGCATACACCCAAAAGTATGGGCTTATGATGCTAACAATTGGGTACCAGGCGTTCGGTGGCGACAAGGAAGTTCCAAACGGAGATGGCGGGGTTACCTAAACGCTTTTAAGGGCGACTGGCCAGAGATTGTAAAGAATAGAGGATATTATGTTAATCCATTGGATTAGTCTTTGCCCAGCAGTGACTGTGAGAAACAAAAATAATACATCTGCAACGGACACAACAATCTGGTCTCACATTATTCGTGTTGCTACCAACTTCGACAGATTTCTGGAACTCTTATATGAGCTCAAGCCAACCATCCATCTTCAAAATATGTATTATACGGAGAGAGAAACGATGAAGCGACAAAGTAGACATAAAAATATTTGGTTGAGGTTGAGACATTGCCATGAACGTATTACGTAATCACTGGTACAAGTAGTATTTGATGATACATTCAGTCAAACCAGTATCGGGAATGGATTATTTGTTTATGGTTCCAAGTTAATTTTTTTTTTTGTTGTTGTTAGATTGGCGCAACAGTTTTCCATTTTGGCGGGGAGTTTGAGTTGCATCTGTTATTTATATTAAATACAGTGTTTTTTAAGTTATATCATGTCTAGTGTGTATTGCCAATTTCATAATGGACAAAAACATCAAAAGAGTTTGTCTTAAATTTTGCATCGCCAATGGAATTTCGTGTGCGGAGTCAATGAAAATGTTAACAAAATGAAACCACCGAACTTTTTATATCTCATGAGTCGATCTGTACCATTTCAACTAATCATTTGGGTATGAAACATGTTGCCGCTCCGCTAGTCTCAAAAGAATTTTGCATCACGATATGATAATAATATGCGCCTTTGCACAAGGCTATCATTGTATACGATTTTTTTAACCAAACACTCAACAAATACCATCGAGCAACAACCATATTCACCAGATATGGCTCCAGCCGACTTCTTTTTTTTCCCGGACTAGCTCGTCGGTCAGTGTTTAAATCTACTCTAGTATTCGACACATGAAAATTGTTACAAAACTCAACGCTAAAATCATATCAAGAAGATGACTGCAAATGCACGTGAGGCGTAGTAGTTAAGCAGTCACCTGTCAGGCAGAATGTACCGGGCTACAATATTTCTTTGACATATTGTGTAACATCTTTTTCTATGTACCTACATTGTATGAAAAATTCGAATAAATGAATGAAATGAAATGTCTGTTCTGCTGAACAACAATGCTCAATAAAAATCAAGCCCACAACACTCGGCGTAGTGCTTTACGCCGAGTGTTGTGGGCTGGATTTTCACACAAGACAACATTTTATGTGATCAACAATTTGTAGTTTCGAGTCTGGGTGTGCTTCGCGTCCGTTGATTGCATTGGTAAGTTCACTTTGACACAACTTTTATTATTAGTACGGTAGCTATCTTTTAAATAAAAAAATAAAATGTATTTCAGTTATGCATCGAATATTCTGAGAACTTTATCTAAAATGCACGATACACATCACTACGATGATAAAACATTTCAGACGTGAGTACTAATAAAATACAAAACTTTTCACAGATAAAGTTGGCGCATAATTCATACTTCATCCTTTACCAACTTCACTTAATTAAGTTCACTTAAGTCAGGACGCACTTATTAATTCAAAGCTTTTATTTAGTTTCTGGAGATTCTTAAAAAAAAAAAACCTACTTATTTTACTACTTTTAAATTGCGTAACTATTAAAATGCAGGATTTCTTTATATATTAATTACGTGATTATGCCCGCCACTTGATGAAAAACGTAGAGTATGTGGGATTGTAATGTATAAAAGAGATTACTGCAAAATACATCAAAATATGTTCAATGTGTTTACGTGAAAAAATAATAAAACATCCACACATCCCGTCAACAACTTTCGCATTCATGATGGAAGTAAGATGCTTCTATCTATGGCTGTTTGGGGTTTCCACATTCTGTATCTTAGAGTGGAATCTGAATGATCTCTGTATTGTTTAGACTGACAACAAAATTGGCCCCTGTTCGTTGTTTTACGTGGTACTTGTCCCCGTTATTGCGAAACAAATAATGTGAATGAAATTGCAAAGAACAGCTAATTTATTCACAAAAAGATTCCATTGCTCTGTTCTGAACTTAGAGATACTTTGTGTCATTGTTTTGTCAGTATCACAACCGTGCAGATAATTCGGCGTCAACATACTCTTTGAGTGATTCATACGTGTATATTACATATTAAACATACTATTAACCACAGACCACTTTCTATATTTATGGTCTGTGCTTTATTTCTACCCATATTCTAACGCAATATAGTAACATTACATAACTATGTAAATATAATTATATTTATGTAAAACAATTATTTATCCGTTTAGAATCACTCCAACATAAAACGCAAAATCTGCATATCAAGTACTTATTGCTAGTAATAAAATATTATGAAAAGCACTCGAAATCAGGATGGCAAACAATCGGCTCACTTTCAAGTTAAAGGCTCGAGAGTTTGTAAGGAGTAAAATGGCAGGATAATCACAGACTGACTGGATTTACTGACTTATATATTATTTATGTATATATCTATAATTGGCAACTATTTATTCATATACATATATATGTATTTATACTTATTTATTCTTTATATGTGTACCTATATATTAAATGTATATATTTAAGTATATGTATATAGTTTAAGTAGTAATTTACTTATATATATATCTAGTAATTATTATCTAATACCAAATAATAATTTTATAATAATCACGCACCTACTATCAACTATCTCTGCATCACCGTAGGTTGACTGGTAGAGAATGCCTAAGGCATTAAGTCCGCCTATGTACCACATATTTTTTGTGTTGTGCAGAAAGTTAAATAAATAAATAAATAAAAAAAATAATCGCTAAGGTCCGTTGTGTTGGTCTTAATTTTAGTTTTCGCCTTTTTTGTCTGGAAGCCTAGCTTCTCTGTTCTTGAAACGTGCTCTAGCGCGAAAGTGAATAGCTTGGGGATATCGTATCAGTATGACGAACACCACTATTTCCAATAGAAAAGCTTTATTTATGAAAGTCCGCTGATGCTGTGGTACCTATTTAGTTGAAAGCAAAGTGAAGGTGATTCAGTACCTGAATTTGCAAAAGATAATACGGTTTTTACAAATAATAAAAGTTTTATGTTAGCTTAAAATATTTATATCATTTAAATATTTTAAAGAAGGATTGATCAAAGTTTCTCCGAACATTTCAGTTTGCTTTAAACTCTCATCTTAAATTTGACCGAAATAAATAAAATTATATCAAACAAAATCACTTAAAATGACTCGTCCAATCGTCACATCATCATGTAATATTGAATCCGTATTATCCATGAATGGCTCAAACTCGTGATAAAACACATTTTCTTTCTTTTAAAAGAATAGCAAACAAGCTTAGAGTTTTTTTATTTTCCGAGTGAGTGTATGGCCCATACTGGTGTCACAGTTTCTTAGTGAGTAGATGTGTCGGTATTCTATGTATATCATCATCATAATGACGTTAGGTACAGTTGGGGACCATGTATATTAAGCTTTCCCTTCATCGTCTGAAAAATGTTTGGCGAAGTTCAGACTAGCAACGCGTGGGCTCAGCGGGCTGGCTTGCCTGCTTGGTGAGCACTTTTCACTTTTTTCACACATAGTAAAGCTACGCTAGCGACTATACTATGTGAACCATATATGTACGGTCCATACTTTGGTTCGCCAAAGATTCACTTAGTTCGCATCGTTTCTCGCTGTGTGATGTAAGTTTTATGATTAAGAGATTAGGATAAAAAAATCAACGGAATAGCGAAAACGGTACCCATTTCTCAAAACATATTTTGATCATTATTTAACACGTAAATGATAAGTGAAAGGTGTAGCTATCTATTTCTGTGCGATAGATTTCGATGCTGTTATCACTATTATGAACATTCAAATAAAGTAATAAAAATTGGTGATTTAAGTCCATGACATAGAAATACAATGTTTTCCATTAGTGTTTGCATAACACGCTCATTTGGAAATAACTAAAATTCGTGAGATTTTAATTTGCCCAATTCCTATAAAAATACTTATTGATTTCGTAATAAAATCAAACATTTCTCCAAATTATTCCACTCAAAATAATCCAAAAATACCGATTCAATTGACTGTCATTATCCAAGCTTTCGTTTCTGCGAAGTTTGACGCTTTCAGTTCTACGAAAAATATAACAAGCGTCGGTTTAAATCTTTTGTCATAAAAATCACGCGTACCTATAATTATTTTAACACGACCCTGCGATTAAATATATTTCACTTTATACTCAAGAATAAAGATATTAAGATAATATATATTATCGCTGGTAAAGAAAAACTATACGTGATGAAATATTTAAAAGAACTAAAAGTTGTCAAACTCAGCTAAGATTCCTTACAGCTATAATCTGTTTGTTAATCGTTCTACTGCTGAGCTTTTTGGTGTGAGAAGGGTAGGTATACATCACGCTGAACCGTTCCACTGCTGGGCTGGGTCTCTTTCTGCTAGGAGAAGGGTAGGTACCACGCTGGCTAAGTGCGGGTTAGCAGACTTCACATGTCTTTGGAGATTATTCTGAATAACTCTCAGACGTACAGGCTGTGATGCAGGTTTCCTAACTATATTTTCATTCTTCGTCCAGCAAGCGACAATATACCATTGAATACGCACATATCTTCGAAAAGTCAGTGGTGCGCGAAGTGCGTTTGAATACGTTTTACATTGCAGGCACCCCTTATCAGTTCACCCCTTAGACTATCACTGCCTTTTTTAGATTTCTTATAAATACGAGTATGTGTAGTATAATAATATGTGATACTATATAGCTGTCACAGAAATTTTAAATTGACTCCTGACTGAATCCTCATAGAAACGTGTAATTCATTATTTGGAAAAGGCAAATATTACAGAAACTCAATAGAGAGTAGTTAGAGCCTTGTGAGTGGTTGATCTAAAATTGGCTTTGGAGTAATATTCTTGTTTCCTAGAGCTACTGTAATAAGGTTTACAGCTAAGGTGTAAATCGTAATGATAAATCAGACAGTTCATGTAATCGTCAGTATAGGCTAGCTCTACGTACCTAATCCATCAGATTTATTTGCGTTTCAGATGTTCGTCTGATAAAAAACAAATATATAAACTTGAATAATATCTTGAACTTTATAATATTACTAAAAGTCATGTTGAATTTAATATTTTGAATCAAGAATGTCTTTTGTACAATATTCTCCATGGGTATTTGTCCGTGTGGTGACGGATTAAGAATACGGAATGTCACCACCCCATATCATCCCATGGGTGTCGTAAGAGCCGACAGATTATATTATGCAGAGAACAGCACTGTAAGAGAAGGAAAACTTGATACAAACCCTATACCAACCCGTTTGGCCAGCGTGGTATAGTAGGCCAATTCCTTCTTCCAAAGAAGAGGCCTAGTCCAGCAGTGGACTGTTAAAGGCTGATGATGGATGGTATTTGAGGAATTAAAATAAAGCCTGTTTATATATCGTCGGCTGCGCTGCAATTATGTCATGGTCTTCAGAGTGATAATCTAATTTTCCAGAACTCATCATCAATATGTGAATATTTGAATCCAAAACCTTTTATTATTGAACCGTTGGGGCCAACTGTGATGAACCCGTGGAATAATTATGTGCTCCATACTCCTTGCCAAATACCACAAATTACTTGTGACCGTCAGCTTAACGAGGTCAGTTTAAAATAAAATATAAAATTGCTCAGGCAACGCACGTGCACGTGCCGTGATTTTACTTTTTTTTAGAATTTAGTTTAATTTAATGTTGCGTTGGACTGTAATGGAATTTTTTGGTGAAAATACTGATACCGAATTTTAACATTCATTCATTTTCGAATGATAAATGTAGTATATCGTCAGTTAACTCATCAATACGAAACACTGGCAAAAAGTGTGGCTAAATATATTTACGAATACCTATTGAAGGGTTTTTACGCCAAATTACAGTTACTTTGTAACTTTTCTGGCTCAATAAAGTAATAGCTCATGCCTTTGTAGCTATTAAAGGGAGTCTAGCTTCTGTCTTTCGAAGTCACTGTATGAATTCCGACTAAATCTCCTTTTGCGCCCGTCTGTTTGAGTTCCCATTTTCAATTTCTCTGTAATACTCATGAGAAAAATCTTCGTTCCTCTAATAATCTTCTGCTTCTTTGTCCTTCTCACAGTTCTAGCCTGGTACATTCATCCTTTAATATACAATCTATCCTAATATATAATGCTCTCCCGAGCATTCCAGAGAAGGATAGATTTTACGGTTAGTGGACATCCTGACCTCAGGAGGGATCCTGAGGTCAGGATGTCCACTAACCGTTATATATATTTACTGGAATTATAAAATGTATGCATATTAATGTAGTTTATAATAAATACCTATTTGTGTATTTTATAATGAATATATATTTATGATATGTAAGTATGTAAATTAGGTATATATATATATATATATATATATATATATATATATACGACTCTCGCGCGCGCAGTCGATGCGAGCGGACGTGTGCAAGGTGCATCGCGTTATCGCGGTTTTTATTGTTGTTTAATAATGAATAAAAAGTGTTCTGGATGTGATATCGGGATTAACAATAAGTTATTTATGTCATGTTCCCGAAAAACATGCTGCAAAGTGTATCACCTGAAATGTCTAGCGATGTCTAAGGAGATATTTGGAGAGTATACAGAAGAGTACAAAAGCAAGTGGGTATGTCCAGAGTGCTCAAGGTCAATCCCAAAGAGAGACAATACTGAAACACCGATCCGAGGGAATATCCTTAATGTACAAAATTTCACACCAAACAGCAACGTGAATACGGAGCGCGGCAGCCGAATCAACTCTAGTGCAATAAGCATGGTCAACAGCGAAGATTCCGTGCTGGAGGAGATCCAGAAGTTGCGCTTAGAATTAATATCAAAATTGGATGAACAAAAGAGAGATTATGCTTTGCTTCTAAGTAGATTTGATAAAACAGAGACTGAGTTACAAGAATTACGGAAAACAATGAGGGTAATGCAAGAAAAGACAGAAAAAATCGAAATATTAGAAAAAGAAAATAAAACACTAAGAGAAAGAAATAAGAACCTACAAGCACAAATCTATATCAAAACTACTTCTACAGGTAATAACAACACTAATTGTAATATAATTGAGCCCACATTATCATTTGCAAACGCATGTAAACAAAACATAACGCGGGTAGGCGAAAGCGCGCGGGACAACGACAGCGCGACCAATGAGTGTGGGGCCACGAAGTCAATCAAGAATATAGAAAAGGTACAAGAAATAACTACGGGTGATAATATAGTAACATTGGATCCTATTGAAATAGAAAAAGTATCGGAAAAGGAAGGTAATTGGACAACAGTTACTAAGAAACAAAATCGGTATCCCAACAGAGAAGTAAGGAAAGGAGGAAGCACCCAATCGACGGGAATTCAAGGGACTGAACGCAAAAAATATTTGCATGTATGGCGTCTTACAAAAAATACTACAATAGAAAACTTAGAGAAACACGTTAAAAATATATTTGAAGAGGAAATACCTATAACAATAGAAAAAATTAAGCACAAAACAGAAAGGGACTATGCTTCCTTTATTATAGGACTTCCGGAAAGCAAATATGAGCAGCTTTGTCAACCAGAAAATTGGGCAGTAAATATTGAGTATTGTGAATGGGTGTGGTTTCGGAGATCGTCCAGGAACCAGAAAACATTTCAGTAAAAATAAAATAAAATATACGGAAATATTCTACCAGAATGTAAGAGGGCTCCGCACCAAGGTAGAAGACTTCTATACTGGTATTTTATCTGCGCACTATGATCTATTTGCCATCACCGAAACAGGATTGAACGAATCTATCTACGACGCAGAGCTGATTCCACCAGGTTACACAATACTTCGATGCGATCGAGCGGATGGCCGTAAACAGGGAGGCGCGTGTTTAGTGGCCACACCGCGCTTGGAGCTCCGGCGAGTACCTACCGGTGACGTAAATGTTGACAACCATTTCTTCGAATTAGTGAGTGCGACCGTGCATATTCGAAATAGATTTTTGTTTTTATTGTGTGTTGTGTATATACCACCAAACAGTAGCGAGAACGAGTATTTATTATTATTTAAAATTATAGAAGACTATAGTAATAGATATAAAGACATTATAGTGGTTGGAGATTTTAACTTATATTCATGCTCTTCGTATATAAATAATTATTATATATACTTCGAAACATATTGTGGATTCACTCAGTGCAACCGAGTAAATAATTGCAATGATCGACAACTGGACCTAGTGTTGAGCACATCGGCGGGGGGAGAGGGGTTGAGTGTGAGCGCGGCGGACTCGCCGCTCGTATCGGCGGACGCGTATCACCCACCGCTACGAATATCGGCAGCGGCGGCAGCTCGCGCGCGCCATTCTTGCTGTGACGACTCGTCCATGGCCGACACGGGCGACACGCCGACCGCCACCCCAAGTAGGGTTTCAGGTTGGAATTTTAATAAAGCAGATTTTTTCTTTCTATATTCATTAATTGCATCAATAGATTGGACCCCCATTTATTCTTTAGATTTAGATATGAGTTTAGATTTTTACTATAATACCATTAATTCTATAATTGATGACTGCGTTCCCAGGAAAAAGCGAAGTAATGTCAGTTCGAGGTACAGTTACCCCGAATGGTACACTTTTGAAATAATTCGCGACATAAAAATAAAGGCAAATCATCACAAGCGGTACAAAACTACTGGCTCGGAGAGCGACTACGAAGCGTTTGCCCAATACAGAACTAAAGTAAAAGATATGATTGAAGTAGCTCATAAACAGCACAAATACAGGGTAGAAAATCAATTACTAAAAGACCCTAAGTCTTTTTGGAGCTATATTAATTCAAAGAGGCGTAATAACGTTTCGCTTAAAATTTCGAGAAATGGGGAGGTTCTCTCGGGTGAGGAATGTGCTAGAGAATTCGCGAAATATTTCCATTCCATCTACAGCGAACAGTCTGCAGAGCTGAATGTAGACACAGCGGTAAAGGAGGCAGGTTGTTCAAACGGAGGGGCACGGGTTCATTTAGACCGACTAAGTTTAAGCGATGTAAAGAAAGCGCTTCAGCAATTAAAGCCGAAGCGATCAACAGGACCGGACGGTATTCCACCTTATATCATCAGGGACTGCGGAGATGTACTCGCCGAGCCACTTCTTCATATTTACAACCTTTGTCTCAAAGCTGCGGTATTTCCCAGTAGGTGGAAAATAACAAGGGTCATCCCAGTACCCAAAGGAGGAGCAAAAGACAAGGTGGAAGGTTACAGACCTGTGGCAGTATTGTCATCATCGGCGAAAGTTTTGGAATCAGCAATCCACAACCATGTATTCGCGCAAATCAGCGGAAAGCTTACAGACGCTCAACATGGGTTTCGGCCAACAAGAAGTACCTCGAGCAATCTTCTCAACTATATGGCAGATCTGATTCCAGCAGTAGACAGTGGAGTGCAAATCGATGCCGCCTATTTCGATTATAAAAAAGCATTCGACCTAGTCGACAATGACATATTGCTAAAAAAATTAGCCGGCATTGGTTGTACTCCACACTTGCTACAATTTTTTGCCAGTTGCATGTCAGAGAGACAACAATATGTGGAGTGTGCAGGTTACGTCTCAGAGCCATATTTTATCCGTTCGGGCGTGAGTCAGGGGAGTAATCTTGGGCCGATGCAGTTCATCATCATGATAAATGATCTACCCGATATCATAAAAGATGCTAAATGCTTATTATTCGCAGATGACCTAAAGTTATATATGCCTATAAGAAAACAGGATGACTGCGAGCGGTTACAGAGGGATATCGATAGAATCGTAGATTGGAGTACGAAAAATCTTCTACAATTTAACCACTCTAAGTGTTTGACCATCACGTTCACTCGCGCACGTACTCCAATCAAATACGAGTATAATATCGAGGGCGCTGCATTAGCTCGGGTTACAGAGGTTAGAGATTTAGGAGTAAATATAGATACTGGGCTGACGTTTCGTGGTCACGTGGTTAGCATCTGCAAGAGAGCCTACAGAAATCTAGGTTTCTTACTTAGAACCGTTCATAGCTTCACTAATATTACAGCCATTGTCACCTTGTATAACGCGTTAGTAAGAAGTCAATTAGAATGCAATGCAGTCATCTGGAGCCCACATGAAATTAAATATAATCTTATGTTGGAGCGAGTACAAAACAAATTTATTAGATACCTATATATGAGGTATTATGGGGTGTATCCCTTTTACCCTTTAATGTATCCAACTCTATTCATTTTAGGTATGGTTGGTTACAATGAGTTGAGGGTGAGAAGGGAACTGGCAATCGCCTCATATATATTCAAGGTTTTAAGGGGCAAGATAGTAAACCCAAAAATGCTGGAGATATTAAATTTCAACGTTCCAGATAGGTATGTGTACCGGCGACGAAGACCGCAGTTGCTGAAAGTAGCACGCGCACGCACTAACATGCTGCAAGAGGCGCCTCTGACGCGCGCACACAAAATTCTCAATCTCGTCGCTGATAAATTGGACCTGTTCTGTTGCTCAATGAGTGAATTCACAAAGATAGCTTTATTTATAATCTGTTATAGTAATGTGTAGGTATATAATTTATAATAAGATTAAGGTGTATAGACTGTAATAGATATAAGTAGGTATAATTAAATAAGTAATATTAGAGAACCATACTATCGCATTAAGGTGACTTGTAATGATAGTGTTGTGTATGTATGTATAAATAAATAAATAAAATAAAAATAAATATTAGTCTATTGTAAAATTTGACTATGGTCAGACTGAACTGTCAACTTTCTTTCTACTGAAAATTGGCTCACGCGGTTTTGGTCTGTTTCGCGTGGTTTGTAATTGATATAAATTGATCGCCTTTTGGAAAGCTCGTCCTTGTATCTTCGCGAATTATTGTTATTAGACAAGACATTATGAAATATTGAACATTGTAAAACGTGTGAATCCGATGCACGTGCTTGGTGCTTGACAACGTCGCTGATGAAGAACGCAGAACTGGATCCTGTGGTATTTATTCGATTTTCTTGTTATTTTGGCCAAAATTATGAGTTAATCTTATAGGTCCACTCAGGAGCATCAGTAAGACTTGGTAAGACATTTTATTAATATTAGAATTTATATTCATTCACTGTGCAACACAGTACAGTTATGTCTGAGATTTGTTGTGGCTGTCAGGGACTGATGAGTGTAATCATGCTTACGCCAATCTCTGCAAATAATCCCAGTTCTTTCTAGCCAAACTCTAGACATATATATATATATATAATTTTATATTAATAAGTAGGTTTCTGTCCTTTTCTTTCATTTTAATTTAAGAACTTGACTGGTAGATAATGCTGGGCTGTAGTCCACACACATTATATTATGCAACTCAAATTACTTGTGACACATATTTCCTATGGCATGAAATACTGCGAGTGGGAGAGATCTTTGCGATGTATCTTGCTATATATTGATAATTGTAATGTTACTCTGGAGTCTTAGGTGACTAAGGGAAATCTAGAGTCTAGACTTCTCTTAGTCACCTAAAACGTCAACTTTAAATCTCCGTCACAGAGATTTTTTACTGCAAAGTTTAACCACAAACACTTTTAAAACTCACTATCTAAAAAAGGGGGTAAAATAAGTTCTAGAAGTTAATATTACATAGGCAATCATTTTAATGCCGTTCACTAAACTAACTAACTCAAGTTAGTAAATTCACTGTAAAGCAAAAGCAAAGACGATTATTTCTAAATAAATCAAATAACTAAGTTCGCTTCGCTCAGAAACAAAACCAGATTTATAATCCTCCTGTCACATTGAAAAAACAGGGTTAGTCCCGCTATGGTATGGTCCCGGTATGGCACCCTCTTAAAATACCTATCAAAAAGTCCCGCTATGGTACCCATCTTTTAGATCTACGTTAGACAATAGAAGGTACAACTGAAAAGAAAAGTGTATCTATAAATAAATACTTTTAGGAGTGTATCAATAAAACGTCTGTTTGCGATATTAAATCAGTCTTTTATTAATTCAAAATATTTATAAAAAAATATCAAACAGTAAAACGAAATATTAATTGCAATGTAATTTTTAAAATAATCAACAATATTAATTACCAATAATCAACAATAAAAAAAATATAAAAAATCCACATCTCAGAAAAGTATTACTGTAAATATTATAAACTACAAATAAAAACAACATCCAGACATAAATATTAGTTACAAATAATCAACATTGAGAAAAGGCAGTAATTGTAAATTTATATAAACTACAAAAATAATCAACAACCAACTAGACAAATATATTAATTACAAATAATCAACATGGAGAAAAAGGCGCAAATTGTAAACATAAACTACAAAAAATAATCAACATCGAGAAAAAGTATTAAACATTTTAATAGGCTAAAAACAAAATTAAAATAAACTATTTTTTTAAATGTTCTGATCGAAATGTTGACTTTGATATGTTAATCAGAAAATCACCAATGGAGATAGCTTTATTTTCGTAACTTTTTGTTAGCTTTTGAATCTGGCGGTCGATTTCTATACTTGTTCTTTTTCTTGAATTTATAGGTGATCTTTTTAGTCGAAAGCTATAACAAAAATCATCAGTTATTTAAGTTAAGCTATATTTTTTTCAGTAACCGTCTGTAATAGAAGGCGACAACCAATAATATCTACCAAAATAAATAAAATCAAATCCATTTTCAAATTCTTCTATGTACTCGTATTATGTAAAAAAATATATATCTGCTTTTAAAAATATTATATCTGCTTAAAAATATTGTCTAAAAAATACAACTTACTTGGCTTGTTTTATATCAAAGTGACATGTGTCGTTGCCAATTGTTTGCAGAAACAATAACAAACTGGGATTTTTCCAATAACTTTGTTGAATCTGCCATTCCATGATTCCGCCAAGTTAGTTGTTCTATGGCGTTCATTATGGCAACACCAAATGAGGTCTGGATATTCAAGCCACTGAGTGACAAAATAGTCATTGAATTTGGTCATAGCTTCATCGTCGAAACTGAAAAAAATACTTATTAAACGTTCGTACTTGTAAAGCAATGAAATTAACAGGTCCTTACTGATATTGTTGTTCTTTACTTTTTTGCCATATAATTAGAGTTAAGTACTCAAACATCATTTTGGAAAGTAACCAAGATATTATACCTATTTTCCATTATATGCAGCCAGCCGTCTTCAATATCTTGTTTTGGCAAAAACGCCAAGCCTATGCATTGCTTAACATGGTTCGAGGACTCTTCGTGTTCCATGAGATTTAAAGATTTCGCTTTTTTGATAACGTTCTTTTGAAAATGTACGTTACATCCATTTATTTTGATATCAGGAAAAATCTTCGCTGCTGCATTTATTACTCCTATTTCATAATCGAAGGTAAATTTCGATGGACGCCATTCAGGCAAAGTTTGTTTAATCAATTCGAAAACTTTTTCATAAGTTTTCCCTTCTTTGTTTTTTAACAGAATATAAAATAATGGTGCTACATTCGTGGATAACTCAGTGCTTCCCATGTCTCCATGAATGACATAAACTTGTTCGAATGGGTTTGGGCAGCCGTCGAAAGTGCCATCACCAAAGTAATGCGTTACACATTTTATATATTCTTTTACTTCTGTCGAGGAAAATATAATTATTCGATTACAGTCTTCATTGCAATAATCAGCCAATACATACTTATTAAATTCTTCTGGTATTATAATTTCTTCCACATTCTTAAATTGTGTTTTTGGTACGTTCAACGACTTATTTCGGTGTCTGTATAATACTGTTTTTAATTTTTTATAGTCAGGAACATTTCCTGTAAGGTGTAACCCTTTGTCTTTTAAGTTACCCATGTGTTTTTCGAAAATTTTCTGTACTGATCCGTAATTTGAATTTACTTCTTTTTTGCACTCACTTATAGCCATTTGAACTTCATTGTCTTCAAAATGTGGCACGCACTGATCACTGTGTTTATAATCTTTAATTATTGTATTATTGGTATTCTCAATAGTTATATATCCACTACATTTAATACTATTTCTCCTATTTACACAATGCCAAGTACTTGAATTTTTATTTTCTCTGCGTTTAATATATTTATGTCCGGCACGTAATAAAGTTTTTCCACCGCGTCGACTGTCAATAATTATTAAATTTACACCACGTGCACTACTTGACCCAGACATTGCAATAGATAAACTAACAAGCTATCCTAATTACTCATATCGCAAAAGTACAGCTGCAAATAGCAAACTAAACCCGGAATAATACTGTCTCTCTCTATTTTCATAAAAACAAAAGGGAAGAGCTAGATACGAATTCGAGGAAGGGCTCGTCTCTATTGTTTTACGAAAAAACCGGTTGGTCAGGTAACTACCTGAAGTGAAACGACAATTACCGAGCGTGATTTGTTTAAAAAATTGTATTAATAAATATTATCTTGCTTAACTATAATAGTTAAGAAAAGATATTTTTTATTAATACTATTTTTTTCTTAACGCATTGTATAACTTTTCTTTACAACAGTACCAAAAACTGAAGGGTACCATAGCGGGACTTTTTGATAGGTATTTTAAGAGGGTGCCATACCGGGACCATACCATAGCGGGACTAACCCAAAAAACATTTCATGTCTAAGAAATAATTATGTTGAATCCTTTATTTAAATCAGATATGTCTCTAAGTGCTTATAACATGTTAATACCATTTAAACTTCTTCCCTTCGTAAAGGAAAATACGACATAGAAACAAAAAAACAATCTTGAACGTAACGTAATCACAAGAAATTTTGCTAAGAAAACCGTTTTAGATAACATCCCCTCTTAGCATACGCTTTTTGGCAAAGTCAACTGTGAGAACGACTTTATGCTTAATTTTGTTACAACTTCTTTTGTCCTATTTTGAATGCTTCTATTTTGTGAAATTACATAAATATTCTAAAAGCAGTGTAGCCTAGTGGAGATACCAACGGACTGCCATCCTGAGGGTTTCGGGTTCAAATCCACGGCACGCACCAATGATTTTTTGAAATTATGTGCGTATTAAATTGTTAATTAACGCTTGACCCGTGCCTTGGAGAGCACGTTAAACCGTCGGTCCCGGCGTTCATGAAGGTCTTTGTCAGTCGTTACCGGCTGTCAGTACCCTGAAATAAACTGATACTGTTCTAAACCATGGAATATTGCTAACCCTTTGAGTTGCGGAGGTCAGACAGCGGTTGCTCTGATATTCTGTTATATCTGGTTAGACTAGTAAGGGGACCCCGAGGTTCAAGGCGTGTAAGTCTTGGATGCAACCTGGATAACACTACGACGATGATGATTCTAACAGTTTGCTAATATAAATAGCCTCAAAGAAGACCCATTCTCTGTTCTAATATATTAAGTCTGACGAACGCAACTAGGAAAGCATTTCTTGTGGAAACTATGGCGTTCCTCGAAGATTTTTTAATAAAAAGTTATAACATAAAAATTAACAAACCTCACAAGTTCTTTAGATGACATCTATTCGGACCGACTTCATCGGCCGTTTATAGTATGTCTCACTTATGGGCACGGACGTGATTGACAGACTTCTCATGTCTTAGACCTGAAGGTTTCCTAACAATGTGTTGCTTCACCGTTAGTTGATTGATTTCCTAATGTCATTAATGCACGCTGTGTATTCGAACTCGAGATCCTCTTCGTAGCAGTATGTCGGTCTGGCCACTAGGCTAATCTGATAAACTGGTTAATAACCAATCATAAATCTAAAACCAGTAGGTATATTTTTATCTGTAATATTATGTTAAATGTGATAGCAACCTTACACGAAAAACATGCTATGTACCTACTTATTACATAAAATAGCTGAAGAAATACTTTGTGCCCTTTTGCCGAGCGCCGACAATAGTTTGTAAGATATTTTTACTTACAACGTAATTAAGCTGTGATTAGGTCCTGTCTCTTTACGTATGCGATTGAAAAGAAAAATGTACTCTGAATTTATCCTTACATTACATTACTGATTTTTCGTGGAGGTAGCATGAACCACTTCCAAAAGATGTTCGGCGCACTAAAAACCACTAACTTTCCTCAGTGGCGCAGTCACGTAAATCTTCCTTATAGTGGTATCATCATCATCATCATCATCATATCAGCCAAACCACGTCCACTGCTGGACATAGGCCTCCCCCAAGGTTCTCAACACAGATCAGTCTTGAGCCGCCCGCATCCAACCGCCTCCCGCGATCTTGACGAGATCGTCGGTCCACCTTGCGGGGGCCTACCTCTGCTGTGTCGTCCGGTCTTTATAGTGGCATAGCATGCGCGAATTCGAAGTAAAACAGTCGGTACTGATAAACTTTTTTAAGTAGTTTCTGCTTAAGTTAATCACTATGTTAATAACATATTTATCTTGACTTTGAATCTTTTGACTTTCTTGATTGTCTTTAAATCCTTAGTAGATTGCTGCTAGCTCTTAAGCCAAACAAATTATTATTTTTAATTAGCTCATATTTTATAACTCATCTGTTATTTATCCCTATAAATAAGCTCCCCTTGCCCCTTAAACCCTTAGCTGTAGAAATTGGTGTAGTAAGTACTCTGCATTCCATTTCTTATTCGGCGGAAATTTTCATCAACGGATTAATAAATGTTCCCAGAAATAAACAGGTACTAGACAAATACACCTATAAACACGTGAAACATGTTTCGTTTGCGCCAAATTCACGAATTTTCTTCTAGAGACGTAAGTATTCGGTGTACAGTAAAACATGAAATAGGGCACAAGAATGTAACAATGCAAACAGTGACATGTACCCGGGCTTAAGCGATGTCATTTCCGGGGCAGCTCTTGCAAAGTACGCTTTATTTACTCAGAGACTGAAACTCAAGAGTAAAGTGAAGCTTACACGTGCTTTATACTGGTGTAATATTATATATTGTGATTCATAAGTATTCATTATTATAAATATGGTACGAGTGCCTCTTATATGCCGATGATCAAGTCATTCTTGCATCATCGGCGAATGACTTGCAAGAATTGATGGACTGCAAGAACAAGAGCTTTAAAGCGAAAGGTATGAAAGTTAATGCACGAAAGACGAAAGTGATGGTGTTTGAAAAATATGAAAGTGTGACTGAGTGTAATATTACGATTGGAGGTGAAATTGTAGAGCAAGTAAAGGAATTTGTATATTTGGGTAGCGTATTTACAAGGGACGGAAGATGTGAGGGAGATATTGAAAGGAGAGTGACTGCGGTAAATCGTGTAAATGGAGCACTGTGGGCGTTTATGAACGGTCAGACGTTGCCAAAAGAGGCGCGATTGGCGGTTCACAATGGAGTGCTTGTCCCCACGTTGATGTATGAAAGTAAGAGCTGGGTATGGCAGAAAAAGCATGAAAGTAGAATTAACGCAGTTGAGATGCGATCACTGCGTAGTATGTGTAGGGTAAGACTGATTGATAGAATTCCGAATGCAACTATACGAAAGAGGAATAGACTGAAAGACGATGTGGTGACAAGGATTGAGAAAGGAATGCTTAGGTGGTAATGAGTGTAGAGAAAGCGCGTGAGGTTTGTAAGGATAGGAGCAAGTGGCGTTCTGTTGTCTCTGCCTACCCCGACGGGAAAAAGGCGTGAGTATATGTATCTATGTATGTCTTAAGTATTTATGTGGTAATGATGTATTTGTTGATGCACTGTTTAAATTGCTTCGTCGTTTATATCTCAAATTTTATGTGATATATCATGGTATACTGATATCTTGTTCTCTATATTAACTAGCCTTCGTCTAAATTTATATTTTATAACTTAAAAGTGAAAGTGTGTTTGTGTATTAATTGTTAATTTGTTCTGTTATCACGCAAACACTACTGTATAAATTTCCATGTACTTTGCATTAAACTTACACAGATTTGTCTTGTTAACATGGATAGTTCATGCGATATTAGCAACTGGAATAAAAAATTGTCTTTCACTCTTGATTAGCGTTAGAACGCACATATCTATGAACACAAATTGTCAGATACAGCCTTTACTCTTGGCAAGTTATGCCAGAATTGTTTTATTCAATATAAATGGTAGCCACTAGTAAAAAAGTACAAATTATATTTTACTAAATATAAGGGCAAAAGTATAACATTAGTGAGGTTAGGCTCTGAATTCTAAAACAGTTTGAATTTTTGGAGATGCCATAAATTCTGTAAATTTCAATCTTCTGTACTGAGAATAGCGGCGTGAAACCAAATTAAGTTCATCAGAACTGTGATAATATAATTTATTCAGCCCTACAATTCACCCTCTCAATGGATAAGATTTTTTTTTTTCAAAATACGATAAAGCCGAATTCCTACAAAAATATATTTAATGATCCGGAGAAAGATAAGACTTGCGTAGATAATTCAGTTTCTTTCATAGTTTTCAATTGATAACTGCAAAAGAAAATTTGGTTAAATTGGATGGCGACAATATAAATATCTGTGAAACTAGTCATGAAGAAAAACATTCAGAATATGAATTCAATTTCAAAGTTATTATTATAAGTTGAATATAGAATCTTGCATAAGGCACGATATTATTAAATAATATGCTATATTACCATCACGTGTGTTCTAATAACATCAGTTATACGTAAAACGCTATTACATTAAATAACTTTCTAGCTTGCATATATATTTTTAATCAAATGTTACATTTTTCAATATTATGATCTAATTTCACTGTAGTTATACAGTAAACTTTGAGAAATATTTGCAACTAGAGGATGCCCGCAGCTACTACGCTCGCAGATTTTCTTAATCTCACCGTTTCTTCCTAATCCTGTTGGAATTTTGAGAAATCCTATCTTAGTGCCCCTCTACGGACCCCAAGGAACATACATGTGAAATTTCAGCTTTTAAGCCCAATAGTTTTAGATGTGGCTTGTCTGTCAGTCAATCAATTACGCAAGAACTGTGTATATACACATGGATAGACACCACGGATATAGTACCAAGATGATTACTTGAACATCGTACGTAGCACTGTGTTTTTCAATTCAATTCAATTTATTTTATTTACGAAAATGGGTATGTTCACACAAGATGTTATTTGTTACATTATAAGTATCACCACATTCAGCTTTTCAGCATGCAAAAATTTCCTTTACGGTTAACAAAATTATTAAACGTACATTACAATAATAGAAATCAAAATTAACATAATATAATATGACAATTCATAACTCAAAAGTAGGTACGTCAACTATAAACTTAACTAGTTTTACTCCAGTTTATCTAGCAGATATTCGTTGACAGAATAATATGCCTTGGCCAATATTATTTTATTTACAGTACTTTTGAAAGTTAGGAAATTTTCTATTTTTAATTTTTCATTAGGTAAATGATAATAAAGGCGAGGTGCCATACAAAATTCACTTTTGTTCTTTAATGTCGTTGTGTTTACAGTTATTCGGACTCTTAAATATGTCTGTGACCATTCAGGTGCTCAAATAGATTTATATTTTTCCTAGTGAATAGAATTGCTTCTGAGATATATAAACATGGCATAGTAAACAGGTGTAGTTTAATAAAAAAGGTCTTGCAACTATCAGTTTGTTATAATCAATTTTAAACGTTCGCGATTTGTATATATCATACAATACTACCTACGTAGGAGAATAACAGAGGTATTTATGACTTTAAATAAGTAAATTATCGCGACTAAGACCTGCTAAATAATATTGTATGATATCAGTTTGTTTCAAACCACATATTGTTCATACGCATCTTTTTTGCTCCACAAATACCGACTCTTTTTCTGTACAATTTTCCTAGAATAATATTCCATATCTTAGGAGGGACATCACATGACCAAGACAAGACATCAACACAGTGGAAATGTCCGCTGTTTTTGACAAAAATATAGCGCATAGGCAGATTTAAGTAATTTAGAACGCAACTGATCTAGATGCGATTTCCAATTTAGATTAGAGTCAATAGTTAATCCTAAAAATTTAGTTTCATTAATTTGTGTGATTTTATGGTCTAAGTAATGAATGTCAAATTTATTTTATTTATTTACTTTTTTGTTAAATATCATAAAACTAGTCTTGGATAGTTTTATTTTAAAATTATTTAATGTCAGCCATTGAATCATATTATCTTATGTCATATTTACATCATTTTCTAATTGAATATTATTATTGTTGGTAAAAATAATGGAGTTATTGTCTGCAAATAGGACCGATTCATGTCTTGTTTGCCTAGGTAAATCATTCACATATATAATAAATAGAAGAGATCCTAAAACACTTCCTTGTGGGACTCCTAAAACTGTCTGTTTAAATTCTGAAATGCAATCAATTTCCTTTTTAGTTTCTACATATATTTTAGTAATCTTTGTTGCTTGTGTTCAATTACTTAAGTAGGATTTGATTAAATCAAGTATATTGCCTTTTATTCCATACGCGTATAACTTATTGAGAAGTAAGCAATGGTCCACATGATCAAACGCCTTAGTTAAGTCCATAAATAGTGCACATGGTTGTCTGCCATTATCTAAACTATTAGTTACCGTATTTAAGAATTTATAGATTGCTAGATTTATAGACTTATTTTTCCTAAAACCGACTTGTTCTTTTGAGAGTAAGTTATTTAGCTCAAAGAAATTGTAAATCTTGTCATGTATTCATAATCAGCTCTTTACTGTCCCACTGCTGGGCACGGGCCATAGTCCACCACGCTGGCCAAGTGCGGATTGGCAAACTTCACATGTCTTTTGAGAACATTATGGAGAAATCTTAGACATGCAGGTTTCCTCACGATGTTTTCCTTATTTTTTTGTTATATGACTTAGTACATAAGATATTTTCATTACGACGCACTTCAAAATTTTGGTTGATACATCGTGATATCCAGTACTCTCCGTATTTTTCAAATTCATTATAATTTTGTAAATATCACAAGGTAATAGGTATGGTTGCATAAAAATAGAATTTGGATTATATCTAATATTTATTTTAGGATCATTAGAAGCAAGTTAAGTAACTTGATTGATGTAGAAATCATTAAATGCTTTGGCAATTTGCTCGGGATCACTAATATAATTCCCATCAACAGATATTTTTTTGAATTTGATCTTCTGTTACATTACATTTATTTCTAGCATTGATTATGTAGTCAATATTTCTAGCCCTTTGTGTCAACCTTATTATTTTATTAAGTCTGGATGAAAGGGTCATGTATCGAGCCTTATTATGGTTATTACTTTTTTTCTATGAATGCCCAAAGAAGTTTTCTTTTCCGTTTGCGGCATTTTCTGATGCCATTGGTTTTCCATTTTGGTCTTTTTCTAGTAGATACTCTCTTTAGAAATTTCGGGCAACATAAATTATAAAATAAACAGAAAAGGTCATGAAAATGGTTGATTTTTATGACCTTTTCATTGGTTGTACTGTGTTTGGATCTTCGCTGCTTAAGTTTTCAGTAAAACTTAGTGATTCTATACATTGTTTGAATTTATTTATATTGTCGTCACTGAAATCACGTTTTTCGGTATACCAATACTTGAAAGCATAAGTAGTTTTCACTGGACATGTCATCAACTGGGCTGTATGATCTGACAGCGCAAACTCAATTACTCTAGCTTTACACCCTCTAATGTTATGAACAAAGTTATCGATACATGTGCCACTTGCTAGTCGTGTCTGTTCGTTAATGCTTACTTTAAGATTACAACCATGCAGATATTAATAAAACAGCTAGATTCTTTATCTTTAATAAAAGTATTAATATTAAAATCACCACACAAAATGATTTTCTTCTTCCCGTAACAGTAACGACTAAGTAAAACATTAATTAAAGAAAATAATTTATTTACAGCTTCTACGGAATATCTTGGTGGCTTGTTAATACAGAAAATATATATCTGATGTTGTACCAACTCTACCCCTGAGCATTCTATTAATCCTTCTACAGAGTATTTACTGATTTCGTGGACAGGATTGGATGAAACTGAATTATGCACTAAGTTACATGAACCTCCACGACGATTTTGCCTATTAAATGCAGAGCCCATAGTATAATTTGGCAGACTCAAAAGGGTTTTGTCATTGTCTATCATATTATGTTCAGTAATAGGTACATTCCACACCTATATTATTCTCCTGTTTACTGAAAGTTTGAATACTTAATGTTAGTAGATCCACTTTAGAAATTAAGCCGTTTATGTTTTGGTGCAATATATTGATTTGACTATACAAGAAAAAGCTCATCAGGTGCCTGTTGACTACCGGGAGTACTATTACCTTACCATTTTAGTTTGTGTGTACTTATCTAGGTACCATGATCGATGTGTTAGAAGAATCTAACTTATTCGATCAAATAAATTAGAAAATCCAGAAGGATTTTCTAATTTATTTGATCGAGTAAGTTTGATCGCCATAATTATAATCATCCCACCGCACCGTTCTGTTTTAAGACGGTGATTGATATAAACTGCAACAGCTTGATTCGAACATCAAATATACTAGGTAGAATAAAGTAACAGTAATTTTTAGTCGATTGTGTTTTTTGTGACTATTATTCCATGATTTAATTTGTTATTATAGTAAAAAATTACATACTTACGATCTTACACAATAACACCTACCTATTAATTCAGCAATGAAATACAGTTACAAAATTAAATATATCAAATGTCTGATTAATGTTAAGGAATGGGCTAATGCGATTGCGCAAAAATTAGAATGTTTGTTTCAAAGAAGGTGCGGTTGGTATTGCGGTGGATCTAATAAAATAATCTGGTAATTAACTTCAATACGCAAAGTTCGATCGTTTCACATTTCTAAATGAAATTACTAGAAAAAAATTATCTTGTTCTAGTGTAATCCATTGTACGAAACATGAGTTCTATAACCGATTATTTCGTACTATGATGATCTGGTGGCATAACGAGAGTAAACGTCTGCGACCCCGAAGACTGTGGGTTCGATTCCCACTCAAGTCAAACATTTGAGTCCATAAACATGTATGTTTGTCTTGGTCTGGGTGTTTCTATGTATAATATGTAAGTATTTACAAAAAAGTACAAGCATACGTAATATATATTGTTTATTCATTGTCTAGTACCCATAGGCTGATGTGATGTGTCTGTGATAGAATATTATATTATAATTTATTATTATAGTCAGGGTAAAGAACGGGTTTCCTATTACTAACTGATACTTACTAGCAAAACTTAAAGATGAGTTAACTAAGTATTTACCGACGAATCTCATCGATGAACCAATACTCTCATTATTGAATTACTAAACCAGCTTCAAAAATTGAGCAGCTAAATTGTTTAACACTTAACACTTAGATATGAGAGTACTTTCAAATAATTTTCTCCTTCAAAGCAGTTGAAGAAATTAAAAAGTAAATATTTATAAGCAAATGCAAATATCCTTAGTGCTTTAGAAAATACAGTCGGACGATAAAGGCGTTCCTGTGTAATCGATTTTAAACTATCGCTATTTGTATACATCATACAATATTATTTTGCGGGTCTTAGTCGCGATATTTTACTTATTTAAAGGCATAAATACCTCTATTATTCTCCTACGTTTCTACCGGCTTGCAACGGTCGTGGTCCAACCATCCGATTTATGCCTTTAAATAAGTCAATTATCGCGACTAAGATCCGTCAAATAATATTGTATGACGTTCCTATGTAATTACTAATGGACGACTCCCTCATACAAGCAGATCCGTCTTTGGTTCATATTTCTATATTTTCATAACTCATTTTTCTCCTTTTCTAAGGCCCCTAGCCAGCATTTAACGCTGCATCAAGTTAGTTAGTAAAACTCATTACTTGTTAAATAATATAAGTTATTTGATTTCTCATAACTTGTTAACTAATATTTAATAAAGTTATGTGTTTGGCAGCCTTAGCAGATTCCGCTTAAGTCGTGTATAGACATCGAGAACCATGCGCCGCGAATGACCAATTTATTCTTGAACTGTTTTTTATTGTTATGTACTTTTTCTGTCTAATAAAAAAGTAATATCTATGGAAAAGTGAATATAGCATAACATAGAAAAATAAACCGTATCGTATAATATATCAAATTTTCTTAATATAGAATATAATTGTTATTAAAAATAAAAGTAAAAGAAAATAAAATAGATAATTGAACTTTAGTTCAATCATCCCTTTTATTTAATCAAACAGCTGTAATCGTTGAACTTTTCACACGCCACTGTGTAACCCATTTAACTGATTGTACACGTAATAGAGCAATTAATAACACTTAATGGCTTAATATTGTAAATACTATTACAATAATTACCAGATTTTTTATAGTAATTAACCGATAAATTGTATTTTTGTTATTTGCGGTAAGTTTTGTTTTGGATAAGAGTCGATAATGTTTATTTGTGTGGTACTGAAAAAGGATGTCCTCCTTGCCTGTATTAAAAAAAATATCATATCAATAACAACTATCAAGTGTGATGTGTGAAGTGAGACAGCAGGATTGACTTGGGACGAACCTCTACGCGGTACTCTTGTTGAGGAATGGTCCTCTTTTGTATCCTCACTTCCTGCCGTCAATGAAATCTCATTGCCTCGTCCCATCCTTACTCCAGGGAAGTATAAGGCAACCCTGCACGGGTTTTGTGATGCTTCGGAGCTTGGTCACGCGGCCGAGGTGTACTTGCGCACAGTCAGTGCCTCAGGTCAGGTGAGGGTTTCCCTGATCATGGCAAAGAGTAAGGTTTCGGACACCTTTGACCATTCCGGAATTGGAGCTCTCGGGAGCAACCCTGCTTGTGCGATTTTTGAATCACGTGTCTAATACTTTGGGTAGATCAATTTGTATTAATGGGACCTACGCCTGGACAGACAGCCAAATTGTTCTTTGTTGGTTGAAGGCGTCTCTGTCTACACTTTGTAAGTATTTGTCGCTAATCGCGTTTCCCAAATCCAAAAATCTGAAGTAACACTTGTTTGGAGACACGTACCAGGTGAGCTCAACCCCGCTGATTGTGCCTCGCGCGGATGCTTGACGCCTAGTTTGATAGGCCATTCACTGTGGTGGTGTCCGGAATGGTTGAGTCAACCAGAAATTGATTGTGTACTGTAACTGCACAGCAAAAGCTGGTGATGAATTAAGAATACGAAGTGACACCCGACCCGTTTGTCCAAAGTGATACAGTAGACCAAATTCTCTCATTGAATAATAGTGCTATCGAAACGTAAATTAGAGCAGGCCTATGTCCAACGGTGGACTGCGAAAGGCTGAATGGGAAGTAGGAAAAATTTAAATTATTGAGCCGTGATATTATTAATTAATGTACTGTCAAATGTATCGAGATAGTGATTCCACACCAAATATAACACTTTATTAGTAATAATACATTCGAAATGTACTTGGTACTATTAGCAACGAAGTTTAATGTTCACTTAATTTGCAAAGAGCTTTATTGAAAACCATTTCAACCTCTTAGTATTTTTTCATTTATAATTTACTTTTTCCATCATCATAATTTTTTCATCATTTATAAATTACTACATTATAATAAAAATATTTTACAAAAAGATACAGTGTTTGTAACCTGGTAGACGAAAGATTGCCACAAAATTTTGCAATAATACCCACCAATGATATATCACTTCGGATTCCGTTTTTTATAATTAGTGATCGTAACTCGTAGCCTAATATGACCAAGTATTTAATAATTTCTGAAGCAAACTATAAAAATATTGATCAGATTTTGTGTCATTGCAATGATAAGCATTTGACCTACCAACATTTTAAGTAGAGGCCTTAAATGTGAATCTAAATAGAACAAAGGAAACTCCTTTTGTCGAGAAAAATTTTAAAAGCCTTTTAATATTTTTCACAAGTACGACTCACTGTGTAATGAAACAAAATATATTTACTTGAGATGGCGTATAATAAAAATTATGTAACCCTTTCTTTAGAGAGATATACTATATTTATATGTATGTATGTATAATATATATCAGTAGAATTCTGTAAATTTCGATGATATTGTCTTCTTTATGAACCCTTATTAAGATGGCTAAACCGTTCTTAGTTTAAAAAGCAATCGTCATGAATAAGTCAGGCTAATCCTGCGCTTATTTACGGTGGGAAGCCTCTATATGAAGAGTCGCACGCACATACCTACATATCTATGGGTTTGTAATTGCGATAATAAATCTACAAAATTAGTCCGTATAAAGTGAAACTAGGCCTGATACGTCTGCAGCATGCACCCAAAAGTATGGGCGCATGAAGTTACCAATTGGGTACCAGGCGTTCGGTGGCGACAAGGAAGTTCCAAACGGAGATGGCACGATGACCCAAACGCTTTTAAGGGCGACTGGCCAGAGATTGTAAAGAATAGAATGGAGAGGACTTTTCCCCGCAGTGTCTGTGAGAAACAAAAATAATCTGCAACGGACACAAAAATCTGGTCACACATTATTCGTGCTGCTTCCAACTTTAGCAGATTTCTGGAACGTTGATGATTTCAAGCCGAAGGCGAACAAAAACTCTTCCAACTAACGGAGAAAGATACAATGAAGCGACAAAGTAGACACATCAATTAATATTTGGTCAAAGTCGTTATATTGGCATGAACCTATTACGTAATCACTGGTACAAGCAGTATTTGATGGCGCATAATTCATACTTCATCCTCCAACTTCACTTAATTAAGTTCACTTAAGTCAGGACGTACTTATTAATTCAAAGCTTTTATTTAGTTTCTGGAGATTCCTAAAAAAATAAAGCTACTTATTTTTTGCGTAACTATTAAAATTCAGGGTTTCTTTATATATTAATTACGTGATTTTGCCCGCCGCTTGATGAAAAAACGTAGAGCATGTGGGATTGTAATGCATAAAAGAAATTACTGCAAAATTGCATCAAAATGTTTATTCAAACAAAACAAAAGTACGTGGTATATGTCCCGTCAAAACAGTAAAAAGTATTGATAGTGACCACGAAAGTTGAAACTCCTATATTGCATTTTATGTTTTAAATTAAAATAATATGTTAAATTTTAATTATATGTTTTTGAAAATACAGCCCAGTAACGTCGTGAACACGGCTCGTGTACCGCACGCAGAAACGTTTCGGTGAATTACCTCTATTTTCGAGTAATTATTCAGTTGACATTCGTGAACAAAAGTTAATTTAAAAAAAAATGGGTTTACGTGAAATAATAACAAAACATCCACACAGTCCCGTCAACAACTTTCGCATTCATGATAGAAGTAAGAAACTTCTGTATGTGTGGCTATGTGAGATTCCCACATTCTGTATCTTAGAGTGGAATCTAAATTATCACTGTGTTTTTTAGACTGAAAATTGGCCTGTGTTCGTTGTTTTACGTGGTACTTGTCCCCGTGCATTGTTGTCACGAAACAAATAATGTGAATGAAATTGCAAAAAACAGCTTATTTATTCGCCAAAATATTCCATTGCTTTGTTCTGAACTTAGAGATCCTTTGTGTTTTTGCTTTTGTCTGTATCACAACCGTGCAGATAAATCAACATACTCTTTGAGTGATTCATACCAATGTTGTAACGTAACATACATAACTATGTAAATGGAATGTATGTATTTATGTAAAACAAGTATCCAAGTCCGATTAGAATCACTCTGACATTAAGCACAAAATCTGCATATCAAGTACATATTGCCAGTAATAAAATATTTCGTTAAGCACCCATCTTTGCCGCGTCAGAACTAAGTCTCAACAAGTGTTGCAAGTTTATTCCATTCTAAACTTAAGTAGTTCAAGTCCAAACAGTATTTTCAAGGAATGCAACAGTGCAGAAAGATAATGTATGAGGGAAAGTTTGCATCTGCATTATGGATGCGCTCGTATGAGAAATTCATATTTTTATTATAAAAAACCTCTTGATATATGAGACTATGTTCAGTTTCGCTGTAAAGTAAATGGAATTATTTTGCACCGCTGGTACTTTGCTGTCATTTCAAATAAGGATTAATCTTTTTTTCTACAATAACGTTGATTATTTCAATGAATCTGGATTATTGATATCACGTAAATATTAACAGGATATGAACATCAATGCGGTTGATTATTAATCACAGGCATTCACTTGTGTGTAATAATTCAAAATTTTTTGTGAATACGGATTAATTATTATATAGCTTGTTTTTAGGGTTCCGTACCTCTAAATGAAAAAACGGAACCCTTATGGGATCACTTTGTTGTCCGTCCCTCTGTCAAGACCTTTTTCTCAGAAACGAGTGAAGGTATCAAACTGAAATTTGTATCAAATAGTTAAATCTACTGTCTCTTGAAACTGTGAAAAAATCAAACTTCTAAGCTAACGCAATCAAAAGATACAGCCGTTTATGCTGCAAATTGCCGCAAATTTTCGAAACTCGCAAGGGAATCAAAACCTACAGGGTACTTCCCGTGAACTCAGCATATTGAAATTTGGTACGAAGCAATGTCTTATAGCACAGATAATGGAAAAATTGCGAATACCATAAATGTTTAGTTACATCATATCATAAAAATATTTTTAATAATTTTAAAGTTATTACTATTTTCTCATGAACGTGTAAAGATATTAAATTGAAATTCATATCAAATACTCGAGTCTATAATACTTTTAAGCTGTAACAAAATCAAATTTCTATGTCAACGCAACAAAAAGAAACAGCAATTTAAGCCGCATATTTTTTCGCAACTACTCGCAAGGGAATCAAAACCTACAGTATAGTTCCCGTGAACTGAGAATCTTGAAATTTGGTACGAAGCAATGTCTTACAGCTCAGATAATGGAAAAATTATGAAAACCGTAAATTTTTTGTTACATCATGTAAAAAAATATTTGGATTAATTTTAAAGTTACTACCCCTTTCCTCATGAACGCGTAAAGTTATTAAATTGAAATTAGTATGAAATACTCGGGTCTATAATATCTTTAAGCAGTAACAAAATCAAACTTCTATCTTAACGCAATCAAAAGAAACAACAATTTTACTATATTTTCAAACTCGCAAGTATTGGCAAGGGAATCAAAACCTACAGGGTACTACTACTTCCCGTAAACTCAGATTCTTGAAATTTGGTACGAACCAACCTCTTATAGCATATACTAAGGAAATATTTCGAAAACCGTAATTTTTTTGTAATATCATATAATAATAAAAAAATTAAGTTACCCCTATTCTTACGAACGCGTAGGTATTAAATTTCTATGTCAACGCAATCAACAGAAATAGCAATTTAAGCATATTTTCTAACTCGCAACTACTCACAAGGGAATCAGAATTTACAGGGTGATTCCCGTGAACTCAAGAGTCTTGAAATTTGGCACGAAGCAACATGTTACAACACATCATAAAAATATTTAAAGGTACTACCCCTTTCCTCATGAACCCGCAGATGTATAAAATTGAAATTATATCAAATGCTGAAGTCAAAACTAAAGGGTACTTCCAGTCTATCTAGAATCTTGAAATTTGGCATGAAGCAACGTTTTATAGCACATAGGAAAAATTTCGAAATCCTTAAATTTTTTGTTACATCACATATTTTTTTAATCTTAATATATAAAATCCTTGCGTTACTGACTGACTGACAGACACGCTACAGCCGAAACTATTGGCCGCAGGAAGCTGAAATTTGGCATGTATGTTCCTTGGGGATCGTAAGGGTGCACTAAGAAGGGATTTCCCGAAATTCCCACGGGATCGCCCAAAACGGGTAAATAAAAAAAAAATGCAGGCGTAGCTGCTGGCGTCCTCTAGTAATTATATATACCTACAGGTTTGTACGGAACACTCAGTGCGCGAGTCCGACTCGCACTTGACCGGTTTTTTTTATGTAATACAAATAGCTTTAAAGATAAATAATATCACTAGGTCGTTAATTTCAACTTTTAGTGAGGCGAAAACTATACCGTAGACGTAGACTACGCTAATTATATCCATATTCAGTATGCTAGTCTATCAAATACATAATAGCAAAGTGTTTATATTGGAAAACGGCTTTAACAGAATTTCAGGTTTGTGGTTTGAAAAGAGAACTCACAGTGCTTGCATGCCCCTAGACTTTATTTCACTTTTGATGTCCAAGTTGTCATATTACGGTTTGGATCATTCTACGGTACGATGATTTAACTCGTATCTCAGTAACCGCTCTCAATTCGTAGAGGTTCGCAATAGTGATGAATCGACTTTTTGGTCAGATGCTAAACCCTTAAATAGGGGTATAGCTCAAGGTTCTGTGCTAGGACCAATTTTATTTAATATTTACAGTGTGTACACAATACATAATATAAAATATTGTAATTATCATATATATGTGGACGATGTTCAGATTTATTTATCTTTTAAACGCCACGAAACGAAATTAGCAGGTTTGAATAACATTTTTAATTGGGCATATTATTCCTTAGTTCTTAATGCTTCCAAAACGAAATTCATGATTTTAGGATCTAAGGGTCAGATCAATAAAGTAAGCCAGAAAAACCCCTATATTGCTATGAATGGCTCTGTAATAGAACGAGTGCTGGAAGCACGTAATCTTGGACTCATTATGGATGATGCGTTGAGGTTTGAGCGACATGTCAGATGTAGTTCGCAATTGTTTTTACCGCATAAAGTTATTGTATAAACTAAGACAATATCTTAGCACTGATCTTCGTGTGCAACTGACTCGCTTGTTCTTTTCAAGTTTAACTACCTGATGTGGTGTACGGGCCCAGATTACTGGTGAAAACCTCCAGCCTCATTCAAAGAATGCAGAATGCATGTGCGCGGTTCTATTTTGATACCCCGTGACGTGGTCATATTATAACACCATTTTTAAATGCAGGAAATTTATTAAAAATTAAGTGGAGAAGGGGTGTTCACTTGGCCACTCTTATGTTTGGGATTGTCGAAGACAAAGTGCCAGAATATTTGTTTGAGAAGTTGGAATGGATGGCTGAAAATAAAGGATATGCTAGTAGAGAACTAGGGCAACCATTGCATATACCTAGGCACAGAACTACTGCATTTAGTGGCGGCTTTCGTTATAATGCTACCAAGTGCTGGATTAATTTACCACCTCCACTGCGCAAGCTAGGTGGTGTAGGTAGCTTTAGGAGAAATTTGAAGAAGTGGTTTTTATCTGAACAAAAATCCAGCACGTAAATTTCATCCTTATTTGTATATTTATAGAATATACAAATAGAATATACAAAATACAAACATAGAAAATAAAATATTGTGCAGTGTGTCCGAAAGGTCACCGCTCAGCCTGTGCTACGAATGACCGCAGCACTATTTTTCGACTGAAACACCCACGGTGAAGCTAAGCGGGATCCCGGGAGGGGACGCTCCGCGTGGGCTTGGGTAAGGCCTGCGTAGGATGCGTCCTAAGGTGCGGGTGCGGGGGACAGTTCTGTCTGTCCCTCGCAGTCGGGTGCGGTCGCGGGAAGAGAGGCGTGTCGGTGTTGCGTTGCCGCGCGCCCTATCTCCCGCGACCAAATGGGGGCGCACCATCGTTGCGTCGCGGTGGGGCCGCAGAGGAAGAGGAGATGCGGTGTTGCGTTGCCGTCCTCCCTATCCTCTGCGGCCGCTGGGTGTTTTGGCGGCGGAGCTCAACACCTTCATCCGCCGCCAAGGGGGTTTCGTTCGGGGCCCGCCTGACCATCTGGCGGGCCAATACCCGTCGGGGGGTAGCGAAGAACCCTTCGGTGAAACCCTACCCTCCGACACATGGGTACATGAGGAGCACGGGTTGGTTTTTAGTCAGTTGTTTTGTTAGTAAGAGTCTGACAGTCCCCTTCGTTTTCCCCCCCCAGGGCGGAGGGACTCCATGAGGATTTTCCAACCCGACACCAAAAAAAAAGGGCTTGTCACGGACGATTAGCATAGTAGGTACAATATATAATAAATACTATAAAAATTAGGCTAGAGAAATATAGGATAACAGTAATGTACATACACAAATAACAATATAATTTTGTATTTTGGTTTTGTTTTTAATGTCAAACTTTGTTGTTATTGTATTATACCTCTGTATGTCATTTCCATTTCGAGACATGTCCTGGTTGAAGTTTATGTGTAACGTAATCATAAGTTTTATACATCACTAGGTTCCGCCTGCGTGGAGCCTGCGAATGTCTGGAGAACAGACAAACTCAGACTCTCTTATATATTATTCATTTACAAAAATCCTCTAAACTCCTCAGGGAACATAATTATCTTTTTTCCAAATTTTAGCTTCTTAAGGCCTGTAGATCCTAGGCTTATGCATTGTCTGTCATTCAGTATTGAAAGAGGCCACAGGGAATGGAGTAAAACGCAAGTTCACTGAATGTTGATTCAATATATTGTAATGAAAAACACCAAAACACATGACATATGAATTACAGATTGACATTAAAGAGGTTTTTATACTTGGATTTTTGGACTATTCCAACAGCCTCTCTCAAAAATACGAGTATACATATTGTTACGAATGGCGATAATTGAAAATAACGCCATCTATCGGAGAATGAGAGAACTAGAAGAGATTGGATGTATCGGTGGTTTAAAGTTATTTCATCTACTCTCTACTAGATGGCGTTGCTGAATCGACTGTTCCCGACTGTTACGAGAGTATTTCAGAAACATCTGGAATTAACTAGTTTGTTATCCGGCCGGTATAAATACTGCGCGGACGAGCGAGTTCACACAGTTACAGTTGAATACTGAAAGCGATCGAGAAGCGAAAGAGTGCGAAGATTAAGGAAGTCGGAAGTGTTTTCTAGTAGTGTAAAATAGTGTTTTATTAGTGTTGGAAAGTAGTGTGTATAAGTGTTATTGTTTGTAAAATAAAGTGCAGTTTTAGTGGCATAGGAATTTAATTTATCACTGAACCCCAGCTCGTAACAAATTGGTGTCAGTAGAAAGGGACAAATAATGCCGGTTATGCCGAAGGAAGAAACTGAAGGAGTGCGTACCAGGAACCAGCGCCAGCAAGACCTGGACCAGAGACGCTTCGGAGACGTTCCTTCTCCATCGTCTGGTGGACCAGGCGACTCCGTGGGTGCAGTGGAGCCTGCAAGCGCAACACACTCCGTGCCGGTGCCCGATATCGCGGCTCTGATGGCGTTCATGCAGGAGTAGGCCCACCGTCAGGAGGAGCAGGACCGCCGTCAACAGGAGCAGGCTCGCCGTCAAGAAGAGCACGCGCGCCGCCTAGAGGAACAGCTGCAGCGCGACAAGGAGGAGCACGCCCGCCATCTGGAGGAACAGCTGGTGCTCATGAAGGACTTCATCGCGGCAGTGGGGAAAGACTTGAAGGCGGTCAAGGAGGAACTCCAGCAGCACGAGGCGTATCAGCGATATTGAGAGGCGTGCACATGACCACCACGAGACCTGTGTTGCTGAAGTGGAGAAGAAATTGCGTGGGCTCGAAGTGACATCGGCGGCTGTAGCGCCTTCGCCTCGTGGGTTTAAGGTTCCACCATTTGATGGCTCGTCATCATGGTCGGCATACAAGATCCAGTTCGAGGCCGTGATGCGATCAAATGGGTGGAATTAAGAACAGGCCTTAACCGCCCTAACCTTGAGCCTTCGCGACTGGGCCTTGATAGTGTTGGAGGCACTCGGGCAAGACGTCAACTACGAAAAGCTCCTGGAGGCGAGATAAGGTGACGCGCACCTTAAACACGTTTATCGTGCTCAGCTGAAGGACAAGACACAACGCACTGGAGAAACTCTGCAGCAGTGGGCTCTAGAGGTGGAAAAGCTGCTCAGGAAGGCATGCCAGTCGTCGCCTGCGCTTATTGATGGGAACCTCGTACAGGCGTTTACGGATGGGATCCTGGACCTGGAGGTAAGAGCAGCAGTGAGGCTTGGGCACTTCAAGGACCTCAAGGACGCCTTAGCCCACGCTCTGGAGGTGGAAGCGGTGCGACGCGACAATCGAAGTCCCCGCATCAAGGAAGTTGTGTCGTCACCTCGGTGCTACAACTGCGGAGAAAGAGGCCATATCCGCTTGAGCTGCCCAAAGCGTAGGCAGCCTGGTGACACCCTGTCTCCACCAAAGGGGTCGCTTGATGTGCCTGCCGAGCAGTGAGAGCAGGGAAACGAGTAGAAGCCAGGACTGCGGGGCAGGTGCTGGCTGGTAATGGAAGAGCCCCAAGTATCTCGATCTCGCAATCATGTGACGGGAACAGCCTGATCATCGAAGCCGAAATTAACAGAACACTATGCAAACTAACATTGGACACGGGTGCTTCTCGGACAGTCGTCGGTTTCCATCTGCCAAGACGGGTTCTTCGGGGCTGCTTCAGGAACAATGAATGTGTGAATCTGAGAACAGCTACCGGTCAGCACATAACCGTCCGAGGTGAAATGGAGGTGGATCTGAAGCTAGGCAACAAAGTTTACCGTCACAAAGTCATCGTGGCCGATATAGTGGACGATTGCATCTTGGGCCTAGACTTCATGCGGAAGTATCGCTGCGAGATCGATGTTAACCAGGGAGTGTTGAAGTGTGGCTTGGAAGAAGTCTTCATGAAAGGTGCAACTTCAGGAAAAGTGTACTGCCTGAAGAATGTCATTCTTCACCCGCGGTCGGAAACGGTTGTACCAGTTTGTTTACCAGGGAATTCTGGTCGAGGGAACCGCTGCGTACTTATCGAAGGCCTAGAGAAAGAGGCCTCGTGGAGGATTGCACAAACCTTGGTAAGGGGTACCAAAGTTTCATCAGTACGCGCACTGAATGCAAGTGACAAGGAAGTGTCGCTCAAGAAAGGGACGGAATTGGGCACCTATGAAGGAGCGGCTTGGATGCGTAGATGACAAGAGCAACCTACCAGTGCCAAGGTTCACGGTGCACGATTCGACGTGTCTACACTTTTAGAGGACTGCCAAAGTACCCTGTCGGAGGAAGAGAAGACCGTGGCTCAGAAGATGTTGAACCGGTTCGCCGATATTTTCTCGACCAGTGATGCCGACATAAGGAAGACAGCACTAGTCCAGCACAAAATAAACACGGGAAGTGAAGCACCAATTTGCCAGCGACCAAGACGTGTGCCACTGGCACGGGAACGTGAAGTGGAATCTATGATCGACGGTATGGTGAAAGAAGGCGTAATCGAGCCTTCGTCCAGCCCGTGGTGCTCTCCGGTTGTGCTAGTTAAGAAGAAAGATGGCAGCCTGCGCTTCTGTGTAGACTACCGCCGATTAAATGACATCACGAAGAAGGACAGCTACCCGCTGCCAAGGATCGATGACACATTGGATACGCTGACGGGGATGAAGGCAAGGAGACATTGCATTCTCCACAGGCAAAGGATTATGGCAATTTAACGTCATGCCCTTTGGATTGCGCAACGCTCGGCTACTTTTGAGAGACTGATGGAGCGAGTGCATAAGCACTCGTTCCATCAGTCTCACAAGTCTCCAATCAGTCCCATAAGGGACTGATTGGAGACGCCTGCCTGGCCTACTTGGATGACATCATCATCGTGGGGCGCACCATCCAGGATCACCTTCGAAACTTTGAGCAAGTGCTGTCAAAGATACGAGGAGCTAATTTGAAGCTGAGTCCGAAGAAATACGCGTTATTCAGACGGCAAGTGAACTTTATAGGACATGTGGTCTCGAAGAACGGTATTCAAACCGACCCGGATAAAATCATTGCCGTGAAGGAATGGCCAGTTCTAGAGATCAAAACGCAGGTCAGAGCATTCCTCGGATTATGCTCCTTCTATCGACGGTTTGTGAAGAACTTTGCTGACATTGCTCGACCTCTTCATAAGCTCACCTAAGACAGAGTACAGTTTTGTTGGAATGACAGCTATGACGTTGCATTCCAAAAGCTCAAGGAACATCTGTGTACTGCTCCTATTCTAGGCTACCCTGACAATGAGCATGAATTCATAGTTGACACAGATGCCAGTAACACTATAATTGGCGGCGTGCTGTCACAAAAGAAAGGTGATCAAGAAGTTGTTATAGCATACTTCAGCAAGGCCTTATCCAAACCCGAAAGAAACTACTGCGTCACCCGGCGGGAACTCTTGCCTCTAGTAAAGACATTGCAGCATTTCAACAAATATTTGTTAGGGCGTAAATTCCACCTGCGAACCGACCACGCTGCGCTGAAATGGCTACTTCAATTTAAGGACCCAGAAGGACAAGTAGCCAGATGGATTGAACTACTGCAAGAGTTTGATTTTGTAATACAACATTGCAGCGGCAAGTCCCATGGTAACGCCGATGCCCTATCGCGTAGACCGTGTCCCGACCAGTGCAAGCACTGTGCCCGGCAGAAAGCGAAGCAGGCAGCATTAGTGAGGATGTTGAAGACGGATCTTAATGACGAATGGAAAGAAGCTTTGCAGAGTGCTCAGTAAGACGACAAGGACGTACAGCCGATTCTCGAATGGAAGAAATCAGGCGCTCCTAGGCCCAAATGAAGTGATATCGCAGCAATGAGCCTTATCACCAAAGATTATTGGGCACAGTGGGAAAGCTTGGTTGTCCAGGATGGAGTTCTGTGTCGCAAATGGGAAAACGCTCGCGATAACCAGTGTCATTTGCAAATGGTAGTGCCCAAAACTAAGGTGCCGGAAGTCTTACAGCTCTATCACAATGGTGCTTCTGGAGGTCACATGGGAGTTACGAAGACCCTTACTAAGATCCGAGAGTGGTTTTATTGGCTCCACTATCGGGATGACGTCGAGGATTGGTGCCACAAATGCACAAATTGTGCGGCTGTCAAGGGGCCACATACTCGTAGTACAGGTGCATTAAAGGTGTACAATGTGGGAGCCCCATGAGAGCGCATAGCGTTGGATGTCGCTGGGCTGTTTCCTGAGAGCCAGGACGGAAACAAATACTTCTTGGTTGTGATGGACTACTTCACAACGTGGCCTGAAGTGTTTGCAATCCCAAATCAAGAAGCTACCACAGTGGCCGATAAGCTGGTGCATGAAGTCTTTTGTCGGTTCGGGGTGCCCTTGGAAATCCACAGTGATCAAGGCCGGAACTTCGAATCTAAGGTGTTCAAGGAGTCTTGTCGCGTGATGGGTGCACATAAAACCAAGACCACGGCTTATCATCCGCAATCAGATGGCATGGTTGAACGGTTTAACCAATCACTGGAAAGGTATCTGGCGAAGGTCGTGGAGGGCAAACAAAGAGGTTGGGACAAGCACATCCAACCATTTCTCCTGTCATATCGCAGTGCGGTCCACGATACTACAGGAGTAACACCAGATTTTGCCAATTTCAGTAGAGAACTACGTTAACCTGCAGACTTAATCACCGGTATTCCACCAGAATCTCCACGCAATGTAACGGATTACGCGACCGAGCTACGCAACAAGATGAACGACGTATACGAGCACATCAGGGAATCGACATTCCCATATTATCATATACATTATATCGAATATTATCTAAATCAGGACAACAGATGACTGAAAAGATGAAGACTCTTTACGATCGGAAGGCGAACAACAAAGGTTTCGATGAGGGATCATTGGTGTGGCTTCATAACCCAGTATGAAGCAAAGGTAAATCGCCTAAGTTACAAGCCAGATGGGACGGGCCATATCGCATAATTACCAGGATGAACGACGTTACCTAGCGAATCCAGAAAAGGCCACGAGGTACACCGAAGATAGTTCATGTGGAGCGGTGGGCTCGTTACTATGGGTCCAACGATGTTCGAGACGAACACGTTTAAGAGAGAGGCAGTGTTACGAATGGCGATAATTGAAAATAACACCATCTATCAGTGAATGAGAGAACTAGAAGAGATTGGATGTATCGGTGGTTTAAAGGTATTTCATCTACTCTCTACTAGATGGCGTTGCTGAATCGACTGTTCCCGACTGTTACGAGAATATTTCAGAAACATCTGGAATGAACTAGTTTGTTATCCGGCCGGTATAAATACCGCGCGGACGAGCGAGTTCACACAGTTACAGTTGAATACTGAAAGCGATCAAGAAGCGAAAGAATGCGAAGATTAAGGAAGTCGGAAGTGTTTTCTAGTAGTGTGAAATAGTGTTTTATTAGTGTTGGAAAGTAGTGTGTATAAGTGTTTTTGTTTGTAAAATTAAGTGCAGTTCTAGAGGCATAGGAATTTAATTTATCACCGAAGCCCAGCTCGTAACAATATCAAAATATACATTTTTAATCGTGCTTGCTGGCATTTAAACACATTAGTATTTAGAACATACTTAGGTTCTATCTTAAATCTAGGAAATTCTTACAGGAATCGCTTTTGTAAAGACGTCTGTGAGTTTATTTCCTTTCGTCACTGTTCTACTTTATTTGTAGAAAACAGCGCACAGTTATTACTATAAATTAGAAGTGAATACAATCCTGTGTATCATGCTGGGCTTCTGATGGCTGACGGATTTGACGGCGTGCGCTCGGTTCCCCGCCAGCGTACCGTTGCATGGAGATAAGCGTATGGTGCTGTTGCCGTTGACTATGTCTGCAGTGTACCCAGCTGGCAGTATTTTGAAAGCTGACATCAGATTTTATAGAGGCTCCATGGAGTACAGTTCACCCAGTAATGTACCTCTTTTCGTAGCTGAAATTAATTCCGTTTTATATAATTCTCAGTTACTGAGACACCTTTAGGTACCTCCATGTAAATATTTTCATAAAAAATGGTTTTTAAAGTCTATGTTTAGTTAATGTTAAATGTGATTATTAGCAATACTTATGCAACTTGTGTTAGCTTCAAAAATAATTTTATTATTGTTTGACTTATCTGGATTACAAAAATAATTAAAAGCGATCTAATTCAGAGTGATTAATTCACTGTCGCAAAAGTCATATTTGGCTTCTGTTGAAGAGACGACCAGTGAATTACTTTCGTGTGTTTTACAATTATATCAAACACTTTAGATACACTGTAATATTTCTGTGCCTCCGGTGAAAACTGATACAACTTCAAAATGTAAACTTTTCAGTAGAGCAATTTAAAGATCTTTTTATTTTCTATTTCATATAAAAATATTGTTCTCAATAATTTTACAAAAAACCTAATGTGAAATAAAAGTTGCATCGTTATTCTTTATTATACAAGGATTCTGTATCATTTTATTACAAAATCAGGAAAATATTACGGAAAAACTGTCAACTATATCAAAGTGCACGAACATGGTGTCAGTGTAAACTAATGTATGTTAAGTTATATTAACTTACACCACACATGCGCTTCTCGTGAACACTGATATCAATATATGTTTAACTATGTACACTGATATTAAATTGATTCAAGAAAAATATTGTAGATGAAAACTAATACAACTTTCTGTTAAAAATCGGTCTAGAAGCTTAAAATATTCCTAATTTGATATTTATTGAAATATATCACTTATCACGACGCTATTTTTTGTGAATAACGCTATAAGTTAACTTATATATTGAACATTTTTGTGTAAAGTGATATTTGTAACTAATTTTATTTTAATTTATAAAATAAAACACACATATTTAAAATATAAAATAAATATCTGAATCAAACAGAAAGAAATAAAACTTAAATTTCTAAAAAAATAACTAATATGCTTCTTTCCTTAATTACTCGTAGCACAACATTATTCAATCAATGACCTACAATTGTTATACATTTTTAAAGTACAACTTTTAAATAATATTAAAATAGCATTGAAGTAAGAGTCAGTCACAATCGACGTTTTTTTTAAATACCACGATTTATATAAATTTGTATTTTTGACAGTCTTACAAACTAAATGAGATCACGTTTTAATATCACAATATAAGTCTAAATTAAAATCAACAAACACTAGAAAATATTTCAAAGACCTAAACGTTTTATCAAAATTTTACCTACCCATACCTTATTATATTATCCGCTTGACCGCGCACAAGTGACTATTCTCCCTTTTTCGAAATGCCGTAGACCGCGCACAAGTGACTATTTTCCCTTTTTGGTTACAGCGCTATACTCGGTCTGAATTGACTGTTTCTTTCTATTACGTAATGTTTTAAATTATTTTTCTCTGTTCTATTCAAATCATTGAACATTTCTTCATGCTAAAAATACGAAGCGAGTCTTAAAATCACTAACCCGGAACGAAAAAATAATGTCAAATGCCACTCTTTGTTTCGCGCGCTCCGTGATTACGTGCTTATCGTATGCGTGTAATTAAATATTTTTATACTATGATACATGTTTTTTTATTTAATTCGGTGTAGATAGAATCCCTCTACAGTTAAAACTCATAAAATATGTATGTCATCGATTTACTTTTTCAAATAATCCTGTTTAAAATACACAGTGTTTTTTTCAACTATAGTCAATGTTCGCTGCTAAGTAATTACGTGCTTATCGTATGCGTGTAATTAAATATTTTTATACTATGATACATGTTTTTTTTATTTAATTCGGTGTAGATAGAATCCCTCTACAGTTAAAACTCATAAAATATGTATGTCATCGATTTACTTTTTAAAATAATCCTGTTTAAAATACACAAAGTGTTTTTTTCAACGATAGTCAATGTTCGCTGCTAAGTAATTACGTGCTTATCGTATGCGTGTAATTAAATATTTTTATACTATGATACATGTTTTTTTTTTATTTAATTCGGTGTACATAGAATCCCTCTACAGTTAAAACTCATAAAATATGTATGTCATCGATTTACTTTTTTAAATAATCCTGTTTAAAATACACAAAGTGTTTTTTTCAACGATAGTCAATTTTCGCTGCTAAGTATAATAAATTAGAAAATAAATATCAACAAAGAATTCATACGACTTGAAAGAGTCATTTATAAGGTTGAAGAAAAACATCATTTCAACTTACTCATGTTACCGACTTATCAACAATAAATGTTTATGTTAGCGCGCCCATCTGGCGAGCGGCGGTGCGACATTTTGTTTAGAACGTGAGCGGTCAAGTGAATTCGGCGAATTGGCGCTAGCAGTCAAGCGGTTATGTTATTATATGTAATTAAAATTAATTATTGTTGAGTAAGTAATCTTTATATAATGTTACATACTTTCTTATAAAACTGACATGTTTCAGGATATGGCAACAAGAAGTAAATATAATAATTATATTAAAAGTTATAAAAAAGTTAAATTAAAATAATTTTCAGTCTTCCTCACTGGAATATAAATCAGGATCAATATTTCTTACATCAGCCTTAGTTTTCAAGTTCTGATAAAACTCGTGACATCTAGTATCAACATAATATGTGTAGTAATATTGACAACATTACAGATCATTCTTCCTTTTAATTGAAATAAACAATGGACCACTGCATTGAATTAAATGATCTTCCAGTACTTCCGATGTATAGATTTTACCCCTCTTAGCAAATGACATGACTTTGAAATTATCTGCTTTCATGTCGGTCTCGTATTTCAGAGACTTGGTCTTTCTCATATTTAAAAACTTTCACATCGGTCCAAACAATTTTCTCGTTTTCTTCGTTAATTTTTCTGATGGTGAAAAATCGTTTTGCAATTTCGTTATAATTGTAAAAATTTGATTCTGTCATCTCAACTACGGTAAATTTTCCAGGCTTTCCTAGTGTTCGAATTAATTGCACCAAATCTCTTGGATGATGTATATTTATAGTCGTTCGTTTTTTAGCTCTTTCGATTGCAGAATGGTCACTATCTACTTCCATTCTTGTATGGCCTGGTATCAAGAATTTGTGCTCTATGGATGTAATATAAGGCAGGTCATGAACAGCAAATAGCCTCATTGTAGCCACCATGGAGTTTTTATTCTGCCCAGCACAAGTGTCACAGTTAAGGATAATTTTCGTAATTCTGGGATATCTAGTGGGAACTTGATTTAAAAAAGTCAAGTATGCATGAGGCGATTTGATTGGCTCCTCGTCCGGACACACTTTCGTCCCCCATAATTATAGCAGAAAGCATTATTACTTGCACAGTCATATATGGTAAGATTGTGTGTCCATAACTGCCTTTATAAAAGACCAGACCCGTCTTTAGGTATGGTGTTGGTAGACATTGCTGTAAGTGAAATGTAAGAGTTAAGGTGGCCGATCCAGTGTATTCTAATATGTTAGTAAAATTTTATTTATACCTAATAGATACCCTCCTAAAAGTTATTATAATACATTGTGTAAAATGATATAACTAGAACGGTAGTTTAGTGTTTGATGATATAATAAGTTAATAAAAACTATTTACAATGACAACTTATAATTTGTGTAAAATGATACATGTAATACGTACGTTGTGAGCCATAGCGATCCACTGCGCAGGCGCGTGCGTACTCTCCCGCCAAATGCTTTCTCGCCACTGACCGCACGCGGCTCGCATATCTCCCGTAACGCCGCCCCCTGTGCCCGCGCAATCCCCCGCGTTAGAAGAAGTATCACTATACACATTTTTTATTGCGTATTTTGAGTACTATTTGTACGTGTGTAATAATATAACTTAATTTGTATCATTTGAAACAAACAATTATTTACTTTTGTCTTTGTGTTTACTGATATATCTGAAGTTATACCAGTAAATTATGCACAATGTCTTCGTGTACAAAAATATAACTGAATTTATATCATTTATCACAATTACTGAAGGTAAGATTTACAAATGTATTGGAATATACCTTAAGATATATTTTTTTACACAGAACACTATCTAACTATTCTAATACATGTAACGATTTATGTGTAGTTAAATTATTTTACACGTCATTAACTCTTAATACATATATTTTATGGCCTACATGTATCATACTATCTCTGGATATATGAGTCGTATCAAAATGTCGATTAGACAGAAATGTAGAGAATTTTTTTCTGATACAAGTGCATTTGAAAAGTAAATTTTGATATAACTCCAGTTATATCAGTTTTCACCGAAGGCACAGATTTTTCTATCTATTCATCGCCTCCCCAATCAGAATCCGCAAAGCTAATGATTGTTTGCTTATACACCACTATTTTTTAATTAGTACAAAACATTTAACAGGGCACTAAGTATCTTTAACTGATCATATTTATGTAGTTGAAAAATAAAAACGCTAAGTCCCAAAACTGTCTCAAAACTGTCCACAAAAATACGTGATAATTGGTAAATGCAATACTATTACTATGACCGACCCGTGTACTATCATAGTAAAATTAACCATTGATAAATTAGCCCCCCCCCCCGCCCCTCTGCGCCTGCGCCACGCCCCGACGATGCGACAAGCAGTACTAAATTGTTAGCTAAAGTGAGCGTATCTAATTTCGTTGCAAAAGTTAATTGTTTGTCTACGCCGACGCGATGGCCTATCATATCAGTTCATATCACGGGAGTATGTAGCTATGCTTCGTGCGTACTTTTTGAGTGGAAAAATCGCGAATGCAGCTGTGTACCCATGGACATTGTATTGTGAGTGTACAAAAGTGACCGGGTCAGTGTCAAACAATTAAAACAGTGCATATTGGATGCTTTTGACAACGGTGGTAGACATTTCGAAGGACAATGGAAATACTTGTAAGTTTAGTAAATAATACGTACTTAAGTAAATAATAATTTGATGCGGGCGGCTCAAAATCGGTCTGTGTTCTCCACACACCTTGAGGAAGGCCTATGTCCAACAGTGGCCGTCTCTAGGCTGACATGATGATGATAAAATAATTTGTAAATAGCAGATGATGCTAACTTCATAAATACGCCAAAATTACTCTTTTCTTTTAGTCCAGAACACCATCTTTTATTTTGATATTTGTTTGCTTTCTAATTACATACCTCCGTATTTAATTACTTGTTAAACGATAAATCTTACCGGTCCTAAGCCCGAATTAAGTATGAAGGAGAGGGTAGAATTAACAAAATTAAAAAATAACTACCCACATTTATTATTTTCCTTCATATTATTTTCTATGGCTACCTACGTCATAAGTGCGACAGAGAGAATGCGAATGAGCAGGATGGAATATTATCAATGAATTAGTGAATGGATTGTGTCTAGAATTACCGTAGCCAGGCAGGAAGGTGTATCAGAAGTGCGCAGTGGAAGGTGTAATACATCTACCTGACCACGATAGACAATATATCCAGACACAATGCACTGCGTTGCACAGTGAGTAAAGTATTGAGTAGGTACATGAAAATTTTACCTTATATCTCCTGGTGATGTTCTTGAAGTGGACCTATAGATTAATTTATAATTTTGGCCAAAATAACAAGAGAATCGAATAGATACCAGTCTCCAGTTCAGCGTAGTCCTCGGGCACCAATCAGGAATTCACACACGTGTTTTACAAGTTCAATGTTCAATATATCACAAACCTTGCCGGAAGTCAAAAGCGGCAATTACGTATTAAGTTAATTACAAGTTGCTTCAATTCGCGTTAATTCAAACGGCGATCAATTTTATATAATATTACAAACGGAGACAGCCCAACACCGGCGTGTTAATTTTTCAAGGCGGCAACGGAAGTGACAGTTCAGTGTGACCATTGTCAGAAATTTTCAATAGACTAAACAAAATGTTACTTAATCGATCTAATCGATTTGACTTATAATAAAAACTAATTCTATTTCAAACATCCACCCGCCCCGGACCGGCCTACCGGTCCGCTAATCGGTTGGTAGACGTGACAATGTTGCAACCGCTCTCCTCAGAATCGAACCGTCCACCAAGACCTCAGCAAATCGGGGAACTCCATCAGCCCCAGTTACCAAACGAAGGATGCGCCCCCTGCGCCATCTGAGTGGCGGAAGGTTAGCCTCCTTGATCAAAACGAGGTCACCAATCTTGGGTGGATCGGTCTTGTCGGTCCACTTAACGCGTTGCTGGAGTATGTGCAAATATTCCAAATTCCAGCGTTTCCAAAAGCTCTGAGTAATCTGGCGTACCAATTCAAAACGCGAAAGACGACCAGGTCTCGTATCAATATAGGGGTACTCAGGCAAGGCGACAAGTGGGCGACCAATCAAAAAATGGCCCGGCGTAAGGGCCTCCAAATCATTCGGATCTGAGGAGATCGGGCACAACGGCCGAGAGTTCAAAACGGCCTCGATCTTACAAAACACAGTTGCGAGTTCCTCAAAGGTAAGGACAGATTCACCGATTGTCCTGCGCAGGTGTGTTTTGGCCGATTTTACGGCGGCCTCAAATATACCACCCCAGTGTGGACAACTTGGTGTGGAAAACAACCAATTTATCCCACGTCGGGCAAGCCTATCACCTATATCAGCCTTGTTGGTTTCAAGGATATTAACAACCTCATTCAAATAATTATACGTGCCCTTGAAGTTAGTGACGCAGTCAGAACGGATCAAGGAAGGCAGCCCTCTGCGGGATACAAATCTGTCAAATGTGGCTACAAACGCCTCAGTCGTAAGAGAGGAGACCAGTTCCAAATGTACGGCCTTTGTGGAGAGGCAAACAAAAACGCACAAGTAGGCCTTAACAGTCTTGCTGTTTCGAAGTATCGACGTTTTCACCAAAAAGGGACCAGCAAAGTCCGTGCCAACACCGTCAAACGTCCTGCTTTCAGTTACGCAATCTGCCGGTAAGTCCCCCATCAAGGGCTGCATGGTAGAAGCCTTGAGCTTATAGCAAGGTATGCAGCGAAAGACTACACTCCGAATAATTCTTCGGGCAGACAAGATCCAAAACTCGCGTTGCAAAATGGCCAACAAAGCATTACAACCAGCATGCGAATTTTTAAGGTGACGGTCAGTTACCAACAAGCGTACCAAATGACCGTCCTTAGGTAACAAAAGGGGGTGACGTGCCCCGTAAGGGAGGTTGGCGTTCTTGAGACGCCCTCCAACGCGCAAGAGACCCGTTTCGTCCAAAAAGGGGTTCAATTTAGATACAGCTCCGGATAATTTCGATCTCCCTGACTTAAGGATAGCAATCTTCTTCTCAAAATGCGCCAATTGCACAGAACGAACCCAAAAGGTGAGAGACTCCTGTCGTTCCTGTGGTGAGAGAAACGGTGTCAGTCGTTTCTGTTGTGGGTGCCTAAAATTAAAAACAAAACGCTTTATCCAAGCAGTGACACCTAACAACTTGTCGAGGGAGCTGTAACGATTCAACAAAAAATCGGGGTCGAAGGCGCATTCTACCTTCTCAAGAGCGAGTGTTCGTAGACCCGGCAAATTAGAAGTATTCAAAACTGGCGTTCGAGGCCAATCAATTTCTGGTCAACTCAACCATTCCGGACCCCACCACAGCGAATGACCTATCAAACTAGGTGTCAAGCATCCGCGCGAGGCACAATCAGCGGGGTTGAGCTCACCTGGCACGTGTCTCCAAACAAGCTTGACTTCGGATTTCTGGATTTGGGAAACGCGATTAGCGACAAATACCTCCAAGGTGTGGACAGAAGCCTTCAACCAACAAAGAACAATTAAGCTGTCTGTCCAGGCGTAGGTCCCATTAATGCAAATGCTTTTACCCAAGGTACTGGACACGTGATTCAACAAGCGTACAAGTAGGGTTGCTCCCGAGAGCTCCAATTTCGGAATGGTCAGAGATGTCCGAAGGGGTGCTACCTTGCTCTTCGCCATGATCAGGGAGACTCTCACCTGACCTGAGACACTGACTGTGCGCAAGTACACCACGGCCGCGTGACCACGTTCCGAGGCGTCACAAAACCCGTGAAGGGTGGCCTTGTACTTTCCGGGAGGAAGGATGGGACGAGGCAAGGAGATCTCGTTGACGGCAGGAAGTGAGGATACAAAAGAGGTCCATTCCTCAACAAGAGTGCCGTGCAGAGGTTCGTCCCAGGTCAATCCTGCTGTCCAAAGCTTCTGCAAGAAGCATTTTGCCCAAAATATAATTGGACAGATCCAACCATTCGGATCAAAGGTTCTGGCGACAGTAGACAATACGAGACGTTTAGTCCAAGAACACGGCAATTTCAAGTCTACGTTATATGTAAAGATGTCTTGGACTGGTCTGTACTGAACGCCGAGAACAGCCATCATGGCGGGGTTGTCAACAATCTCAAATAGATGTGGATCCTGCTGATGATCCTCTGGCAAGCCTTCCAAAACCGCTGGTGAGTTGGAAATCCATTTGCGCAACTCATAACTAGCGGAAGCCAAAATACCTATCAATTCGTCCCGCAGGAGGATCGCCTCGTCCGCTGTGGAGGCGCCCGAGCAAATGTCATCGACGTAAATATCGTCCTTCAAGATGGCAGAGGCTCGTGGGAAATGCAAGCCTTCTCGGTCTGCGAGCTCCCAAAGAGAACGTATTGCCAAATAGGGGCTCGACCTTAACCCGTACGTATTAGTATTGAGCTCGTAGACGACCATGGGATCACGAGGAGACGATCTCCAAGGGATCAGCTGGAAGCGACGGTCATCAGGGTGGATAATAGTCTGGCTTTAATACCGCATGATGCGGGAGAAATTAGTGCTCCACCGAACGCCAATCCAAATTTGACACAGACATGTGTCCCAATTGTTCATATTCTCTCATGAACTCAATGTACTTCTGTCTGAGCTCCGGATCACGACCCATGCGACGCTCCATAGCCAACAATCTCTTTTCGGCTAAAGGTCGTGACTCACCAAGCGGAGGCCGAACAGACAGAAAGGGTAGACTCGTAATGATACGACCAGAACGGAGTCGACCAGTGTTGTTCTGGAAGAACAGCTCGCACTCCTCATGTTCTGGATTCAAACGGGCAACTTGAGGGGGCTCCTCTACCTCCCAAAACCTCTGAACCGCATCAGAGAAAGCGGAGCCTACAGCCAACAAATTATCAAGTTCGGGTGGAGGGGGGTCTCTAGGTACAGGTCCCATCAAAGCAAATCCAAATATGGTCGGGATGGCAGTCAAACCATTTGGCACCAAGACCCGTTTCCCACCAATCAAAATTCCACCGAGGACATCAGAGCCAATCAACAAGTCGATTTGTCCCGGTGTGTCAAATTTGGGGTCTGCCAGTTCCAATCCCGATGTCAAATTCACCACAGCAGCAGGTAGCTGCTTCTGTGGGTGCATACCCAAAATATTCTTCAACACAATAGCCGAGGTTTTAATCCTCGGGTGTGAAGATTCAACAGGGCCAAACGAAACCTTAACTTGCCCTTCAACATTAGAGGCTACGTCACCTATGCCCCGTATACAATTTGGAAATAAACCCATATTTAATTTAACCTGCCCTACCAAATGAGTGGAAACAATGCAACCTTGTGAACCTGTGTCCAATATAGCACGGACAACAACAGAGGTCCCCGTGGGTCCCCAGACCCTAACAGCAACCTTTGGTAGGATAACAGTCTCAATGGGGGAGGTTGGCGTTATAGGGCAGGGGTCAATGACCTATTGTTGCCTGGGCGGCGACCGTTGGCCAGGACCAAGCAAATCAAAATGTGGGTGCGGCTTGAAGTCCTCAAAGGCGCGATGACTCGATCCGCGCGCCATCTGTGGGGGGTCATAATGACGCACCCGCCCAAAATGAGGTGGTCGCGAGTCAAGGCGGGGACGCTCCGCCAAAGGAGGGGAATACCTGGGGCAACAGTCATGGTGCTGGTGACGCTGAACAGCACATTCAGGTGCGCGAGAGAGAGGAGGCGTGCGCACGCTACGGTTCTCCAAGCGGGGCGAGTGGCGATCAATTGAGCGAGGCAACTCTCGGCTACGCGCCGGTGAGCCTCGGCTGCCACCTTCAAAACACCTGCCCGTGCGCGGCGTCGGCTGGTTGGACAAGCGGCCAACCTCTCTGGCATTCATACAGAGAATGTCCAAATGCTGTCCTCCACAGTGAGGACAGGGGCGAGAGTTTGGGCAGTCTCGCTGGTGGTGGGACCCCAAGCAAGAGAAGCAAAGGCGGCGGGCATTCGCGATGCGCCTACGAGAGGCGACATGAAGGTCCAAAAATGCCCTGCAACTGGCCGTTCTGTGCCCCGTGACCTTGCAGTAAGAGCACTCCACTGGGCTCTGCGTGACTGCAAAGCGAGGAGGGCGCCGGTCAACACTGGCTCGGGTGTGAACGCGAGCCTGCTCCTTGACCTTGGGCGGCTGCGTCTTAGCCGGCGTACACCAATAGATAGGACCATTGGTCCACGGGCAGGTCAAAGCACGTAAGTGCGTTGATGGCCACCAAAAACGGGTTCAAAAGTTGGGTGCGCAACCCAGAGACCCGGGTGAGCGTCGGCAAACCCAAAATCTGCTCGATGTGCGTGTCGGCGAGGCCACGCTTATTATGGTACCTACGGGTGATTAGGTCCCGAGCCGTCCGGTACGTCTCGTCAGACACGGGCAGATGCTGGATGAGGCCCTTAGCCTCCCCATCCAGAACCGACATTAAATATGCCAATTTTTGTGCTGGCCGAACGTCAGCCCTGTTATTGACCAGGCTGTCGAACAAGTTAATGAAGCCCAGGTAGCTTCCTAGGCAGCCATCAAAATGGGGGAGGTCCAAAGTAGGGAGCCTACTCACCAGCCCCGGTGCTGACCTAGGAAGCTCCTGCTTCAGGCCGGGTTGCCCTTCCCTATCGGCAACTAGTTGTCTCGCAGTATTTGAGACAGCATCATACAGGTCTAAGACCTGGGCATAGTCTTCGCTGACCTTACTTCGCTGGTCAGCAGTGAAATCATTGATTGACATTTCAAGACAGCAAGTGCTAAAAGTGCGGAATTGCTGTTCCACACTTGCCAGGCGATCATCGATCCGCTCGTACCTTTGTAGTAAGGCCTGCTGGCGATCAGGCCGGTTCACTAAGGCGCTGGCCGAGGCAAACCAGCGCAAATCTGATGCAATAGCACCAGCAGCCGCACGCAAGTCCTTGATAGCTGACATAATCAAAATTCAAAAGAGCCCAGACAAGCGTTAAATAATATTAACAATCAAAACTTAATTTTTCTTAATTCTTTGAAACCAACAAAGTATTAGCCTGTTTACTGCTGGTACAAGCAAGTGACAGGTATCTACTGTCCAACAAAATTAATAGTTTCAATATATATTGACACAAAACAAAGTCAAAGTTATCAAAAGTTGAACCTTCGAATAAGTTAATTAAAGTTAAATATTCAAATAAATTAACTAATTACTTGCAACAGACAGACTGGCTGTATTATTTAAGATATACAATAGTAAGTAAGCACAGAATATGTGTTACCTAACAATGTTATCTATATTATAACAAAACAAAGTTTATTAATGTGACCCGCCCAAGTGGCAAGGTCAAGTTGGTTGTTATAATGTTTATGAATATATGCAATAAACTAAATTTACTAAATTTATTGATACATACAGCTGTTATGTATCCAAACAAACTGACTTATTAATGCAACAACAAATTGAAGTTAGATTTTTCAACAATACAAATCAACAATTACTGATTGAGGTTATGTGTGACAATGTGTTTTAAATTATCTAGGTCAACTTATACAATTAAATATTATGTATTTTAGACAATAACTGACCTGACAAACACTACAATACTGTCTACAAGGTGAGATATATAGGTCATACAACACCAATCTGAGTTCAGATACAATCAACGGCTAAGATACAAGTTTACAATATAGGCACAGTTAACCACGCTCTTGCTATCAAAAATTATGTCTAGAATTACCGTAGCCAGGCAGGAAGGTGTATCAGAAGTGCGCAGTGGAAGGTGTAATACATCTACCTGACCACGATAGACAATATATCCAGACACAATGCACAGCGTTGCACAGTGAGTAAAGTATTGAGTAGGTACATGAAAATTTTACCTTATATCTCCTGGTGATGTTCTTGAAGTGGACCTATAGATTAACTTATAATTTTGGCCAAAATAACAAGAGAATCGAATAGATACCAGTCTCCAGTTCAGCGTAGTCCTCGGGCACCAATCAGGAATTCACACACGTGTTTTACAAGTTCAATGTTCAATATATCACAAACCTTGCCGGAAGTCAAAAGCGGCAATTACGTATTAAGTTAATTACAAGTTGCTTCAATTCGCGTTAATTCAAAGGGCGATCAATTTAATATAATATTACAAACGGAGACAGCCCAAAACCGGCGTGTTAATTTTTCAAGGCGGCAACGGAAGTGACAGTTCAGTGTGACCATTGTCAGAAATTTTCAATAGACTAAACAAAATGTTACTTAATCGATCTAATCGATTTGACTTATAATAAAAACTAATTCTATTTCAAACAGATTGTAAAATATGACTATGATTTAAGTGAGATTTTTTACAATAAACAAATGATAATAACTTTGCTCTTTATTGATATTATGAAATTCTTACGTCACATATATGATAATAATATCTTCGCTAATCTGTCCTTAAAGTTTTTGTACTAATTAAAAAATAGTGGTGTATTTTCGCAACTTTTATAATAAAATAACTTTAAATTTATTGTCTCTTATATAGCGTAAAAGTATATTTTAAACAATTCCAGTTAATTAATTTACTTTGCATAAGTTATCATGGTTCAATTTGCGCACTTTAGTTTGACATTCGTCATGCCCACCAGATTTTATTAAACCATCTGGTTCCGTTTCGTGAGAGTCTCGGGTCTTACTTGGCACTGACTTTGACATAATGTAACAATGAGTTTTATCATGAGAATTTTCGATATTCTCCTTAGGCCTCTAAGAGAGCATAGGCGTTAAAAAGTTTAATTTCATTCACGATTACAGAAACTTAGGGATTTTTTGTCTATCTGGATTTCATACTTTATAACCGTTTAGTTCACAACCCATCAGAATACTTTGCCATGATTTATCAGCGAATTTACTTGTTGTCGTTTTGTTACGCACATAAATGTTTGATCATAAAACTTTTATGTTTTACTTTAGGTTTCTGATCGTGCCACAAATAATATGATCTTTTTGAAAGAATAAAAGCATAAATTGATGTTACATTGATCAAATAAACTGCAGTCAAAAATGGCTTGCTCTTCTTCGTCTTATTGAGTACCATTTTAAAATAGTAACAACAGATCGTTTTGCTGTGGTGTTCTAGGAAGTGATAAATGGTATGAAATAACTTTTCAGCACAGTAGCTTTTCATTTCGACAAATGCACTCCCATTATGGCAAAGCAACATGGTACCTACACAACTTATCAGAATTTTGTACAAAATCCTATGTTAAAAATCTTACTGGCTGTTTTACCATTTTGCAGGATTGCGTAGTACGAATGTCCGGTGGTTTCGATTACTGACTCGATTTCAATGTTTTTCTGTCCGTTTATGGATATTATATTTACAATCTAACTGTTTTTTGACGTGACAACGTCTTATAAATTGGTTTGCCGGGTGACACTTCAAGAAACTGCGTTACGCTCCGCTCACGTTATGCGCTCACAATGAGAGCGAGTGAGAGGCACGCGTCCCGCCTAAGAGCGAGAGAGACAGACATAAAAAGTGAAAGACACGCGTCTTTCATCCTTCTTCCTACTATACGAATAAATATTCACATTAAAATTATTTTACCACTCAAAGTCGTTGTCACGTAAAACTTTCGCCCGTATACCGACTTTACAGGCAACCAATTTTTTTTACAACACGCCCACTACTTGTTGTGTGGACAGCAGGACAGTTTATTTTCTCAACAGGTTCTAAAATAGATTTTCTACTAGGTTCTACATGTTCACTAATCGTACTATATCTGGGGACTAATCGTACTATTGCTTACAAACGGTACGGTTTCAAACGATCTATCGATATTAGTGTTTGTCTATTAGGCATCTGAATTAAAAATGTTTTGTCGCCTCTGCTAATGACGCTGTATGGGCCGACATAAGGAGGTTGCAACGATTTCCTAACTGTATCATTCCTTACAAAAACTTGCTTGCATGATTTTAAATCTGGGTTTACACATATAGTTCTGGCATCCTTCGAATCATCTAACGATTGTATTTTATTTTCATCATAGAATTCACCGGGAATACGAATACTTGTACCATATACCATTTCTGCTGCGCTTATATTATTGTCTGAACGGGGTAGTTCCCCGTTCACGCAAACCATACAAGACGGTGCTTAATTCTCGCAACCAATCTGTTCTATCATGTAATCTAATAAATTTAAGTACATGACATAGAAATACAACATTTTCCATAAGTGTTTGTATAACACGCTCATTTGGAAATAACTAAAATTCGTGTGGTTTTAATTTGCCCAATTCCTATAAAATACTTATTGATGTTGTAATAAAAACATTTTTTTTTCCAAATTATTCCACTCAGAATAATCCAAAAATACCGATTCAATTGACTGCCATTATCGAAGCTTTCGTTTCTGCGAAGTTTGACGCTTTCAGTTCTACAAAAAATATAACAAGCGTCGGTTTAAATATTTTCTCATAAAAATCACGTGTACTTATAATTATTTTAACACGACACTGCGATAAAATATATTTCACTTTATACTCAAGAATAAAATATTAAAATAATATATATTATTGCTGGTAAAGAAAAACTATACGTGATGAAATATTTAAAAGAACTAAAATTTGTCAAACTCAGCCAAGATTCCTTACAGCTATAATCTGTTTGTTAATCGTTCTACTGCTGAGCTTTTTGGTGTAAAAAGAGTAGGTATACATGATGCTTAATCGTTCCACTGCTGAGCTGGGCCTCTTTCTGCTAGGAGAAGGGTAGGTACCACGCTGGCTAAGTGCGTGTTCGCAGACTTCACATGTCTTTGGAGATTATTCTGAATAACTCTCAGACGTACAGGCTGTGATGCAGGTTTCCTAACTATATTTTCATTCTTCGTCCAGCAAGCGATAATATACTATTGAATAATTAAACACAATAAAATTGCATGGGACTATAATATTGATGGTCAAGTTATTACTCGCACGCAAATTGTAAAAGATTTAGGCATCCTATTTGATGATAAACTCTTATTTCGCCCACATTTTACTCACATTACAAGTAAAGCTAATCAGTTACTGGGGTTTGTTTTAAGATTTACCAAATGTTTTAGACAGCCACGCAGTGCACTGTACCTATACTTTGCTCTCGTGAGGAGCATATTGGAATATGGTAGTCCCATATGGTCTCCGAATTACAAGGCTCATGTTGATGAAATTGAGCGTCCTCAGAAAAAAAATATTAGAATTCTCAACTACCGCCAAAACCCAGGTCACTCAAATTTAAATTACCAGGACAGACTCAGCAAATTTAAAATTCAGCCATTAGAATCCCGACGCATTTATTTTGATTTAATCTATCTCTATAAAATTATACATAATATAATCGATTCACCAGAGTTGCTCTCTCACATTAGTTTCAACATTAAATATAGTGCTCGTAGGGCCAATAATACTAATATATTTGCACTTCAAACGTATAAAAATAATATCTCCTACTATAACCCATTGACAAGAATGGCCCGACAATCAAATTATATAAAGAATGAAAATAAAGTCTGTTTATATATCGTCGGCTGCGCTGCTATTATGGCATGGTCTTCAGAGAGATAATCTCATTTTCCAGGACTCAGCATCAATATGTGAATATTTGAATCCAAAACCTTTTATTATTGCACCGTTGGGGCAATAATTATGTGTTCCATATTATTCCTTATTTGGCAAGGCCAAATACCACAAATTACTTGTGACCCTCAGCTTAACGAGGTCAGTTTAAAATAAAATATAAAAGTGCTCAGGCAAGGCATGTGCACGTGCCGTGATTTTACTTTTAGAATTTAGTTTTAATAAATGTTGCGTTGGACTGTAACGGAATTTGTGGGTGAAAATGAAAAATAATTTTAACATTAATGCATTTCCGAATGATAAATGTAGTATATCGTCAGTTAACTCATCAATACGAAACACTGTGGCAAAAAGTGTAGCCAAATATATTTACGAATCCCTATTGCATGGCTTTTACGCCAAATTATAGTTACTTTGTAACTTTTCTGGCTCAATAAAGTAATAGCTCATGCCTTTGTAGTTATTAAAGGGAGTCTAGCTTCTGTCTGTCGAAGACACTATATGAATTCCGACTTAATATTATGGAAGTGTTTTTTGACAAACCGTTCTGCATTAGCAGCATCATATTTTGTATCTTCCTGTCCAACGTAATTCTAGTAATTTCTCTTCAATATGTATCCATTTCCTTTACTCATCTATGCATCACCGCTGCAGCGATGTAGCTGTGGCAGGATGGAATTTCATTGTCAAGGGGATGCAACGCCTAAGTCAGCAGAAGGCGTTCTATTCATTAGTTGGACCTCCAAAATTTGCTTATTTTTATATCAACAAACAAAGCTTAGTCCACACACATTATATGCAACTCAAATTACTTTTGACACATATTTTCTATGGCATGAAATACTGCGAGTAGAAGAGATCTTTGCGATGTATCTTGCTATATTATATTGATAATTGTTATGTTACTCTAGACTTCCCTTAGTCACCTAGAACGTCAACTATAAATCTCTGTCACAGAGATTTTTTTATTGCAAAGTTTAACCATAAACAATTTTAAAATTCACTATCTAAAAATAAGTGTAAAATAAGTTCTAGAAGTTAATACTACATAGGTAATCATTTTAATGTCGTTCACTAATATAATAACTCAAGTATAGTAAATTCACTGTACCACAAAAGCAAAGAAAACTATTCCTGTATAAATCAAATAACAAATTTCGTTTCACTCACAAACATAACCAGACTTATAATCCTCCTGCCGCATTGAAACGACATTTCTTCTCTAAGAAATAATTATGTTGAATCCTTTATTTAAATCAGATATGTCTCTAAGGGCTTATAGCATGTTAATACCATTTAAACTTCTTCCCTTCGTAAAGGAAAATACGAGAGAATTCGTACATAGTTACGTATAATTTAACCACATAGAAACAAAAAGACAATCTTGTACGTAACGTAATCACAAGAAATTTTGCTAAGAAAATCCGTTTTAGATAACATCCCCTCTTAGCATACGCTTTATGGCAAAGTCAAGTGTGAGAACGAATTTATGCGTAATTTTGCTACAACTTCTTTTATCCTATTTTGAATGCTTTTGTTTTGTGAAATTACATAAATGTTCTAAAAGCAGTGATAGCCTAGTGGAGATACCAACGGACTGCCATCCTGAGGGTATCGGGTTCGAATCCACGGCACTCACCAATGATTTTTTGAAGTTATGTGCGTATTAAATTGTTAATGATGGCTTGCCCCGTGCCTCGGAGAGCACGTTAAACCGTCGGTCCCGGCTGTCATGAACATCTTTGACAGTCTTTACGGGCTGTCAGTATCCTCAAATAAACTGATACTGGTCTAAACCATGGAATATCGCTATCCCTTTGGGTTGCGGAGGTCAGACGGCAGTTGCTCTGACATTCTGTCATATCTGGTTAGACTAGTAACAACACGCCTTGAACTAAGTAAGTCTTGGATGCGACCGGGAAAACACTAGGACGATGATGATTCTAACAGCTTGCTGATATAAACAGCCTCAAAGAAGACCTATTCTCTGTTATAACGTATTGAGTCTGAGGAAAGCAACTAGGAAACCACTTCTTGTGGAAACAATGGCGCTCCTCGAAGATTTCTTTAAAAAAGTTATAACATAAAAATTAGCAAACATCCCACTAATTATTAAGATGATAGCTATTCGGATATTGGCCCTGTTTATAGTATCTCTCACTGATGAGTACGGACCTGCTTGGCAGACTTCTCAGACATGTATTTCGAGAACAATATGGAAAATTCTTAGGCCTGAAGGTTTCCTCACAATGTGTTCCTTCACTGTTAGTTGTTAATCTCAAAATGTCATTAGTGCACGCTGTGTATTCGAACCCGAGATCCTCTGCTAGCAGTCTGTCGGTCTCACTACTGGGCTATTCGGATAAACTGGATAATAACCTATCATAAATCTTAAAGCAGTAGGTATAATTCTATCTGTAATTACATGTTAAATGTGATAACAACCTTACATGAAAAACATGCTATGTACTCATTATATAAAATAGCTGAAGAAATTATTAGTGCCTTATTTGCCGAGTGCCGACAATAGTTTGTAAGATATTTTTACTTACAACGTAATTAAGCTGTGATTAGGTCCTACCTCTTTATGTATGGGATTGAAAAAAAATGTGCTCTGAATTTATCCTTACATTACATTACTGATTTTTCGTGGAGGTAGTATGAGAAAGTATCGAAAAATCTTTCGGACTTGTCGCATACTGCGCACTAAAAACCACCAATTTTCCTCAATGGCGCAGTCACGTAAATCTTCCTTAAATTGGTAGGTATAGCATGCGCGACTTGAAGGACAAAAAGTCGGTACTGATAAACTTTCCAATTAGTGTCTACTTAAGTTTATTACTATGTTAATTACATCATTATCTTGACTTTGAATCTTCTCACTTTTTTTATAGAGTGTTTACATCTTTAGTAGATTGGGGCTAGGAATTAAGCCACACAAATTATTATTTTTAATTAGCTCATATTTTATAACTCATCTATAATTTATCCCTATTAATAAGCTCCCCTTGCCCCCTAAATCCTTAGGTGTAGAAATTGTTCTAGTATGTACTCTGTATTCCATTTCTTATTCGGCAGACATTTTCATCAACGTATTAATAAATGTTCACAGGAATAAACAGGTACAAGACAAATACACCTATAAAAGGTGGAACATGTTTCATTTTTGCAAAATTCTCGAATTTTATTCTAGAGACGTAAGTATTTGATATACAGTAAAACGTAAAATAGGGCCCAAGAATGTAATAATGCAAACAGTGACATGTACTCGGGCTTAAGCGATGTCATTTCCGGGGCAGCTTTTCCAAAGTACGCTTTATTTACTCAGAGACTGAAACTCAAGTGTAAGTAAAAGCGAAGCATACACGTGCTTCATACCGTTGCAATATTATATCTTGTGATTCTGAAGTACTTACGTAGGTAGTAGGTAAAGAAGTATTTGTTGATGCACTATTTTAATTGCTTCGTCGTTTATATTCCAAATTTTGTTTGATATATAAGGGCATACTGCTTGTTCTCTATATATAATTGACTTTCTAGAATTCCCCGACTTCTAAAATTTTTCTTGCTGTAGGGATTTTTCATTTCCAGATTACACAGAAACGCAGTCGGTATTTTTAGGTTTTAAATTACTATTTTTTTTGTAATTTTTATTTTTATATGTATAATATAGAAATATAATACTACTGAACAGATATTCATGTACTTTGCAGCAAACAACTTACACTAACCACTACCACAGGCTAACTTTTATCTTGGTAGCCAATACGGATGTGGGCAGAGCAATGGGTGGAACCAAGTCATCATATAAATATAAGATTACGTGCTTAGGATCATACGTGAAACCTACTAATTATAGTCTTGACTTAAACTGACTTCGCTGAACATGGGCCAAGTTTGATTAGGGTCCAAAATTATTTCCGAGGACGCTGATCTAATTTCGGGAACAGTTATCAAGTAGCTGGGGAATGTTTGGATGTTCGCCTTGATTCGTACTTGTGGTGGGTAGACGGTAAGAACATGGTTACTTAATTGTTTCTAGCGCAGGCTCATTATAATAATATGCATTTGCGTTATGCCAATTTTATTTGTGCGAATTATGTTGGATTCGCTTAGTGGTCCTAAATAATCATAATTTTTAGTTTATTGCAGACCTCAAAAGATGAAAAGGACTAATTTTAGGATAATTTTGCTCGTCTAACTATCGTAGCCAGTTTTTACACGGACAGCTGAGATGATTAATGAATATGGAATATACTTTATTTAATCGAATCTTATTAATAAAAAGGTATGGTAAAAGCTTTTATCGTCACTTTTAGAGTGACAGTCTCGCAAGTCGGCATGGACAGCACATGACCTTTAAAAGTTTGTGTTTTAACTCTTGATTCTCGTTAGGATGCAAATTTCCACGAACGCAAACCGTCAGATACCACTTACATTTTCAGCAAAATATGCCAGATTCAATACAAATGGTAGCCACAGGCTAAAAAGTACGAACTAATACTACCAAATACAAGGGCAAAACTCTAACATTAGTGAGGTTCGGGTCTGAAATCTAAAGTAGTCCGAATTTTTTGTGATGCCATATTTTCTGTAAATTTCATTCTGCTGTGCTGAGAAAAGCAGCGTGGAACCAAATAAAGTTCATTAGAACTGTGATACTTTATTCAGCCCTACAATTCACCCTCTCAATGGAACCATTTTATTATTTCAAAATAAGTTTAAGCCGAATTCCTACAAAGATATATTTAATGATTCGGGGAGAGATAGATTTGCGTAGATAATTCAGTTTCTTTCATATATTTCAAGAAATAAATATAAAAGAAAATTTGGTTAAATTGGATAACGACAATATAATATCTGTGAATGTGTTATGAAGAAATAAATTTGGAATATGATTTCAATTTCAAAGTTATTATTATAAGTTGAATATTGAATCTTGCATAAGGTACAATATAATTAAATATGTTATATGACCATAACGTGTGTAATAATAATATCAGTTATACGTAAAACGCTATAACATTGAATGACATTCTAGCGTGCATATGTTTTTAAATAAAATTACACATTTTTTATTGTAGTTATAGAGTAAAGTTATAGAAATATTTTCAACTAGAAGATGACTACAGCTACAACGCTCGCAGATTTTCTTAATCTAACCGTTTCTTCCCAATCCCGTATTAATTTCGGGACGTCCCATCTTAGTACACCTTTACGGACTCCAAGGACCATACATGTGAAATTTCAGCTTCTTGCGCCCTATAGTTTTGGATGTGGCTTGTCTGTCAATCAGTCAGTTACGCAAGAATAGGGTAGTTTCCAGGGTCAAAATAATTACATTTTATTTAGTCCGTATTTTAGATTATAAAAAAATATTGGACACGTATTTTTTCTTTTTTCGGTTAAATAAAAAATAACAAAGATATAGCCCATTAAAGTTACGTGTGACGTCATCTAGTGCGAAAAAATGCAGCACGGCGTGACGTTATACGTAACTTTAATGAGCTATATCTTGGTAATTTTTTGTTTAATTTACAAATAAAAAAATACTTATCGCTTATTTTTGAATAATCTAAAGGACGGACTTATAAAAAATTTTTTTCGTCAACTAGCCTATTATATATACGAGTGCAACAGCTTGATTCGAACATTAAATAAACTAGGTAGAATAAAGAAACAGTAATTTTTAGTCGATTGTGGTTTTTGTGACCATTATTCCATGCTTTAATAAGTGTTTCATAAATATTACATACTTTCGATTTTACACAAACACCTACCTATTAATTGAGCAATAAAATACAGTTACAAAATTAAATATAATACTAATACTAATTAATGTCAAGGGAGCTGTTAATTCTACATACATACATACATACATAGACTCACGCCTGTTTCCCGGAGGGGTAGGCAGAGACTACGGAGCGCCATTTGCAACGATCTTGACATATCTCTCTTGCTTCATTCACTCCCATCAGATTCCTCATGCATGCTCTTCTGTTCAGGGTGCTTCTAACCTGTCCTGTTTTTAGGATGTCTCCAATCTGGTCAGAGAACGTCCGCCTAGGTCTTCCCCTTCGTCCTGTCCCTTCCACACTTGCCTTATATATCTGCTTGGTCAGTCTTTCGTCATCCATCCTCTCCACGTGTCCAAACCATCTTAGCATACTTTTCTCGATGCTTGTCACTACATCTTCTTTTACCCCACAAGACTCTCTTATCACACAATTCTTTACTCTGTCAGTCAAAGAAACACCACACATATTTCGCAGTGCTCTCATTTCTACAGCATTTATTCTACTTTCATGACTCTTCTGCCATACCCAACTATCACTACCATACATAAGAGTAGTTACTAACACCCCTCTATGGACAGCCAAACGTGCCTTTTTGGACACGTTTTGGCTATTCATAAACGCCTTCAGAGCTCCATTCACTCTATTACCTGCATTTACTCTTCTTTCAATATCTTCTATATTCTTACCATCTCTTGTAAACAGCGTACCTAAATATACAAACTCATTCACTTGCTCCACTTGCTGTCCATCGATCATAACATAACAAGCCGTAACGCATTCCTCCTTTTCAAAAACCATAACTTTTGTTTTACTTACATTTACTTTCATTCCTTTCCTCTCTAACGCACCATGCATGATTGTTACCATCTCCTGCAATAAATAATTCTATTGCACAGAAATTACAATATTTGTTTCAAAGAGGGGACGTTGGTATTTCGGTGGATCTAAAAAAACTTTATGGTAATTAACTTCAATACATACGCGAAGTTCACCGTCTCACATTTCACTGAATTTTATTTCGAGTAATTTCGTTGTACTCGTACGAAACATGACTTACAAAATAATTCATCCTTACTATGATGATCCGGTGGCGTAACGGGAGTGTAAACGACTAACACGCCGAAGACCGCGGGTTCGATTCCAGCTCAAGTCAAACATTTGAGTGCATTAACATGTATGTTTGTCTTGGTCTAAGTGTTTCTATGTATAACATGTATGTATTTACAAAAAAAGTAAATATATAATATTAAGTAGATACGTGTACTCCGGGTACTAGACAAAGGATAAACATAAGTTTATCTATTGTCTAGTACCCATAGTACTAGACAATGGATAAACTTATGCCTGTCTGCTTAATTTGGGACTAGATTGAGATAATTGTATGTGGTAGAATATTAAATCATAATTTATTATAGTCAGGGTAAACAACGGGTTTCCTATTACTAACAGATCATCATCATCATCAGCCTTTAACAGTCCAGTACTGGACTAGGCCTCTCCTTTGAAAGGAGGAATTGGCCTACTATACCACGCTGGCCAAATGGGTCGTTATAGAGTTTGTATCAAGTTATCCTTCTCTTACAGTGCTGGTCTCTACATAATATGCTCCCTGTCGTGTCGGCTCTTACAACACCCATGGCATGATATGGGGTGGTGACATTACGTATTCTTAATCCGTCACCACACGGACTAACAGATACATACTGGCAAAACTTAAAGATCAGTTTAGAAAACATTGCTCCTAGTATTTACCGAGGGTTTTCATCGATGAGCCAAACTAAATTTCAAAAGCGATTATTCTATTACCGTACCTTAAAGGTGAACCACAAAGGTAGTAAGATGGTTTCGGGACTTGAAGTATTTTCGGGAAGTGATTTGGGTTGTTTTAATTTAATTAGAAGTGTGAGCCTAGCGAGGGTCGATTTGAAGTTAACGCTACGTTAGAATGGATGTTGACTTCTTATCTGAGTATTTTACACATGCATGTCGTCACACCTTTTATCCCCGAAGGGGTAGGCAGAGGTGTATTTCTACACCCACTTTTCGCCAGATATACTTCAGTCCCACGTAATAAGGGGCGAGCCTATTGCCGTACCGGGCACATTTCCAGACTCCGTGCTGCTACTGAGAATTTCGTGACAGAAAAACCCAATAACACTGCCTGACCCAGGAATCGAACCCGGGACCTCCCGATCCCACGCGCACATTTATGCCGCGAGACCAACGAGGCAGTCGTATAGGGTTTGATGTCGAGTTTTCCGTCTCTACGCAAAGATGGTATTTGCATCGTGTTATCCCTTAGTCGCCTCTTACGACACCCACGGGAAGATAGGGGGTGGTGACACTTGTATTCTATGCCGTCAACCACACGGCAAGTATGTGAGTATTTTAGTGAATGTTGAGAAATATTTTAACATATGAAAGCCGTGAGCAGCATTTATAACAACTGCCTTTAATAGAGTGGGGACTTAAAATTGAATACTTGACATAAAGACTGATACCGTAGTGTTTCACAAACTCATAGCTTGCCTTGTGAAGTAATTGAATCACACAATTCCAACAGCTTTTACAGTCTGAACGAATTTATTCAAAGATTGTTTTAATTCGCTCCTCGAACGACATTTCACGTCTCGCGCGATGCGACTTGGCATGCCAACACCGTTCTGTCGTTTGAATTTCACATGTGTGTTTGCATGAGACAAAGAAAACCGAAGGAAATGTAGCGGGATCGAGGAAATTGGCTCTTCTCCCTCTGCGTCGCGTTGCCGTAGAGTCATTCGATCAACAAACATTCTTAGTATTCTTTGGCCGTACCTTGACAAATTTTCAAGTTTGTTTTGATAGCAGCCACCATAAAAGATGTTGGCAGTAAAATTACTTCATACTTTCATTTTGTTCAAGGGCTGTATACAAAGCAACTCTACAGTTTATGAGTCCACATTGTATATTATTGCGAGTTTTATAGTCTTGATGTTTTTATTGTGCTGTAAGTAGCATTTGCTACTATGCGTGTGTGCATAGGGTACCGTGAATATTACGGTATTTTGATATCGTACATAACATAATCTGAATGTGAGCACGTGCTATACACGTTCCCTGAAACACTCATTCCGTTTCTCATTTGAATTTATATGACCGAAGAAATCATTTAAGTTTAAAAATAAAAATTTTAAACAGATGAGAGCAGCTTCAAATTCTTGATTTAAAAAAAATGACTCCTTTTATATGACTCAATTGTCTTTTCAAGTGATATATAGGAGAAAATGTTATGATATTTTGTTTTTGACGACCGGTTGGCGCAGCGGGAGTGTAAGCGACTGCTAAGCCGAAGGTGGCGGGTTCAATTCCCGCACAAGTCAAACATTTGTGTGCATGAACATGGATGTTTGTCTTGGTCTGGGTGTTTCTATGTATAATATGTTTGTATTTACAAAAAAAAACAAAGTATATAAGTATGTTTATCCATTATCTAGTACCCATAGTACAAGCTCTGCTTAGTTTGGGACTAGATGGTGTTGTGTGAATGTAGTAGAATATTATTATTATTATTATTTCACTGTACCGCAGATACAGCTATGCATGGAATATTTCGGTGACTCCACTCTTTACCGTACCATACAATTGTCATCCTTCTTGCCACCCTACTTGTTTGCGTAATCTTGTAAGAAGTTTTACAATTCAAACTTACACTTTTAATCCCGAGTTCTTCAAGCGAAGCATGAAAAAGTTTTCCAAGCCTTTAAAGCTGTCATGCACCATTGCTGTCTATTGAAATGATAGCCTTCGTTATATTTAACTGAAGTCAATTGTAGTCTCGGTTTAAAGTTGATATCTACATGAGTTTCATGGCAATCAATTTATATTGATAATCCTATTTGTATTAGCGTTTAATTCAGCGTTGGCTAACCATTATTTTTCGTCTTGGTACTGGAAACCTACGCAAAGGGCTCGTTCTTCGACTCTTGGAGCAGGTAGCTAGCATCAGTTACTCACCGCTACAAGTGTTCGGGTCAATGGCAATTCCGTTGTGGCCCACTACACGAATCGTGTTCAGCATACTTTGCTGCGACACTGCCATATTTATGAATACCTTACGTAATTTATTTACAATTTTACTCTCATTATAGAATTACTAAACAAGCTTCAACAATTGAGTAGCAAAATTATTTGAAACATATTTTTTTCATAAGAGAGTACCTAAAAATAATTGTAATATTTATTGCTCAAAGCAGTTAGAAAGATAATTAAAGAGTACATATTTAAAAGCAAATGCAAATATGCTTAGTGCTTTAGAAAATACAGTCGGAAGATAAAGGCGTTGCTATGAAATTACTAATGGACTACTCCCTCTTAAGTACAAGCAGATCCGTCTTTGGTCCATATTTTATACTTTCATAACTCATTTTTTATCCTTTTCTAAGGCTCCTAGCCCGCATCTATCGCTCCATCACGTTAGTTACTAAAACTCACTACTTTTTAACTGGACTAACTGGAACCTATTTAATGGAATTATTTGATCTGTTTGGCAGCCTTAGAAGATTCAGCTCAAGCCGTGTACCGACATCAAGAAGCATGCGCCGCGAATGGCCAATTTATTCTTAAACTATTTTATTATGGTCATGTAATTTTTGTGTAATAATAAAACTATTTGTATAAAAAGTGTGTTTAGCATAAAATGGAAAATAAACCATACCGTAACCATATATCAAATTTTAATATAGAATCTATAATGCCGTAATGTCGTTGAAAGTTTACAATGTTAATTTTGGTTTAATCATCCATTTTAATTCATCAACAGCTATAATCGTTGAACTTTTCACACGCCACTGTGTAACCCATTTAACTGATTGTACACGTAATAGAGCAATTAATAACACTTAATGGCTCAATACTATAAAGACTATTACAATAATTACCAGATTTTTATAGTAATTAACCGATTTATTATATTTTGATCATTTTCGGTAAGTTTTGTTTTGGACCAGAGTCGATAATGCCGATTCGTGTGATACTGAAAAAGGTAGATAATTATATCATCCTTAGCTATTTTATTGATAAAAATAGTGACTGCTGTGTGCTTTATGCAACTGCAGAGCAAAAGCTGTGTAACTCATTAAGAACACAAAGAGTCACTACACTACTCGATACTATTAGTGTAAGAAGCGACCATTCAGGAACATACACGAAGCAAAATAAATATTATTGTCCTTGAGAAGAGACAGATAACTCGACATCGAACCCTATACCAACCCGTATGTGCAGCGAGGTATATTACAGTAGGCTAAATCCCTCAACTGACTCACAATGCAATTATAATGCTATTCAAGAGAGGCCTATGTCCAGTTATGTACTGTGAAAAGTGAAAGGCGAAGAAAGACGAATAGCAAAATCAAGTTATGTGTTATGTAGCAACGATTAAAATTGATATTTATTGATGATTTTTGAGACATGATATTATTTGATGATCTGTCGTTCTAAAGGCAATCAATACCTTTAGCAACGATTTTTTAACAAAGAGCATTAGTGAAAGCCCTATCGACCGTTTTAACCTCTTAGTATCTTAGCCATTTTTTTTGTTGACTTTTGTTTGTGATTTAATGAAACATTATTCTGGCTGGTCGCTAAAACACAATCCAAAATATTCATAAAGCAATTTAAAATGTTCTAATTTAATCTGCGCCTTTCAAACTCCTACAATGTAAATAAATAAATCCTTGGTTATGAGTTTCGAAAAGTGAATGAGTAAAAATGTATTGAATAGCACTATTGCACGGACGTATTTACCATTAATATATCCTAAATAATTTGCCGTGTGGTTGACGGCATAGAATACAAGTGTCACCACCCCCTATCTTCCCATGGGTGTCGTAAGAGGCGACTAAGGGATAACACGATGCAAATACCATCTTTGCGTAGAGACGGAAAACTCGACATCAAACCCTATACGACTGCCTCGTTGGTCTCGCGGCATAAATGTGCGCGTGGGATCGGGAGGTCCCGGGTTCGATTCCTGGGTCGGGCAGTGTTATTGGGTTTTTCTGTCACGAAATTCTCAGTAGCAGCACGGAGTCTGGAAATGTGCCCGGTACGGCAATAGGCTCGCCCCTTATTACGTGGGACTAAAGTATATCTGGCGAAAAGTGGGTGTAGAAATACACCTCTGCCTACCCCTTCGGGGATAAAAGGCGTGACGATATGTATGTATGTATGTATGTATGTATATCCTAAATAAAACTGTATTTAAGGAAACTTTATGAAACATTAGTACAAGCTATCAAGTACATGTTTGCTTCGTGTAACTTATAGAGGCTGTTCACTTGACAAACTGTTTTATGCTGTATTTTTTGTTTGATGCATGGATCTACCCCCTCCTCCATTCCCATTATTTTATCACCTATGTATCCACGTTTAGCAGCGGTGATCATTGAAGACACTGTGTTTTGACACTGGTAAAGTCTCGAAAGCGAATATAACGAATTCAATCAAAAATATATTGAAACAGTTGTAATATAATTCATCAACGCATCTAAAAAAATAATCGCCACGGTTTTGTCAGGTATCACCAGTAATGTTTATTCCTAATTTATGAAACATTGCCCAATTTCACAACATTTTCATACTTACACGCTAGTATATCTGAATCATAACAACATAATTATAAAATTTGAGATCTCTCAAAATCGCTATGATTATTTTATATGTTACGACTCATTAAGGGAAAATACCCATCATCCTCGTATTGTAGAACACCTATTATAAAAATATTAGTAACAGCTAAAATAAGATTAAATCACATAAGTATGATGATCATACTCAAAACTATTCACGAACTAATGCAACGTACTTACCCAGCTTATTTCCAATGATTATTTCCTACTAATCATATATGTATTGCTTAAAATAATTTAAGTATGGTATTGAAATGGAATTGTTTATTTACTTCTGTAATATTCATACAATTAATTGTATCAGTATTTTGTGGAATGTATACAGTGACGTTAAGAAGTGTAGAAAATTGTGCCGAACCCGACCCGCCATATGACAAGGAAAATATCGCAAAACTCGATATCATGGCCTACAACAAAAGTACTGGATTCTATTTCAAAGGCAACCTTACAATAAAAGAAAATTTAAAAGGATATTATTGGAAAATTAGATCTGGCGTCGAAAACTCAGGCGGTGTTATAAAATATACGAATTCTTTCAAAAAGTTGTCATGCAAAAGCGTTATACCCAAGTTAACACTTATTGCCGCGGGCGTGCGATACAATGAAAAAACGTGTGAAATATACAAAGGAAATTATACTTTTAATAAAATGGACATAAATAAATTACAGCCAACCAGTGCATATTACTACCCTATTAAAGAACCCGGAGAGAGTATCGTCTATTACGGCGTTTACGGTACTCGAGGCACCGGAATCTGCACTATGGGTCACTATGTACTTAAAGCTGTATAATTCAACGGCACCTATAAATTAAATTGTTTATATGTATTCGCTACTTACTGTTCAAATTCAATATATTTAGTAAAATAGTTCAAGTGTTTATTGCAATATTTTATACGATTTGAGTATGAGTAAATGTAAATATTGTTACTGCTGTTTTTGTGTTGCTTTGAGACATGTCAATTGTTAAGTATTTTTTATGCATGATTGTCAACTATGATTAAAAAGATTATTGTACATCTTTGTCGAAAAGTGGCGTTCTCTTAAAAGAGCATGTTTGAATACCATACGCACGTGCATCTTGCTCGCACGCCCGATAGCACGTACGCATCGCACGAAGGCATAAGCACATACATATTCTTATACTAACATAGTATTTTACATGTGCGCTCAAGCTTACACATGAAAGTTGTTTTTTATTCTTTGTTTAAAAAGACAGTTATTCCTGTGAAGTAAAATGCCGTTATGTATAATATCGTTGTGCTAAGTCAATAGCAAGCTATGCAAAAAAATGGCTTATTTTTGTTTAAATTGCTATTTGGCTAGTGAGCAGTACTACGCCTCATATCCAAAAATTATAGTTCTTCATTTCCCCGTCCAGCGTCTGTTCCTACTTTATCCAAACATGAATAATCATAATCATCGGTCACTGCATCTTAACAGATGATTATTGAACCATGAATCAAATATTATTTTTATATTATTTTCCTAAGGGATATATACCACTTAACTTTGGTTTATATCTAACCTTTGGTAACCCTCAAATGAATGGTACGTGGTATGTATCCCGAATAAAAATTTATATGTTATATTATTAATGATCACGAACCTTTAAATTCCTAAGAATAAACATACAATAAAAGGTAAATGCATACACAATACAGCTCTATTTCAACATTTATTTTATAAAAATATTATTATTTACATAAATATTGTAACTGCAAATGCAGATTTGTACAATCTCGACGAGCTCTAATGGTTTAGTCAAGTATGTAAGCTGTTAATCTCAGGTACAAATGCGGTATTACTGAATTGCTTTAGTTGGATTCTTGCGGTGTCTGCTCCGGTTTAGCAGGCTCTTGAATGATAATTACTTGTTTGTTGGCCCTCCTCCTGGCATGAGGTCCTAGTCTAACTCTCGTCGGCTCGTTGGAAACTTCACCCGTAATCTGGAAGATAAAGAAAAATATATATCATTTGAAATTATATTAGAATTTCATAAAAGGAGAACAATTTATTGTTTCATTTTATTTATCCCACAGTTGAGACTCAAATTTTTACAGTTCATTTGGTGTGGGCTGTTTGTATTTAGATACTATTCCTGCAGTGGAATGCTCTTCACGCATTTATATTTAGATGTTTGTAATGAGTAATTAAAATAAACTTATTAATCAAAATGTAGTATCATTGCTAACTACAGTGTGACTTAATTCATGCCGCACGATACTTATTAAAAAAATTACAGTATATGTCCGACTTATTTATACATTTTCTATGATATTTAGATTTTCAATGATATGTAATCTTTTAACAGTTTAACTCAAATAATATAATCATAATCATAGAATCTGTAAATATACAATTCTTGCATTACTGACTGACGGACAAGCTACAGCCAAAACTATTAGGCGCAGAAAGCTGAAATTTGTCATGTACGTTCCTTGGGAATCGTAGGGGTGCACAAAGAAAGATTTCCCGGAATGTCCACGGGATCGGGCAGAAACAGTTAAATAAAAAATAATGTGCGGGTGTAGCTGCGAGCATCCTCTAGTTAGCATATATACCCAAATAAAATACCTAAACATTGTTATTTATTGTCACTCACCTGCACTTGTCTCCTTGCTGCGTTATTTTCTAAAAACGTGTTTACTGCTGACAGGGTGTTGATGGGTATCTATAAAGCAATTGTTTCATTGTAAACCCCAATCACTAATTTTGAATTAACACCCAAAAAAATTATGGAATAATGCAATACTCACCAGATACCATAACCGTAATGATATCATACTAAATAAAATCATAGCTCAATCACGTCGAATTTTACCTGATTTATTGCGAAAACCATCTGTTACCTCCAACACCGAACACAACCAATAATAACCATCCAATCTGGAAGCCCTCAAAACTACCGAAGCTGTGAACACTTTCAGAACTCCTTCCCAACCAAAAGCATTAATTTATATAGCCCACTGCAAAACGAAATGCTAAAACGACAAATTGCTACTTCTTTACAAGCGTTTTCAGTACAAACGATATTTCAAATGAAGCGTACTTTTTTAACGACTCTTTCCAGACTATAAGGTGACAAGTTGTTGATTTTCTATAAACCCTTTTATATGACAAGCTGTTTGGGTGTTGAAAATAATTAGAATGATGTCCCTTCAAAAGATTTGCTCAATGTTGCATCATCATTATAAAAAGCTTTTATTTGCTTGTCTACCAATTTAAGTTGTTACTGCGTAGACCTTTAGATTAGCAATTCATTTGCTATCAGAAAATGTGAGCGCGCGCGTGTGACTAAGTTAGTGTTGACACTAACTTTTGGAAAGCAATGTATTTGTACCTACTCTAAGTCTAAGTTGTGAGCGCAAGCTAAGTGCTTGCTCGTTTTACAAAGGCGCTTAACTAGAAACAAATACTTAGTGCATAGTGTGGTTTTCATGCATCGCGTACCTAGTCGGTATTCAACTTGACATTACTAGGTTACACATCTAGTAGTTCCGTATGCGACGATGAGGTATTTCTAAGAAAATACATCATCAATCATCATCACAAATAGGCTGGATAAGCATCCTTGCCCGGACGTGTATGCATTGCAGACTTAATTATCCCAACACAGGATGCTAGCCGCGTTGTCTACAAGACCCATAACATAATGTATGCATGTAAATTGTCTACAGCGGTCCTAATTATTGCACAATACCGCAACCTTACAAGCAAGTTAGTACAAAACAGCAGAACAAACTCTTAAACATATTATGGTTTTATGCCACAAAAAGAAAAAACCTCAATAGCACAACAATTGATGATACTAATAATTATACTACAAGTAAAGGTTTAGAAGACAAATGCCCGTCTTTGATAAATAGACTTAAAATCCACTATTATTCCTTTGTAATAGCTCGCGCAACTGAATTTATTGTCTAGCAAATCAAAGTACTGAAGTTCAATATAATAAATTGCTTTAGTATTTTCATTTCTTATGTGGTACAAATTGATAAAAAAAAAAAATATTTTACATTGATTTGCTTGACGCATGCAGAACGAACGTAAAAATGCAACAAACATTATAAAACATGCATATGAGTGTTGAAAGTAAGGTTATTTCGCAATGTAGGATATTATTAAGAACTTGAATGGAGTACAGTTTTTCGAACACTGAATCGGACAATTTGGGGTCTTTAGGGTTATATTCTATTACGAGGGTTTGTGCCAAAACGTGTTGCTGGTCTACACTAGGTAGAGACGTAGACAAATACTACCTCCTAAACTACTCGAAACTTATGTTGCTTTTGCTTGGATGATAGTAAATGTATTCATAGAAAGAATAGCGATAGGTTGCAGGCAGTCCATGTGCAATCTACCCCACGTAACTGACACAAGCTCACGTAACTTAGAAAACGACTAAAATCAATCAGTGTTCGAAAACCATAGTAATGATGAATGATGATGGACTTACAGCAAAGATATCGTCAATGAATTTGGTAGCACTCGGTGTCTGTACCGATATATGTGCTTCCGATGATGATGCTACTGATTTCGATGATGCAGGCACATGCTTCGATGATTCTAAATTCGAGTCAGAGTCTGTAGAAAATGTTTGAATATGAATTAATATGAGTAGATAATGAATAGCGCAATAATTTAATAGCTTAACCAGTGATATTTACGGAACGATGATGGCATTTATGCCAGGTTACGAAACAAAGAATGTAGTTGCACAAAATAAGTTGAATAGTTAATTTAAATATTCTAAATGTAATTCTGTAGAAACAAATCGTTTTGTATCTAATAAATGTCCTCATATCTCTTTTTAATCGCTAGACATTGCCAATATTTTCTGAATCGAGTGAAATAACTTTGAAAATAAATATATTCTTCGTAAATAAAAAAGCTTAGAACACACTATCACAAATATTGCTATTTGACTAAGAATTATTTTAACAACAAACATTCAAAAGCAACTAAAAAGAAAAAATATTGCATTAATAAGGTAGAATAGCGGTGTGGCCAGAAAAACTAAATAGAAACAGTATTTTAACGAGTAGTTGCAACTGCTATATCGTGTACTTTTATTTTTTTATCTTAATAAGTACATCGAAAGCGTTCTCATAGAACTCGTAAAAAATAAAAACGTAATAAAGCTAGGTGATAAAAATATCGTCCAGATTAAGAAGGCAACATTATAGTTCTGTGCCCAAGAGGACAGTTACAAGGCTTATCACAGTTGTAAAATACATTTTTTATTTAAATTATCTCTAAGTACCTGTAAAACTGCTAACTTCTTACAATTTCTTGTTTTAAATCTCAGATCACCAAAAGTGTTATTAGACTTTCTAATACGACAAATGGAAGGCACAGTCCCCACAGACAAATTTTGTCTATATTTTTAAGGTTTTAAGTTATTGTTTTTCTCTAAACTTTAAAACAAAGTCGTGAAATTTAAAGGTCGGGTATATTTTGAGATATACTGACTTATAAAGTCAGTGGCTTCCATTTTATAGACATACCTGAATCTAAATATTACTCTTGTAGATTTAGCCTGCTGAAATATTTATTTTTGCTATTACTATGGCTTTATATAGACCTAAGTATAATTTTTCGATTAACGGCTTAATTTCCTAAAGATTTCGTAAAATACACATATTTGTCAGACAATACATCCAAGATAGCACCATTGATTAAAAATCGGTATTTACAAAAAATGTTTTTGATTTTATTTTATAGAATCACTAATTCTAACATAATCACCACAAATATTGCATACAAAAATATTATTTACACATTTAATCATAAATTTTAATGGTAACCACCTGCATGAACCGATGCTGATTTTTGTACAGATACACTTGTGCTGCCCGCAGTTTTAGTCAAAAAACTATTCACTGCTTGCAACGTGGCAATTGGAATCTGAAAAAAAATGTTGACCACATTACTGAAGTACTGTTTAGAGAAATTGAAAGTAAATAGAAGTTACGATACAAGATTTGCTTTACGAGAGATCGATGACTGTTGAAGTTTAAAAGTCGATAATTATGTCCTATTAGGAACAAAAATCTCGAACGCATGTCCGTAGTTTTCGAAAACGGTGCGCAATTGTATCATATAATTGATGACCCATTTTTACCTAGTTAATCATATGTCGTGTCGCAAACTATATTTAAATAAAGCTGTAGAACTAAATAAAAAATCTTTTAAAATAGAATAAGTAATACCTACGTTGAAAATATCTTGAAAGAATGTAGGGTTCTTTTGTACTGTCACCCTTTTCGTATAAGTAACTTCACCAGCACCGCCTGCATTGACCTTGGCTCCATCGCCAATTGTAGCATGAGTTTCTCCTCCAACATCAGCCCTTCTTTCGATCGGCTCTACAGTGTGTAAGACTGCTGGTTGTTCTACACCATAGCCAGCACTAGCTTCAAGATACCCACCAATGTGCGCAGTCTTTCTAAAGTGATGACGATGAGGTTTTGTGCGGATAATAGTTTTCTCAATTACGTGGGTTGGTGGAGGCTCGACGTACACCTATTAAACATATGTTATATTGATATTTGTCTTGGATTCTCAGTAAAGTAAGTAAGATTACAATGATTACATACAACTTAAGTACTCGAAAGTATTATATTACACGGGAATGTTGCCAGCTGTTTCGGGCTCTCTTAATGGCTGACGAACATGACACTGTACATCAAACATGTATGTACATAGGTACTATACTTTCAAGACCAGATCCATACATTTAAGATTAACCCGGCATCGAACTCGCCTTTTCGATACCAACAGACAGCCATAATTGCTTCATTGAATAAATTGCATTCAATATAAACCTAAACATATAGTTAACACATGAGTGTAATTTTGCACTTTGTCGTAAACATAATTTTTTAGTGCTGTAGAGTGTGGAACTGTTACCAAATAACATTGAGTGCTGAAATATTTCGGCGGTCTTGAGGCCTCTAGGTGCACGAAGATTTACTATAATAATTTAAAACGAACCTGCTTGACGTAATTATACTGCCTTGGAATCAACCACGATTGTTGATTTAACCTGACCTGAGCATCGGTTAACCAAGAACTCATTATGTGGTAAAACATATTTCCCACATAACTACTTCTATTATGTCTTGAATGTCTTCCTTTACTCACTTCTTTAACAATGACTGCAGGTTCAGCTTCAGCTTTCACATCAACATGAGCTGTTGGAACTATTTAATTCGTGGCTTCGAGTTTTCCACCAGAATAAACTTTATTGTGCTCCTTGTGTACTTCTACTGCAGGCACTGCACCAACGTTTATCTCTTTGTGCACTGTAGCTCCTCCCTGTAAATTTTAAAACATAGGTTAGTTATTGAAAATCAAAAGAAAATCATGACATGCTAATTTCTACTGATAATGAAAACTACTAGAAGGAAAGCCACTACAATGAAAATTCTAAATAAGTAATTACATGCTGCATTCATGAACTGACGATGTATATGAAGGTTTGCATTCAAAGCACTATGCAAGATGTTTTGCAGCATGACACGAATAGTGAAAATGGGTCCAAAAAATGAAACTCGGATGACGAATGCGAAGGTGCATTGTGAATGCATGCACGTAGGAAAACTTGGTTCTTTTACCTTATGTCTGTACGTTATCAAAGATAAGGCCCAACTTCGACTCGCTTTGCTGTTGCCTACACTTACCAAGTCGAGACGAGATAAAGTACAGGGCATACTTGCTATTTCATAACAGATAATATTAATATAATTTATATTAAAAAATATGAATAAGGTGTGCCCATGTGGTGTGAATGTGTGTGATTGAGAAATCTATGTAAAAATATGTAAACATACGTTCTGTATAATATAATGCCAATGCTAACCATATCCCTCTTTTCGTTCACTGAATGAGAACAAAATTATTGTTAGAATTTTATTTCGAAATATGAGTATTTATAATACTTAATTTAGTACATACGGACATGAATAAAAAATAAAAAAGTATATAAACTATCCGCCACCGCCTAGTAATCGCTGTATTGCTTCTGCTTCTGCTTTAAGGCTTTCTTTATTTCTTTCATTCTACGTCTTTCTTCCTTCCTCCACGCTCAATCTGCTCTGTCACCTACCAAGCTTGAAGCAGCATAATGGTTTCCAGATGAAGCAGCGGCGAATCCGCCACCGGATGATCGGTCAGCGGCTATCTCGCCTCCTAGCCCGGCTGCTGCCTTTACATTGCCTCCCGCTGTGGCACCAGCGTATAATCAACCTGTTAAAAAAGTTAATATTATTTTTAAAGTCCGAACATAACTACCGATGCACCGTCATGGTCATTCCTAAATGTATAAATACCTACTATAAGATAAGATTGTCATCAGCATCAAAAATTATATTCATTCTATCACTACAAAATAGACAAGGTTTTAAGAGCTTAAGGTTTTATGGGTTTTATGTTTTATTCAGTCTTAATTTTGATAAGGCAATTTATTTTGCCTCTCTTTTATATAAAAACCATTACTATATAATTAATTTCATAGACATTTTCAAATGCGAAATGCAAATCAAAACAGTAGTAGCACATACATAGCATAAATAATCGTATTACGTTACTTTCTGACTGACAGACAAGCTACACCCAAAATTATAAGAAACAGGATACTGAACTTTGGCATATATGTTCCTGGAGGACCTTAGGGGAGGACCTTAGGGAAATTTCCGAAATTCCCGCGGGATCGAGCAGAAGCAGTTAAATGTGCGGGCGTTGCTGCTTGCGTCTTCTTGTTATATATAAAACTATAGTGATTAACACTATATCTAGATACATCATACATACGCAATTTGATGTAAAACCATCTCGTTATTTATTCATTAGTATGTACCTTTATCTATATAAGTATCCCAAAATTACAATAATGATACCTACTTTAATATGACATTACGTAGCTAACAATGTTCTGATGCTGAACAGTTTTTTGTCTTTGCAACACAAAAGTGCTAATTGCAATATGGCGGAAGGTCAAGTTGGATGACGACGAATTAATTACACCTACAATGTCTAGAAAAACAATTTTTTACTATTTACAGACAATGCAAAGGATTAAATTCTTGATTTTCTAGAACATTCACATGAGCATAAAATTAGGAGCCTGAGTATGATCTTTACGTAAATTTATATGCATTTAAATTTCTATGAAGTGAAGGATTCTTTAATAATTATTCGCATAAATGAGAAAATGAGTAGGTACGTCAAAATTGAAATGACTTACACAATATTTTGATCTCAAAAGACAAAATAACGTTTTAAATCTGCCTCTATATTTACCCAAAGGAAGACTTAAAGGTCTTTACCAAGTTACTAATATAATGGACGATTTTACCTAAATTACCCAAAATTTGCAGGTCCAAAGGGTCTTAAGCTTATTGGACTTGATAGTATATAAAGAGTTTGTTACTCTTTCACGCAATAACACATCATACAGTTTTTGATGAAACTTTACATTAGAGTAGTTTATAAATGTCGTGGTCATATGGTAAAATTGCACATTTCATGAAATGATCGAGTGTTTTAAGAAATTGACAATTTTACATCAGAATAACATAATATAGGCTACCTTTTGTCGTGATAACCGGCACCCACGCTGTCGGAGCCGCGGGAATAATAATTTATAAACGACGAATGCTCTTGAATTCGACTCCTTGTTCTTTGTATTGAAATATGATGATGAGGAGGATACTGAACTTATATGAATATAGGTCATTTGCATGTTTATACATGCAAATGTCAGTTCCTATGTAACGATTTATAACTTTACTTCTTATGGTAAGTATCATTACATATTATGCTATATTTGAAAAGAATAAACAATAAAAATGTGTAGATTCTTACCAGAAGGACCGCCTTTACCGTTGATTGATCCTCCTAGCCCAGCCATTGCTGATTGTCCATGTGGTGTGCCTGCTTCAGCGAACAGACCGCCTTCTGCCCCGCTGTTGCCACCTATAAGCATGTTATTGTCACTATGAATCTTATACTTCAGCTATAGAGTTATTTTATGTATAATATTTATATAATATTTTACCGAAGTATTTTTAATATTTTTCAACAAAATCAGCTTCTCTGGAACTAAAATAGCATTTTTTTGTATTTTTTTAATGAAAATGCACTAGTATTGTATCTTTCCTAAATCACCATTAAACAGGCTATCTTTTAAGTTTGTTGTACAAAACTGCCACATACATTTTTTTTTCACCACTGTAGGTTAAAGTTATGCGAAAAGAAAATCGTTCTTTGAAAATTTTAACAAAAATAACTATTTCTTCAAAACTTTCTTGTTTTTGATCAAAAAAATACTTATAATGAGTAGAGTAACCTATTCACGAATAATTTGATGTAAAAAAAGTTCTAGAAAAGGATTTTTTCATTACGAGATGCTTAAAAATCTGTTTCAAGGTAGAGATTTTTCGATATTTCGGAAAATTTTGTAAAACTGTAAATCCGTAAGATTTTGCTGAACATATGTGTGTTGTATTGATAGGTAGTGAACCAAGCTATCACCCCCTGCAGTATGTCGTGCTATTTACTGGACACCCTGTATATTTCAAGCTAGCATAAACTAGTGAGAATAAACTCCGTTACCATTAATGGCCGTTTGACTGTTCAATTGCCTCTTGATAATTCAATCGAAGAGAAGTGTTTTTAAACTTTAAACAAGCACTGTTTCATTTCAGTGATAAATTCTAATACAATATTTTCTAAGGGATTTCTACTACAACTTATTATTTATAAGTGATTAAGGTGTTCGTAATCGGTCTCAAGTATACTTAAATGAAATACCTCTCGTTATTAATGTAATAAGTTAACAAAATATAATAATTCTAAAAGGCGAGCGTCAAGATTTCCTTTTCATAGCTAAGAGCCTCATTAAGCACGTTTTGATAAAAAAAAATACGGCAACATCTCCCTTAATATTACGATTTATATGTTAGATAAATGTTCATTTGAAGATTGCTAGATCACATAATTAACTTTGTGGCATTTATATATTAAAGAATAAGTTTGTTGTAACATTATATTGATATACCATTTGAATACACCAATATCATATGTCTATAGCTATTGATAAGTTGCCTTATTTAATTGCTCGCTCCTCAGTGTCGTCAGTTCATCTGCACAGCTGGCCCTTGGATAATGGTTGAAAGGCGCTTTAATTCTTTAATTAAGACAGCACTTGAATTTTTTTTTGTTAGTATACGTAACAAAACTTTGAATTGATGATTTCTGAAGCTATGTGTGTTGCTTTTGTGTTCTCTGGTTGCCTTCATTCGAGATATTTGAATAGCTCTCTGTCATGCTAAAATATCGTAAGCTATTGCTAGAACAGTAATATATCAATTTATTCCATGCTTGCCCGTCGAAAACGGTCCTAGTCATTAAGTAAATAGAGGCAAATTTCCCTTGACCAACTAATAACGTACAAAGTTTTATAGCTAGAAAATATTAAGTGAGTATATTTCGCCTCTTACCCAATAATCCTCCGAGGCCGACCGCCGCATGGTATCCGCCGAAATTCACTCCCAATTTGCCTTCTTTGAAAGTAATAAACTGTGGAGCCTGCAAAGATGAAAGCAATAAAAATATTAGAATCTCCTTATTAAATTAAACATGTTAGTGCTTTTTTATTACCTTATTTATTAAATTAACCCATTTGTTTGTAAGTGCTCTTTTAAGTTATTTATTGTGTTGAATAAATAAGGCGCTATTCATCTTCATAACATTATATATTATTTTGTTAATATTATTTTATTACAGGGTATTACCATTTCAACGCTACAAAATTATTGCGTAACTTTTTACTTGTTTGCTATTAAATTCAGAATCACGCCTTTTTCCCCGAAGGGGTGGGCAAAGGCACATTCGCCATGAAATTTTTAGGTCCCACGTAATAGAGGGCGAGCCTATTGCCGTTACCGGCCACATGACCAGATTCTGTTACTGAGAATTCGGCAATACTCAGTAAAACTTTTGTCCAACCCGGGAATCGAACCCGGGACCTCCGATTAACGGAAGCATACGCTATCCACTGGACCACGGAGGCAATTATGTAGAAATAATTGCTCTTTTGCCAAAACTCTGAAGTTACTATACATAATATATCTGATTTTGTATTTTTAAAGGTAGTTTTTGTCACAATGTGAGTTACTAGTTTTAATAAAAAAAATTATAATTGCAAATCAAATTGGGTTGTTTTAGATTGATACCAGTATAGTTTTAATGGTCAATGCAAATCTTTCAAATTAATTTTTTAACCTATGTATTTGCTCAGATTTTACAAAACGTGTAAAAGTAATAATTTTCATCCACGTTTTATAATTAGCAGAATCAACCACTTACAGTGGCTATATCTAAACCAAATTCGACTCAAGAGAGTAATTTAATTGAAAATTTTATAGAGGTGAAGTCATAAATGTCGATTTAAATGCTACAGAAATCCAGTTTATTAATTAATATGGTTTATTACCAAAATGTGGGTTAATTTAAGTATCTTCTAAACAAAGAATTCTCTGGATGCTAATATCCCTTTATCTGTAATTTACCTTAATTATACGTATTATGCAATTGCGATTTAACTTATCCCTCAATGCAGAATTAAAAATACTAATAATATAATAATATTCTACCACATACACACATCACCATCTAGTCCCAAGCTAAGCAGAGCTTGTGTTATGGGTACTAGATAATGGATAAACATACATTTTTATTTGTTGTAAATATTTACATATTATACATAGAAACACCCAGACCAAGACAAACATCCATGTTCATGCGCACAAATGTTTGACTTGAGTGGGAATCGAATCCGCGACCATCGGCGTAGCACTCGCTTACACTCCCGCTGCGCCAACCGGTTGCCTATAATCTTTGGAGAAGATACGGAAAACTCGCCATCAATCCATAAAACAGTTCTGGTCAGCGTGCTTAAATAAGCCAAATCCTTCAAGTGACTCACAATGTTATCGTGACACAAATGAGGGGAAATCTATGTCCAGCAGTGGAGTGCAAAGGCTCTATAATTTTGATATGATGAACTAAGTTCTTGTGGCCCTGTTTCAAAAACCATGCCATATTTTTACTTAACTAACATACCCTATTCTATAAAATCTTCCTTTCATAAAAATATTAATCGATACACAAAATACCCCCCGAATATCAATCCTGTATAAGTATACCCATCACTAAATATATCAACGCGAATATAAAATATCTCAATGAGATATCCATCCAATGTTTTGTATCTTATTAAAATATCAACGCATAAATAAAACTGTCGAAAATATCGAAACTTATACCTTCCCCTCACTAAAGATATCAGCACGAAAATAAAATTGCGACAAATCGATCAAATAATCATCATTCATTTTTTATGCTTTTCGTACTCGCCTCTTTAATGCATGCCTGTCATCAAATATGACTTATTCAAGAAATATTTACTTTTATGTTTCGCCCCTTTAAAATTTATCGCGTCTGCGGTTTTATCGAAGCGTCTATTGGTATAAATCGGCAACATTGAGTATCTGAATATTTCACTCTAAGTTAAAATCAATATTTGGTTTAAAATAAAATAAAATTATGATACAGTTTGCAGTCAGTATTATGGCTTAGTGTCAAATACTACTCTGTTTAGTGTTTAAGCCCTACTTCCCACGGTGTGTGTCTTTGTCACGGTGCAATTCCAGTAACTTCAAAGGTCGCAAAACCACGCAACGTGGGAAGCTGGCTTTAATAATGGCTGGAATAATTTTAAAAGCAATCATTTACGATAATCTTATTCGATAGTTAGTTGCAATCCATCGTGTCAGTCTAGAGACGTCCACTGCTGGACATAGGCCTCCTCCAAGGTTCTCCACACAGACCGATGTTGGGCCGTATACTATAGGCGTTGATCAATGTATACCTATCGTTAAAGTGCCAAAATGTAAAAACATAATTATATTAAACTAGAGGACGCCCGCAGCTGCGCCCGCACATTAACTGTTTCAGCCTGATTCCGTGGGAATTCCAGAAAATCCCTTCTTGGTGCACCTCTACGGTCCCCAAGGAACATACATGCCAAATTTCAGCTTCCTGTGCCTAATAGTTTTGGCTGTAGCTTGTCTGTCAGTCTGTAAATAACGCAAGGATTTTATATATACAGATAAATAACAATTACGATAGTAATATTTTCAATGTTATAAACTAATAAGGTAAGTTAATACGAGAATATTGGGAATACGCTATTATTGTGTTTGATATGTCGATATTGTATTATTGATATCATGATTATGGTTTATCGTTGAATGTATTTTAATATTTACCATCAATAAAGATATAAATTCATTTAATGACTAAACTATAATATTTTAAGTATAAAATAGTATGGGAATTTAATACAACACCATTTGGAATTTCCAATTATAATAATTATTACGCGTAAGAGTTTACTTCGTTGAATTTTATTATAAAAATGTAGCAGTTTTTATAGTCCACGTGAACTAATTCACGGGGGAAACCTAGTATTACATCCATAACTTCAAGCCTTTATCCCCGAAAGGGTAGGCAGAGGTGTATTATACACCCACCACCCACACTTCGCCGATTATGGTTCGGCACCAATGTAATAGAGGGCGAGCCTATTGCCATCTACCGGGCACATTATTAAGCGAGCGATCATTAACATTTTTAATACACTCAAAACTCCGAAAAGTCAGAGGTGTGTGCGCGGGGTACCTGGGGATCGAACCCGAGACCATCGTCTCGGCAGTCCGTTACGTACTATCGCCGCTCCTTAGTATTATATAAACATATTATTATGATTCATAACATAAACATCTATTTAATACCCAGGTCAGATTACAATTATACATTAGATGACTATTTACCAGGTAGTACAGGGATTACAAATGCGTGAATTAAACAGAGCCTATGTACAGGTACTTTAAAACAATAGCTTTTGTTAGAGAACGTAAGAAATCTTGCGCAATCTTGATGCTAAACGTTAATGAGCTGTCTTATGTTTTTATACAACTGTGTATATATTATATAACTAGGAAGAGCTAGTTAGAGACTCATATGCTTCTACGTAGTACTGTAGAGCATGTGTGTCTTTAAAGTGTCTTATGCAACTCACTTTTATACAAATGTATTGAAAGTTGTACCTAAATCTTGTAATGACATTCATAATAATGTTTGAACATTATTATTCTTACAGCAATAGATTATGATGTTACAGCATGACGTTCATATTTTATTGCAAAAACATTTGCAATAAAATATGAACATCATGCTCAAGAGGTTTTTATAATCGCCTTAGTTTTACTATTATAACTCAGATAATGCTGAAACATTTCATACACTCATGTATACACACAATAGACAAATATTTAGCATATGTTTTATTACAGGCATAGCTAGTTTCTATGGTGACGGATCACCTAGTGGTTTAAGCGGTTGCCTAACACTGCACCAAGTGTTGTCGATTAGGTGCCAATACCGGCGACACTTTGTGAGATTCTTCGAGTACGTTGATTGATCCTTGAGTGGGCACCATCATTTAAAAAGAAAGAAAAGTAGAAGGCAGAATATTGAAGTCAAATATCATCACATAAATCATTCAATGCATAATAAAACGGAGCACTAATAACTTTCATCGGTGTCAAAGTTATTAGTGGAGCGTGATCGATACTTTTCAACTTTGAAGTTAAGGCACTTCTTCAATACTTGTAGCAACAGTTTTGATGTTACACAACTTAGGCTGAAAGTTAAAAACTTCCTTTAATATCATACATATAATTATGTATACATACGTACATATGTACATAGAATCACGCCTGTTTCCCAGTGGGGTAGGCAGAGACTATGAAACGCCATTTGCAGCGATCCTGACATATCTCTCTTGCTTTATTCACTCCTATCAAATGCCTTATGCATTCTAACCTGTCCTGTTTTTACATTCATGCATAGCGTTTATCTCAAAATACTTTATAGAATTTAGTCAACACCACACACCCTCTTAGCTGATGAAACGCCGCAGCCAAATGAGCTAAGATATCGTTCTTACCTTATCTCATGTTCTACTGGTATGTATTAGTTGTTTGCACAGTGATCTAAGTTACATTTGCTTAGCTGGCTTTGTGACCCCTTGTAATAAAAACTCAGTCATCGATGTTTTTAAGTTTCGATAAGAGTAAAGATATAATTCCAGGTTAAACTGCTTCTGACAAATACACTGACGTAATATTTGTCTAAAAACCAGGATCAGAAAGTAGTGATATGAAATATTTTTAGTTACACGGTCTATAAAATACGTAGCATCGTATCGGCTAGAATCTGTTCCGTGTAAAACCTAATATTCATTTTTTTTGCACAGGCTTTTTCTGATCGGAAAACTGTATGTTATATTTCTCTTAGACAAAAGAACCAAATCAAATTGGTTCACTGTTTCGCCATGAAAGAGTAGTTTACGGTTCGTATGGGAACCAATAACGCCTTATTTCTAAAACAAGTATGTATTTCAGTACCCCTACTATTTGAAAAGTCTAGTAGATTTTTCAATGCATGTGTTACTACGATCCCCGGGCACAGAATAAACAGTACTCGGGCATCTAAGGCTTTTTTAAATCACAACCTTGTAGGCTTTTTCTAAGTAGGCAGTTTTTATAGGAAATATAATATTTTTGGGGATTTCTACAATCTTGTATTCCGCAAAGCTAGAGGTTAATTGAGTATGAGCGCTACATTCGAATACAAACACCATTTTATAGTTGCACACATCATACCACCAACGCGTAGCGTCGTAAAACTCCACTCACGTTTTTAATAAGCCGTACTAGACTATCAATTGCTAATCAATTAGAGCAATAATCCATAAACAATATACGTTCCTACTTCTGTGGGAGACTTAAAAAAATATTATGATATTAGAGTCTCAAGTTAGAAGACCGGGTCGTGTTTGGAAGAAGAAAAGTCAAATTAAATGTATTTTTTATTGCTGATAACGAAAAAATTGTAACACATTGAAAAGAAAATGTGTTGCAAATTTTATTCGATTTTCGTTTGTAGCTTTCTTATCTTTAATTTTAAGGCTAAATGCTACGAAATCTAAGTTGTAGAGAATTGAATTTGCAACAAAACATATTTTGTTTTTTTCTGTACGGCCATTAGTTTGTCAGATAAACTAGACAACCCATTTGTGCCACTCTTTTTAAGGTGCCGGCCGCAGGACAAGGGCTGTGACCCCACAAACTTGTATTTAACATTGTACGAACCCCCTCTAGACATCTTTATAATAAAATTGCGTCCTCTGACAAATGCACACTAAGCTCAAATAAATGTAACATTTCAATGGACTAAATATTTTGTTTGTAAACATCGTCTTATGAGTGAAGCCTCCGTGCTGCTTTTGCTGTTGATTTAATAATACAATTTATTATTATTAACACCAGCAGCAATATGATATTGATAAGTTCAATTTTTTTTTTAGAAAATATTTGTATCATTAATAATGTTATTTTTGTATGACAAACGAGTAACGAAATAAACTGTACATAGCAATGTGCTTTAAATTACACAATATCCTAATTCTGAAAAACTAAATGAAAATCTCACAAACAAACATTTCGAGCCAATGCGTCGTACGTGTGCACGTAACATGCATGTTAAGGTTTATTGTAGAATTCGTTATTTATTGATGTCGACGATAAAAACGAAGTCAGAAAAGCAGCCAGAAAGAAAACAGACACCATAAGTATTCTTTTAACTATAGCATCTACCGTGGGCAGTGTGGTGGACTATAATGTATGGCCAGCATTGAGACAGTGTACCTATATACAAGGCTAATAATGATGATCTACTGTGGTTTATAATATACATATAATACTTGACTGCACGGATGACGGAGTGGTTTAAGCGGCCACCTCGCCGATTGGCACTGCGACAAGTGTTGTGAGTTTGACAAGCACACACGAGACAACATTTTATCTGATCCATAAATTGTTGTTTCGAGTCAGGGTGTTCATTGTGTCCGTTAGTTGTATGTTTGTAAAGTCCCTCGCGACACAGGATTTAGTACTTGTGTAACCTTTATACAAAAAGCATGCATAAATGTCACTCTAAAATAATAATAAAAATATAAATTATCCTATCCTCCTACTATCTTAAAAGTTTCGGAGGAAGGAAAGATGGATAATATTTCTCTTTCACGCAAAAACTACTAAATTAATTTGTAGGGTTTGATGAAACTTTGCAGTAATATAATGTAGCTTAATTATAGATAAAAATAGCTGGATGACGAAAGACTGACCAAGCAGATATATAAGGCAAGTGTGGAAGGGACAGGACGAAGGGGAAGACCTAAGCGGACGTTCTCTGATCAGATTGGAGACATCCTTAAAACAGGACAGGTGAGAAGTACCCTGAACAGAAGAGCATGCATGAGGAATCTGATGGGAGTGAATGAAGCAAGAGAGATATGTCTGGATCGTTGCAAATGGCGTTCCGTAGTCTCTACCTACCCCTCCGGGAAACAGGCGTGAGTCTATGTATGTATGTGTATGTAAAAATAGCTTATAAACTACTTTTTCGGCAATATTACGCTAATAAAACAACTCATTGAATGAAACAACACGCACATCATATATTGGGTTTATATGATGTGCGTGTGTTCGCAAATGCATAAAATAATTATCAATTGCGTCTATTCAATGGTTTTTAGGAGTAAAAAATCAATTTTCCGAGAAAAAGACTACCAAGCTGGAATAATCTAAGTTCAATACACACAAAAAATAAAACACAGCAATTTGTCTTCCACAGCCTTTAGTGTCAATGTCATTGGAGATTTCGTTCTCAACCGTTGCTTTCCCGATGCTATCGTCGAAAACAATGTGTACATAAATGTCGACTTCCTGAATGGACGTTACTGTCAATGTATCGAGCTTCACAAACAAGGATTGGCGTACCCAATCTACGAAATTTTAATAGCATTGTTCTGTTTTGTATTGGGCGCGGCTAAACAAAATTGTTTTGGTAACAGGTTATAGTATTCAACAATTATTTTCCTTGTGTAAAACTAAAATTTTTAACTCTTTTAGAGACATACATATATAACGTTGCCTATAACATTAAATTGTAGTTAGTTAAACTTTGAAGTTTTGCAATAGATCACGCCTTCTTCTAAATTTTCCTAAGGCGTGTACATTAGGTATGTAGGTATGTAGTGTAAAAAGAGAATTCTAAGTAATAACATCATTGATCATTAACTCACCGTAACGCCTTTGATATACTCGTATATATCATGAAGGTCATGTTATACGGGACTTATAGCAAAATTTTTATATGCTTGCCGAATCACGGGGAAGCATAACTTATTGCGGCTGGTCATCCATCTATAAACCAAGCGGTGACGAACGCGCTAAAACTCACGAATCTATCAATTCTTATGATCGCCACTTAATTTTGATCCCTTTAATATATGGTTGGGTATGTTGGCTATATATCTATAAAACGTTAATCACTGCCCAAAATAATACTTTCAGTAAAGTTCCTTAATTGGAGATGATCTGAACAAATCCCAATTCATCTCATCCCATTGGTATTACGTAAGGCGACAAGTATAACCCATGGGAGAAACTGCTAAACTGCGCACAATTTCAGTTTGCTAATCCATCAACGAAGTAATTATGGTAAAGTTGCTTCTGCGAATAAACCGCACCTATTAATTTAAGGCTTGTAGTGGATTTATACTATTAAAAAGTAGATTCACTTTAAGGTGGAAGTCCGAGACGGGTTGCAGACTGCAAACTGTAACCGCAGACTGCAAGCGACACCATCACTCTCTACAGTGAACAGCCGCTAGCCGCAATGTCGTCTGCAGCCCAAATCGGACCTCTTCTTAATAAAATTATGTAGAGTCACATACATCGAGTATTTTTATGGGAATAAATACATATTTGAGCAAAGTAGTGGCAACATATTTATCTGTTGTGGAATAAAACTAGCTTACCTAAACAATAAACAATATTAAATAATTTACCTTAACATTTTCATTATGTTATATAGCACGCATAACAATTTAATTTATTGAGTAGTAAACATATTTTCGGTTATTACATTTTAGAATTGATGCAGTCATTTACTGTTTGCTTTTAATTTGAAAATTATTTTACAAAAAAAGTATTATTGTTTTCATCTGAAAAATAATTCCTGCACTATTAGCATAAACATAGAAACCACAAACACAAGGGACATCTAAACTTTAACCAACAACTTGTGGTTTCTCAAGTTTGCATTTGCATGCAAGCCACCGGTCAAACCGTGCAGCACGTAGTTTGTATAGCTATCTAGCTATGTATTTACTACTATCATCGTCTTAGCGTAGACGTTGTATCGTACACTATACATACTATACGGTTAAGTTGGTACTACTATTCAGTGTAAGGGCTTACCCTTACACTTGAAAGTCATTTATTTTGTACGGGTTATCGTACTACACGTATGATGCATTGGAAATGCGGTCGCCGTGCCAATTACTACTTAATGCACTAGTATTGCGAATTTCAATCTCCAATTCGACTTAAAGAACATTTATACTATTTACATGATATCTTTACGTTGAGTAAAGTTTGGTATTTTAGTAAGAAAGCATTAATAATAATTTGGCTTGAAATCCAATCTGTTTCTCACAATATAAATATTTATAATTCAGGCATAAATGATAGAAAATGTTATAAAGTATTTTCTTTACTGTTGCCAGTTCTCGCTTCTATCAAACTCTGCCGAAAATAGTACTCTGCACTCTAATTTAAATAAAGCTTACCTGTAGTATGACGTTATTATTAAGTAGAGTAGTGGCCAAAGTAAGCCATAATGTAATGGAGCGCAATATTACCTCAATATAACCGCAGTGTCGGTTTGGCCTGTAATCAGTCGTGTTACTTCCGCCAGAGATCTCAATGTAATTTTGTTAATAGTAACCCATACAACTCAAGAAGCCACATTATAAGGCAAGAACTATTTAATACTATCATGACTTTTTGAAGATTTGTTTATTTTCTAAGTATATTAAATCTTACACAGTAAGGGCTTGTACCAAACTATGAACTACATTAATAAATCCATGTTTTATAATAAGATGGAAGGTGATTAAGTTTATGAGCCTTGTTTATTAAAAAGTTGTAGTCATAGGATTTGTACAATCTAGAAAACAGGCCAGCGTTTATCCCAGCTACATTTCTAAAGAGTGTCTGTGAGTATAATCTTTGCAGGCGAAATTCTTTGAACAATAAATGTAACACGTAACAGATTCTTTGAAAGAATTCGAATCGGTGCGTTGCTTTTGGTTTGTAACATTCTTGGAAATAAACGTCATGTAGAGTTTCGTTTTGTACCAATATACCTACCTACGTATCAAAGGTATTGGGGGCTTTTAGAAGGTAACTGTAGTCTTACGTCAGAGAATAAAATTGAATTAGAAGTTGGTTACTTTTTAACTTAAGTATTCTACGTATTATTTTGTTTTAAGGAAATGAAGAATCTCAAGCAACGGATCCCGAGGTCAGACCGACTCGGAACTAACATCTATTGATCATATAAAGTGTTACCTCGTGAGGGGATCAAGCCCACAGCTCTCAGAAAGGTATTGAGCGACAAGTTGCCCGCTCAAACCGCAATGCCAACCGTACGGTTGAGCATAAATAAAAAGCCTTGCGAAAATGTAATTCAGATTAAGGGTAACTTTCCATACGGTCTGAATATCAATTATTACCATATCATAAAACAGCCATTGATGCTAAATTGTTATAAGCTGAAAAACTCGCCTATAAAATATGTATTTTTATAGTACGCCATAATATTTCAAGATCCATATCTCATTCACATAAGTAAGGTACTCGAGGTACCAACAATTTTTATGCGAATACGATGACGGCATACCAAGTAGCCCTGTTAGAGCATAATCGCGATATATATCGTCAAAACCTTCAGCTTGCGTAATATGGTGAGATGTTTTATTTCATAACTCTTCATGATCCTTGAATGATATCCCAGTTATGAATGACGCGACAGGAAAACCTTATAGAAGAGCCCATAAAGTTCTTTTTAATGTTAAATATCACGCTATCATTTCTATAAGACATATTTTTCATATTAATATAATGTGCAGCAAAACATTGATTAAATCGAATATAGAGTCAATAAAGCTTATTTTAAAAGCATTTCATTATCCCTACACACGAGCGTGCAACTGTATCTGTCAAAAATAAATGTGATGATCTGCCGTCTTACTTATCTTTACTCCGGTAAATACATATAGATAACTCTTTTAAACCAAAAACAAAACATCTTATTGTTTAATTATCTAATCATAAACATTGTATTTTTTATTTATTTTTAATATTGTCGTCGAATTGTTGTACCCAATTAATTTAACAGTAGTGTATTTACTTTTATCGTTGGTAAATATACCTGTGAAGTTGAATTTATTTTTGTTTCATATCGATGCCTTCCGGCCAAAAGGGGGTAAGCGACATTTTTTGCGAAATCGACTTATATATATGGTTAGAATCGGCTTTTTTTTCTGCGTCTAATGGTCTAAGTTTCGTGGCTCTAGGACAAACTTTTTGTCGCTAAGGCGGTAAAGGAATTGAGGTTCTAACACTAAGTTTTTCGTCATAAACGACAGTTATTTTTGATGTATTTTGTATTATGGTGGTTGGATAAAAATTATATTTCAGAACTGTGAGATAAGCATTTTTGGCTTTGAATATTTTTTTCTTTACTTGAACGTTAAGTAGTTTGAGCTGTAAATACTTTTTTGTAAAAAATACATTAGTCAAATTTTACTTGAATCTTTGTGTACGAAACTTTCGGTTAGGATATTAGGGCAGTTCCTTTGGGTAAAATATATGTCATTTATTACATTTAGGTCTCATTTCCGTGACTTTATTTGGCGTTTATTTTTATTTTCCCTAGTCACCAAATCAATCATCGAAGGCGCTTAGGATAATTCATCCAAACGAATGTCGCCTTACATTGTCGCTTACCCTTTTTTTTCCCGCCCCAAAAAAATATCTGGTATGGTGGTTAGATAACAAGGTAAATCAAAGGTTTGGCGGTTAGCTTACAGAAGAATGACAAACAGCGTCGGTTATCTCACTCTTTCGTTCGAACAAAATGTCGTTAGCGTTGCACAGCGAACCTTCACCGCAGGCATAAGCACCTCCGTGCTTGCGAGTCCGTTTGGCGCGAAGTTTTTCGAAGGAAATAAAACGGTAAGATTATTTTAATAGACTTTTATATTCATCTATAATTGTGTATTCTAATTAGTTATTTTAAGTTTTATAGGTAAGAAGTCATTCTTTTGCTATCTTGTTCAGACAATACTGAATGGTTAAATAAGTACCTACAGAGTTTTTGTTGGCTGGCCTGACTTAGGATCATATTCAAGGGTTCGAATCCCAGGTTGGGCCTACAAGGAATTATTGGATTTTTTGATGAATTCTCAGTAACAGTCAAGAGTTAATCCTGCGACTGATATGACTCTGTTGTGTCGAATTGCCTATGGGACTATGAGAGTGAGAGAATAAAAACTGCACGTTTGTTTTGCACGTATATTAGCGTTAGTAGGTCCCTCTTTTGCAAATTGTTATTCTGCCTCAAGATTTGTCACCGTGAATGATTTAACATGTGTCATCATCATTGTTTTATCGATTGAGTGAATGGATGGGTGAGTGCGAATGAATGGATACACGGCAAAAGCGATAGTAAGAACCCTCTTTTTGGAGTGGCTGAAGGCCGCCACAATGTCCTCACCTTCCGTCTGACGCATGTCTTCATCGGACACGGTTATTTTGGGTAGTTTCTTTGCTGTGAAGGACTCCCCCGGCTACTGACGCACAGTGGTACATGTTGTATGGGGCAGCGGAAATAATTGTGAAGGTTGTCTATTCCTTTAGAAAGTAGGAAAACAAAATATTTTTCATCGATATTTGGTTATGTAATAATAATATATATGTTTCGTTAAGATTTGCTAATTCACTTTCCATTCTCACAATTTCGTTGTTACTGACGTCTGTAATTTCTTTCATGAACTGAAACTGTACTGATCTACAGTACCTGGTTGAAGAAGGAGATTCATTCTTCCAATACACCGAAGATTGTTTTCGTTGGTCATTGAGACGGAGAGGAACTAATGTTGTTAGAAACAAGTTAGTGTCTGTGGCACCATCTTAATGTGCGTAATAATGAGTTAATTAACTAATATGGCTAAAAAATGGAGATTCGCAGGTATTCGCAGCTGAAATTGATTTAATAATTATCTACACAAATGTGCCTATTATTTGAATTATAAGAGAAACCGCCGGAAGCCGCCGCAACCTAGATATGGCCGTTTAAACTAAGAATTTAACTTAAAAACAAGCTTTCTTCTCTCATTATCCTGCATACTAATCACTTTATTGACAATACTAATTATCTAGTAGATTTTCTAAGACGTGTAGTATTACAGAAAATTTCAGTATATATTTAAAAAAACACCACAAACTGGAACATACAACCCACTAACTTAGGGCTTTTTTCAAGTGAAAATTCAATATCCTTTTAACTTCAACTTTGTAATTTTATTAAACTAATAAGATAACGCAATAAAAATAAAATTATTATGTGTTTGTGTTTATTTAGGCTTGTAGTATCCAATACTGGTATGACATATTCGAATAGTCATACTTTGCAAAATTGAATTTTTTCTGCTCATTGACCACCGTGGGACGTCGCGATGCGATTTACGACAACTGTAGACGCGGACATGCGGACGACGAGGACCAAACGCCTACCGTCATACCTAAAAGTGGTCCTTAGGTACGAAATTTATATTTTTTTGTCATACCTAGAATGTCAGCATGAATGTATAATGCAAGGCTAACTTACAATGAGTAACAATTGTTTTGTTTAATTTTCTAAACTAAAGACTGATTGAGCACAATTTCTCTTTTTTTTTAATTCATACCTTAGTCGGTTAGCCAGTTTAAAAACTTATAAAAGTCTAATGTATGTATGTAAGTATATATGTATAATTTTATAAGAATTAATCACAATGTGCTTTCGCGTTGTATAAAAGAGCTAATAGTTTTTTTATAGATAATTAACTTATAACAATTTCCTTGTTCTTTTGCCATTAACCAATAGCCGGTTATGTCATATTGGCTCCACTTGATGAACAGAAAAAGCACAGGTATGCTCTTTTTCTTCAACAGAAATAAAATAAATGGTGCAGTTAAATCATTTGGGTTGGAACTCATTAATTGGGTTGTTTTCATTTACGACGTTTTTTCCTGTTAGTATAATAAGGACCATTTGAGGGTAAGCCACAGTAAATAGTGTTAGGAGTGTGATATGTTTTAATTAACAATGTCATTTCGTAGAGACCTAATCAAAAACTATATGGTTAAATTTTGAAACTTTTGGAACGTACAGAAAATTTTCTATGATTTTTTTTCACTTATTTTGAACTTTAAACTACTCTCCTGTAAAGTTTGTTAAGTGGCGGTTAGCCTCTTTTGGCCGTAAGGCATCGATATTAATAAACAATGACGGTGCCAACAACTCTACATTACAAAAAGTCGCTTCGGTCCTATACGAAATAAAGTCTCGAAACCATCTGCGATAAATGAAAAATAATTCTCCTTTCGAAACTGATTGCCAAACAAAAATGTCTGTTTTCGAAACACGTTTTTATTAAAAAATAATAATTCTGCGATCGGCAACATAAGTGATCGAAACCTACTACAGCTGAAAATTAAGTATCTTTTATGCGAAATATTTAATGTGATAAACTTTATTCGAAATACTTTCGTTTAAATTCAGTACAATTTTGATTCTGAATATTGTAACAGCCAAGCCATTTTTCTTGCCAAGTCAGCGACTTATGCTTTAGAGCTGGGAGTGTGGGTAACCCTGCGTGTTATATCGTTTGTTTCACGGAGAGTGTTCTTACGAACTGTTCGTTTTAAGTGTGAGGGTGATCGTTTCTCATGAAATTGGCTAATGTCAACTTATCAAACATTTTCTAAGAGCACTCTCATTGAAACTGATCATCTGTTTATTGATGTTTATTATTTTATTAGGCAGTAATGTTTATATTTTACTGAACGTATGACGTAGTAGTTTAAGGTGTCACCTTAACGTTTAACAGTGACTAGTGTTGCGAGTTTGATTCCTACACGAGACAACACTTTTAGTTTTTTTACATTTTTAGTTGAATGTTTGATTTACAATAAAGGAGCCTAGTTTAATACTTTATATATTTAGTTTTGCAACTTGAATACTCTTACATGCACAAAAGCAGCAGACTTTGTGTTTAACGAAATAAAATTTAACATGGAATAATTACGAATATGATAAAGCGTAAAATCATATTATTGAATAATGTGCACTGAGCACACATATGCTCATATTATAATTTGCTTTACACACGAAACAAAGCTTCATTGAACCAAAAATTTATACAATATTGTGGTGTTTTGTTACAGACTAGTAAACATTAATGAAATACTAACATTAATATTACAATAGTTCAACTGAGAATTCAATCGTTCACTATAATTAGTCATAAAGATTATTCATTGTAATTGTTTTTATGTGGAATGAAATACTGATTTGCGGTTAATTCATATTGTTTGTCGGGTGATATATTTTATATAGGCAGCAATTAGAGCCCTGTACATATACTGCCAGACTGCTATATAATTAAAGCGCATTGTACAACAAATATTTGACGAGGTTTCAGTTTGTATGGAGAAAGGGTTTAAGAAATAAAAAATAGAATTATGAATTTATCCAAGTCATCAAACATCTCTTTCACCCGAGAAGTTTTATGAAAATTCAACAACTAGACACCATTATATCTGAACACTAAACAACTATCTAAAAGTTCTTTCATGCTTAATACCTATATTCGTGCACATATTCTGTAGTTTTATTCTCTTTACATTGAAAATACCACCAAATTATTTTGTTTCCATAATTCTGTTGCAACAAATACCTAACTCAAAGTCACTTATGCATTCATAAACGACTTCATTATTTTTTGCGTTTTGAATGTATGGTTGTGACACCATTGTATATGGACGGATATTTCCATGGCGCGCAGCTACAGACAATTACACAACATAATTATTATATCGCTGGTATTACGATATACGGGTCGAGAATATAATTATAACTCGACCTACGTGTTAACTGAGGTTATGCGTGTTTTTATGACATCTAACTACGCCACTTCCAATGTTTCTTATTGTAGTAATTTATGCTATATTGATGCTTCCTTGTATAAAAGATGACTTCCGCACAGGGATACGTATAACAGACTTGTGTAGGGTACATTTTATCTTGTTTATTCTAATGCTTAAATAGAACAAGTTACTCTATAACTTGAACTTACAGAATAATCTCTAAAGCAATAACAAGTTCTAGGTATTGCCTTAATATACATTTTATTGCAGCAGTGGGACAGTTTATATATTACAGGGCCAATGACGATAATGATTAAAAAAAATCTAAATAAACATAAACATACGAAGATCTAAAAAGTATACAAAGTAAACGCTACATCTGATGAGGTATAAATAAAATAAATTCCAATAAAGAATCGTGTAATAAGGTAGGATTGAAATGCACCCATTAAACACAGTCATTTCTATGTTCTGTCATATTCTACTTGTATCAAAAACCTCTAATGCCACGTTTCCACGCTTGCCAAGCCTCGACAAGCTTCCACAAGCACAAGCGTGTAAACAGGCCGTTTGGCTTGGCTTGCGTGAGCTTGTGGACGCTTGTACAGGATCCGGTCTAGTGTCGGTTTTTGGACGCAGATCAAAGGGCGCTTGCGGCAAGCGCTTGCGACGCGTTCACACGTTGGCGCGTGCTTAGTAGTCGCTGTGATCTCGAAACGAACGCACGTCTAGTTCTGTCTCAAAATGAGTGGCTGGTCGAACTTCTTTCGCTTGTTTGTATGATTATGCACTATATCGCACCCAGAGGAATGTCATGAGGGAACATATTAATAATATGCAGGTGTATTGACATACCTAATGCCGTAACCTATATGGCACCAGTAATATTTCGAGGCTATGTAGGTAAGGTTTTCCGTAGAGGGTATGGAAGAGGCCCTGGCAATCTACATCATACAAAATAATTGGTTTTGCTTCTCTTTAAATGTATTTTAAATAAAAGTAGGTTAAACCAAAGGTTATAGTCGATACAAGTTCGGTGTCCGCCATGCTTGGATGTACGTAGCATACTGACGCATTCACAAGCGTGTAAACGGCTCCCAAACGCCAAGCGAGATTTGTGGACGCTTGGAGCTTGTGGAAGCTTGTCGAGGCTTGGCAAGCGTGGAAACGCGGCATAACACTCAAAGCAAACTGAGATTGACCGTATCGAGAGCATCGGTTGGCATCACTTTATATTCGTAGAAATTGCGTGTACCGTCTGCAATAAAGTATACGGTGGGCAAACTTGTTTCCAACAGAGTAGCACATTTAACCTTCTGAGACTCAGTGCGTCACCTGGTATGATAATCTTTAGTATATTAACATTCGGCAAATACCCAATTCTATAACATCTAAAACATGGGCTAGAGTAATTTGTATCCCTTTTGTCGATGATACAAAAACTACATTCGATTTTGCCTTATAGTTTGTAACTAAGCATACGCTTTACTTTAGTATGTACATAGTTTTATTTACTTTACTATTAAATCTAGACATGCTTCTGATTATTAAGACAGCAATCGACATAGTAAGTACAAAGAAATTTGACTAACTCGGAGCGCTAGCAATCAGTCGTATTCTCGAATCCAGCACGACACATATAAACAATGCATCCGATATCCACAACAGATGCATCTGGCCTCGATACAGAGTAACATACAATCACGCTCACTTGTGATTTGATTCAAAGGGAATGTCAAAGAGAGCCCGATTGAAAAGTACCAAAGGGAATTGCAGCAGCTATTTCTGGAGAAATATTTAAATTAGATTTGGTAGATAATACTTTATCACCGATAAATAATTTTTTATCACCTAGAATAATGGCTATATCATGTCATAGATTATTTATTTTATAATCCTTTTTCAAGTTACAAAGGATGTCTATTAAGATTTCCAATTAGCTGAATAATTACATATACGGTATGTACATATATAAAGTATGAAGACGTCATAGTTATAATAATTAAAGAATTATTATGATTAAACCTTGGTTTCCATTATGTTTTTCAACGTGTGATAATAGTGGTGTGTTCCTACGTATTCACATCCAATTCTGCTAATGAATCTATTGTATATGCTACCCAAAAAACTAAATTCAACGACATATAAGTACAATTATCACAATATTAATAAATTAACATACATAGACTCACGCCTGTTTCTCCGAAAGGGTAGGCAGAGGCATATTAAACGCCCACTTTTCGCCAGTGTTTTGATCCCACGTAATAGGTGGCGAGCCTATTGCCGCTTATCGGGATATTTTGTCTGCCAGAGCCTCGTCCGTTGATCGGCAGGTGCCCAATTGCAGGTGAAGTTGGCTTGGGACCCTAAGTTCTTGACCCTATGCACCCTTAATAAATGAAATTATTCTTTATTTTAATAATTTACTATGCTTAATGTTTTCTGTGCATGGCTGTAAGAGATTGTTGTCCACATGTAAATGTTTTCTAGCAAGTAAGCCACTTTTTATCCATGAACAATAACTGGTTAACCTAATAAATAAATAAAATAATAAAGAAAAACCGTCGGCAAACATCTGTTTTACTTATACGTAAAGCGTTTAAACAATTTAACTTTGATTCAGTAATTCAATATTCAACTCAATTTGAAGATGTTGCGTACATTTTGAGTCCTTTGAACAACAGTAGAATGAATAATTCAGATTCGGTCATTGAACGATTTGGTTTTCGATTTTGAAGTCAATTTTCACCGTTCTCTCGGAAGCAACAACAAAAGGTTGGATGTTTCAATTACTTGACAATACCACTTGACTCGATATTTTCGGATTATAAAGCCTTTATTCTATTCTGAAAGGATTTCAACATCTAAGTTATTTTTATTAGTTACAATTGTAGGAGAAATATACATATATCTGGGCAAAACATTAGCTGTGTCGAGTTGGGATGTGATAAATTATAAAATCAATACTTTCTGCCTGCGACTTGCCCACGTGGTTCATGGTTATCGCAAATTATTTCTGATATCTTAGCTATATTACTACAAATCTTCATTTATCTATCATCACAAATGTTCGTTTTATTTATAGTTGTTAGGTTTTGCAAGACTGACTGACGTTCTGACGGTCATGTCATACGCTTTTACATTCCTCACACACGGTAGGTATCTAAAATAAGTTTTGGTTGTATAGTACGTATTATAGGAAAAGTCATGAGTTTAAAAACCTTATGTCGACATTATTAATTCCTTTGTCCTTTATTGATTGGATTGACGTTTTTTACCACCATTGTTTCTAAGGCCGCTTACGATGTTCTACCAGACAAATCAACATTTACATTGGGTGAAGGCTAATGCAAACATTAAAACAGTATCTTAGCAGTACTAAGAAATTTCCGAGAATGGACTATGTACCAATAAAACCGCAGCGCTATAAACGCTGAGTATTTCTTTAATATTCATGCATGAAAACTAGTCGACTTACAAAATATATTAGATATGTTTGTGTTTCTAAAGCCAGATTTTTTATTTCCACTGAATACAACGTTTAAGTAACTGTAAAAGGTTACGGTTCGCAACTTTAGTTGATGTGGAAATATTTTCTACACGCAGATGTTCCCTATCAAATTTCTAGAAAATGTAAAAGACCAAGGTAAAAATGTTTCAGATTAAACCAGAATGATAGGAGGATGAGGATCTTCATCTTTGCAGTTGTATGAATATTTATAGATTCTTGAAGTAATTTTTGTCGTTTATGTAGTTTCGAGAAAATGTTTAAAACATTCAACTGAAATGTGATGTAACTATTTTTCAAATATCTGTATCATTGCCGGACATACATGGACTCTTATCTACTATAATTGGAGGCAGTAGAAGAAATGTACATAATTATGTATTTATTTTAAACGTTTCGGCTTATGATCTTGGGACAAAAGTAATACCGAATTTAACAAAAAATCGTCGTTTTAATACTCATATTCATTGCTCAGCTATGCCGTTATTCTGTTTATTAGTTATTGTGGGGTAATAGTACAAGTGCTTTCACTATCTTTACTCAGCAAAAGAAATTAATAAGAATTATAATAAGCATACAAAATTCTGACTCATGTAAACCACACTTTCAAGAACTTAAACTCCTAACTTTGCCGAGCATTTACATCTCAGAAATATGTAAATTCGTCCGTAAATATCCAGAACATAACACCAGGTGCGAAGATATTCAAACCAAAATGAGCCTAAGACATAAAAAATTATTAAACCTTTCTAATTAACAACTAGCAATTCACTCCCCTGGTCCATTGGTCATGTTAATAAAAATATATAATAAAATACCAAACATTATTAAAAGTGAAAATAAGTTTCATAGCTTCATAAGAAAGTTAAAAAAAATGATATTGCAAGTATAGTAATACTATCAAAGAATATTTAAACGATAGTAATTCATAAATCCTAGACACCGAAAGTACTAACACTGCATAAACAAATACATTTAATTATTATATTCTACAAAAAACATATTAAAAACAATACATTCACTAATAATAAAAGTATAACTAACTATAGGAAAAAATATTAATGTCTTAATTTAAATTCATATCTTTATATTTAACATATATTAAAATGTTATCAATCTGGAATAATAAATTAAGAAGTCTCAATTATGAATGCATATTTAATTTCAAATGCACCTAAAATACATATTATTATATTTGAAGTATATTAATTAAACTGCTCATGGGCGTCGCCAAGGGGGTGTAGGAAGGGGCAGCAGTAGCTCTACGTAATCGTCTGGCGACGCCCTTGAAACTGCTTCTCCTCTCCCCTAATAGTGCTGTGCCCAATAGGGTCCACAATTGTTTCCTAATTCAAAAATTGCCACCTGTAAATGTACATTATTGAATGCAATAAATTGAATTGAATTAATCAAATAATGTACAACAAATTTATTTTACCTAAAACCAGCTACAAAACCAAAATAAAGGAATTATTAAGTATAACACATGAACAACTAGTTAGATCTTAATTATATCAATAATAAAACCATACGAGAAGCACTATTCAAATAATAAAATAATCATCACAATCGATTTCCTCCATCCTTTCTCCATGTCGGTTCGAAGCGATTTTCTCCATACCTCAGAACTAACCAAATAAATTTTATTGAGAATATAAATATGTAATGTGACAATCTGGATGTACGTAGCTTCCCGTATTCATTAATAAAAAGTAAACACGAAGATACTTAGTTAAGGTAACACTGGATTGGACACACCAATCACTGGATTGAATTTCATCGTCCCCAAGTCCTCTCTACGGAACGCCACTTTTACCCAAGAGTTGTGCGTGAAGCGATTGAAATCAGAAAACATAAAAATTTCAATCGGGAAGAGGGCTTCAAATTGTCATCGGCGTGGAATCCTGTGATTCGGCTAACAACACCCCACTTTAATGCGCAGTCGGCGAATGTTCAATATACAGATACGGTTAGTGAGTTTTGCGCCGGTACTTCGAATATCAACGACCCGGGGGTAGAAATAGAATCTTCTACCTCGCACTCGGAGACGTGACATCGCTTCACCAGTCAGCTTGCGACCACGGGACGTGCAACCGTCTCGAAACGTCAAGCAAAATAAGGTATGTAACGTGTACCTAATTTGCATGTTCGCGTTAATTCCCGTCTATATATATATTCTGTATTATTAAGTTTTCAGTAAAATGAGAGTGAATAAAAAGTGACTGAAATTGGCGGCAAGTACAACAAAGATAAAACTTTTGTTCTAATTTTGTAATTTTATTCATTGTTTCAATAGTGGGTAGTGGGTCACCCACTATCACCCAAACTTTTTTTAGCAGTACTAGAGAAAGTTATCAGAAGGATGGAATGGGACAACATGGGAATTAACATCAACGGAACTCAATTATATCACTTAAGATTCGTGGATGATATAATACTCTTAACAGACAACACAGAAAGCCTACAGTCCATGCTCCGAGCTTTGTCATGTGAGAGCAAGAATGTAGGTCTGGCTATAAACAAAACAAAGACCAAAATAATGACAAACAGATCACAAATTAAAGTTTCAATTGATGAGGAGACAATAGATTATGTCAGTTCTTATATATACTTGGGCCAGCTTATTGCCTTCAACAACCAAATGGAATCAGAAATAGAGATGGTCTCTCAAAGAAGTGCTAAAAAGTAAAGAAAACACTACTGCTATGAAAAGGAAAATATACAATTTATGAATTGCACCAATACTAACTTACGGATGCCAGACTTGGGCCAACACACAAAAACAGGACCAAAAATTTATCACAATATGTTAAAAAGCCATGGAGCAAAGCATCTTGGGTTATACAAAAAGAGATAGGAAAAGAGCAGTAGACATACGAAACATCACAAAGATCGAAGATGTTATATTCAAAACATGATGGGTAGGCTACATGATGAGAGATAACAAAAAAATGGACAAAAGACATAACGGAATGGACACCTAGATTCCAAACCAAGAGAAAAAGAGGAAGGCAAAGAAAACGTTGGGCTGACGACATCAAGTCCATTGCAGGTCGACTATGGCACAGAGTAACCCAATCAAGACAAACATGGAAAGAGCTGGAGGAGGCCTTCGTGTCGCAAAGACACGCCAACACTCAATACGGTTTAAAATTATATTTGTTCTATATAAGTACATAAGGAAAGCTTGTATTGTAAATATTTAGATATAACTATGTAATAATTGTAAATTAATTTGGCAATTAAGGCTTAATAAAAAAAAAAAACATTGCTTCAATGAAATATGTGGCTCATATTCTTTCTGAAGTGTGGTACAATTTATTATATTAATGTTCTGACAAGTTCAATAAATAATATCAATGATTACAATTTATGGAACATTTGTATTTTCTGTTAACTACATCAAGAGTATTTCCTTAATAAATAATGAATAACAAGTAATCTATTATATTATGATTCAATATTAATACTGCAACTACTAATATTCTTGGAAAACTGGAAAATCACTGAAGTAGTTCTTTGAATATTTTATTATGACAATATGAATCATTTGAGGTTTTAATTGCGGGTCTCATGTGCCTCGTGTATGTAAAATATAATCACATCAACATTTCGGGCACCTTATTCAAAATAAATCACATTTAATTGCAGTTACATTAATATTTTCACAATAAAATAACGTACCGTTTAATTTTAATTAATATCCACATCGTTTTATGTGAGTTGCGAGCCATTTGTCAAGTTGTTACTAAAGTTGTATTCGTTGGAAAATTTATATATACGAAATAATACAAAATCCGAACATAGTTTCATATAATTCATATTGTATCACGTATACCATGTATTACTTTTCTTATTTCTTTCATAGCAATAGTTCCGCTATTCGTATATTGAAAGAATTTTTATTACATTTAGCTTTTCTTAAATTATCTAAGAAACCATACGTTTCTTTTTATTTGATTATTTTTGATTGAATAATATACTATTTTATATAAAACTAGACTGGATAAATTCAACCATCGCTATCCCAATTACATACATACAATACACACATAGACTCACGCCTGTTTCCCGGCGGGGTTGGCAGAGACTACGGAACGCCATTTGTAACGATCCTGACATGTCTCTCTTGCTTCATTCGCTCCCATCAAATTCCTCATGCATGCTCTTCTGTTTAGGGTACTTCTAACCTTTTCTGTTCTTTTACCCCACAATACTCTCTTATCACACAATTATTTACTCTGTCATTCAAAGACACACACATACTTCTCAGTGCTCTAATTTCTACAGCATTTATTCTACTTTCAAGTCTCTTCTGCCATACCCAACTTTCACTACCGTACATAAGTGTAGGTGCCTTTTTGGACACGTTTTGGCTGTTCATAAACGCCTTCAGAGCTCCATTTACTCTGTTACCTGCATTCTATGCATCTATCCCAATTAGCGAAATGTAATTAACTTAATGCACCGATAGCTATCAAATTAAGCACTAATAACTGTTATCACATTAGCGTCTAAACCGTAAACTCGCAAATGTGCCAATAATTAGCGTTTCAATTTTGTATACGATGCATTTTTCTTAGGTATTCCATAACATTTCTAGTTAAAGATCGTTATTACAGAATATTTTAATAAAATATTATAATAATCAAAATTATTTGGGAACGCCATAACCAATTTAAATGGATTAATATGATTCTTTAGTTAAGTCGACATTGTCAGAATAAGGTCCTTATAGAAAAAATGTTTGACATGTAATGTTAAACATACGGTTTTGGCTTAAAAATACATATTTATTTTTTAATATAAGGAAACTGATATTTCTTGACAAACATAATAATATATTTGGAATTAACGTCGAAATTGCATTTTTCTAAAATCGTCTAATATAAACCCAATAGTTTACAGATTTCCAAGAAAAATAAGATTAAAATTCTTCTGGAATATCTTTGTCCAAGTGGTAGTACCAAAAGTTTTCATTTCTAACACAAAATTCTTCAATAAGAATACTACGTAATTTTACTACGTAAAACATCAATCCATACAAAAATGAAATTGAATAGAAATAGTCTATTCAATTTCATTTTTGTATGGATTAATGTCAAAATAATAGGCTGTTTTTATGCACACACCTTTATTTGCACCATACATACATATTATATATGCCCTAAAAGGAGTTTATACTATATTTTCTTATCCCTCTGTTTGGTAAAACAGTCTGTGTTGTTACCTGTTAAATAAATAATAAAATTAAAATCGCAACACGAAAATATTTGTACAATTTCAAAGTGCCGTAAGGAATCCTAAAAATGATAATTATGCGATATAAATGCGATGCAAACCGCAGCTGAAACCGGCTACAGGGTGGGTGACCGCATAATATTTCACAAGTTACAAAGCGCTAGAGGTACCATGACAGAGACAAATCGTTTAATTCTACATATGAACTCGTGTACGCATTCTACCTAGAGTAAACAGCAGTTTTTAGAAAACATCTAGGTACTTTATGAGCCTTAACCCACATTTTTTATGTGGTACAGCTTTGTGCATTTTACTATAGTATAGTCTGTAGTATTATTTCATACATTATGCAAAATCCAAAGCAGAATCAGCGACACTTGTAGGTGTTATCTAAACAGTCCACTGACCTCTGTATTAGAATGCGACCGACGCATTTATTGTAATTTCTTTTTTTAGGTTTCTGTGGTAACCTACAGAATCCGACCTACTCGTACTACCGAAAATACTAAGGTAAACAAGCAAATTTTAAAGTGAAATTTTTAAATATTGTTTGTGATGAAGTCTTGTGAGACGCAATGGTACGAAATCTTTCGTGTGTGACTTCAAATTTATTTTATTTTATTTTTATTTTATTTTATATATATATATATTTTTAAGTTTTTTTTTTATCTTACATTAATTATTTTATATTCACACAAAACAGATTACAACCATTACAAAGTTATAGAGAAATCTTTACAATAAAATTATCAATCTGGGTTACTTGCAACCCACAAAAATGTGTGTTCGTACAAAGTATATATTAACAAAATTAAACTAGTATGGTGTGAAGAAAAGAATTAAGACTAGTTTGAGTTTTGAGGGAGTCTTTCAGTAAAGTCATCAGAACCGCGTAACACTATTCAAGCCCATTACCATTCTACTACTCAACCAAAATCGTTGGCATTCGTGATTTTATAAAAGCCCACCAGCATCTAACAATACGTGTTGAAGTAAATAAGTAATGTTATCTAAAACAGGCTTAACGATTAAATAGAAATAAAACACTACTAAAAGGGCAAAAAAGGTCGTTGAATTTCGCAAACCTTTTAATTTTTTTACTTCAAAGTGACGACTTAAGTTAAAATTTATTTTTATCGAATCGTATTTTATGTTTAAAATAACCATAAAATACGATATCTTCAAATAATATTTATGAGGCATTTATATTAAATATACTAATGATAATAAATTACTCTTTACCAAATCTTATCGGTTAAATAAGTAAGCAGTTATAAGTCCAACGCTTTCGCAAGAAGACATTTTCATGAAAATCTATAATTAATTGGACAACAAAATTAATACGCAATTCCGAGATGTCATTCCAATTAGTGTAGACCCTGAACATTGCGAGTGCTGTCTTGAATGCTAATGCGTATGAGAGTTTGATTGTTCTCCAATAAATTTCTTGTCCTATAATGAGAATTCCGCAATATCTGCTTAGCGACAACAAATAGGTGATGGGCCCCTTTCCGGCAGTGAACAAATAGTAAGAGACAATGATTAATAAATTCTGAAGGCTACGCAATCGCACATATTATGTAAATTGAAAAATTAAGTAAAGGTATTAATAAAATATTATGCTATTTCTCCACGTGACTGCAGGTGAGTAGTGGAGCGTTTTTTGTCTGTTTGATTTACTTGTAGATTCAATGCTAATGTCTTATAAGGATACCAGTTTATGTATAGTCATTGTATAAACACGTGGCAGCACTATATTTGGGCTATGTATGTATAGTCAAATCACCTATTTGTCTTTGACGTTTATTATGTTAAATTGACGGATTTTGTAAGTTGACTATTCACTAAGATTTTTGTACAATTTTACTCTTGGCAAATTTTAATTGAACGACAATTAATGATATTAAAACATATAGGTATATAAACGTAATATTTCATGTTAATTACAAATATAATGGCAATGTGTTGTTCAAATACTTTTAGTATTCAATATTTAAACTCTTTCTAAAGCGCCAAAAGGATTAATCGCTTTTAAAGCGGCGTACTAAAATATTCTACGTATGAAAATAAAAAAAACTAGACGAATAATTTAGAAGTCAAAACTGTTGGAGATAAAAATAAAGCGACCTTTAAAAAGTTGCGAAATATAAAATTTAATATTAAATTTCTGAAGATAATAAGGTCTATAACAAATATATCAACGGTATGACAATATAATATGCTAGAATATTAAATGCATGAATCCCAAATGCTACCCATGTTTGAATTATGCAAGGTTCATAAGTAAATACTTTTAGTGTAATGATTTATTCAAAAGTCTTTCTTATACATCGTGTGTGGTTTTAATTTTAGCTATTTCATGTAGATTGGATTTAGCGGTTCTGAGCGCAGCTTACTTATGGCGCCGAGTACACCTACTGAGTTGAGCTGTTGCTGTCACTGTCGGATTGTATGCATAAGAAAGAGAACCGCGACGACGACGGGACGTTCAGAATTTTTAAAAAACATGAAACAAATTAATTACAGAAAATGTATTGATTGGATTAAAAAAATAAAACAGTATTTCGTTAGTATGTTGCTTGTTGAATAATTTGTCAAAAAATCAGAATTATTGTATGTATTTTAATATGGTTTTTACTCGTTAAAATATTCTTTTAGAGGTATCTTTGTGATTTTTTTCTATCGAATAAAGTTAGTTGTATTATGTTTTCAACACAGTACTTAACTAGATTATATCCTGAAGAATATCATATATTTTTCTTATTGTGTTAACTGCGTTGAATCATATACTTTAAAGCATTATAAAACTCGCGTTTAGCTCTTGTAGGCCCCTTAAGTAATTAATATTTTACATAATGTCAAGATTATAATTAGACGTCAAAGACGCTTGTGTCTTCATGACCTTTAGGGTGTTTGTGTACATAAATATTTCATGTATTAATTTAGAATTTTAAAATGAATACTTATGTTTTCGTAATTGCCTAAAACCATGCTTTGGAAATCACATTTTTTCCGTGTACAATTTGACCATTTTTCTATTTCCAAAGCTATCCCATCCATATACACCCTTATAGACTCTAAAAGCTTAGTATCTCTAAATCTTTTAGAGACAAGTATGCTTTTGTGTGGTTCAAGTACCCGGGTCAGTGCTATAATACCTTGTGAATGTGTTTGCAGAATCGTGGGATACCTTGTGATACCTTGCAGTACTGAGTGATAATACTTGCCGTCTTATTTTTGACTCATATCAATCAGGCAGTGCAATAATACAAGCACATGACATTGCAATGTGTGAATTTCCAACCAGGTGTAAAGTACACATTGCTGAAGTGAGTAAAATAAATCGTTCTCTTTTTACCATAGTTTGTATAGAATTGAGCGTCGTGGCTAACACTCTCCAACCTTGTTCTGTCAGTCCTCCCACGTAGAGAGGAATAGAATTGGCTACTAAAGCGGCCCTTAGTAGTGTAGCTTCGTCAATGATTATACTGCCACTGGGCTAGTACAACATTCAAACTAGTTATATATAGGTAGTAAATTGTTTGTAAAATTAAACTGATGGAATATTACTTACTGTGTAGGCCTGTGTAAGGAGCACCGTGAATATTAATGTACTTGATCGCCACATTTTACCTGAAATACAACATTAAAATACTTGGTTTAAATATTCATAAAGATATAGGTTTAATACATCGATTATATGTCAATGGTTTAATAGGAATCTTTAATTTGAACGCGCAATATTACTAGGCCACATAATTAAACTTGTAAGTATGTAGTAATAACACAACTATGTCTTGTAGACCAATTTTATCATAATAATATTATTGTATTATACTTCAAAATAGGTTGAATCTTCATAGTCCTAGCGCTTTCCTGATTGCATCAAGGACTAAATAAATTTTCAATTTTTATGGGGCCCGGAGTCCGCTTCCAAATCTCACCAAATCGCTATTCGCAAAAATTTTTGGAACTGCCGACACAAACGACTCGACTAGACGCGAACGACAAATAACTTACGTTATCTTTATCGCCATCGTTTGAGTTCATTTTTAGTATTACAGTGGATTTCTATGCAGTCTCTCATTTCTTTACTTGACAAAACATGCGCAAGATTGCTACGTTACCCAAATAGTGTTATTATTTTGTAAGTTTTCTTAAACATAAAATAATACACATTAAAATATAATTAACAACTCTGTCCTCTAACTGATAATTAAATCTTTCGTCTCAGCTAAGAAAATGACACAAAACATGAAGCAAACGCAAAGTACCTACATGGCTGCAATAGTTACATGTTGCTTTTGTAATTAGTGTTTTCCATGTAAGTTGATAGAGGTCTGACCAATTAACGCAATAGTTAGATTTTCATACATTCACGTTATTTTGTAAGGCTCTCTTGCTCGTTCCAGTACAAGACTCGTTACACAGAATATTACCCTACTCTATGCGTAATATTGAGTTTCGCTCGGAACTGAGGGCCTAATTACCCTCTCTATTCAGCGTTCTTCCTGCTTCTTTTTTATCTCATATGTCGGCATTTAATCATCAGAAGCTAGATTGGCACTGCTTTTGGCATATCAAAAGCATGTTTTTACTGCAACTCAGCAATGCCTCATCAGGCAAGACAAAATAAAAGAAAATGAAAAGAAAGAAAAAAAGATAAGATCGGAACAAGAGAAGAAGATAAAATATTTAATTTTAACAGAGAATACCGCAATTTCTGTACAAACTTAACCTACAAACTTATTGTTGCAAGTAAAACCATTGTAATTACAAAAGTAAAACCATTTTATTGAAATGACTGCGCTCTTTGTTGCGAGAAAAATGAAAAGGCCAAAGGTATTCATCAAGAATATCTTAGAACTACAGTATTGTACCAATAAAATTCCGACTCTCTTTGATATTTTCAAGTGCTTGAATATAAATTCGATATAAAAATCGTCTGCATGTTTCACATCTTATGTAAATGAACGAAATTTTTACCAAATATCTTGCGAAAGATCGCACTTGTAAATGCTAAAATTAAGTTTTCATTTCAGAAGGATAACTTTGTATATATTATGTAGTTTGTATTACTGCTTTGTAACTTTGTATAACATTTTGTCCGAAATATTATATTATTATGTGATATATTATAATCACTTTCTGTTATAACCAATATGGTGGTGTTTAATATATTTTTTAGGTTTTGGTTGGCCCTGATAAGCTTCTTTCAAGATTTAAGAGAAAATCTAAAAAGTACTTTGACTGTAATGACAACTAGATTTTATTTTTTCTTAGTTCGTTTTTTGAACGTGTTACTTAATCTTTTTAAAGAAAAATCAAAATTCTTTACTATTAGTACCTACGTACGTACTTCACGTTGTTGAGCTGGGATGAGCAGAACCATTTACGCATATATACCCATAGTTTAAGTTCGACACGCACATCGCAGAGATAAGCAATACGAGCCCCGAAATTGTTTCTTGGAGTCGAAACTCCTTTATTCATGAGACAATGTATGTTGACCCAAAAGCGTAGTTCTATGGAAATTGCGTAGTTCGAATTTCAATAAACTGCCAATAACGTCACTTAGTTATGCTGTTCTATTTCAGACACGGTTTTAAGATTCGGGTTCGGTTTGCCATAAATTTCCTTATTCACATTATTCTAACACACGTATGTATATTACAGGAAGGGCCTTGGTAAAGTGCGGACCGCAGGAATCACTTGATTCTCGAAGTTGTTTTGAAGTTTATAGGTGGGTGATCGGATGCGAATAGACACTACCTCTGTGAAATGACGAGCATGTAAGCGGTCCTGGCAGCGAAGGTTTTTTGTGACAGTATCTCTAAATCACTGGTCTAACTTATAATATTTTGTATTGTGAGAGTCAAACGGCAACTATTTCCTCTACAAGCTTTCGAATTTACTCACATTCATGAAATATATACAGCGTTATTTTTTTAACATTAGACATCACTGATTAATTGTTTAAACACAAACTATACAGAATCGTTACAATTTCGAAGTTACAATTCCAAAGGTTCCTTTCCGAACTACACTCAACGATATCTTGCGGGTTCAATGTTTGTTTTAAGCTATTAGGTTTGATTCTATGTCGTTTAGTCGAATGTCGATAGAGACGACGGTTAATTCTGAATTAATAATATACTAAACTGTACAAGGTACGAGATCAAACCCTGCCCTAGTAACGGTATTCATTGAATTGTTAAATAGTAGAAGCCTTCAACTAGGGTACGGGATAATTTATATAGAAATCCTTACAGATTTTAAAATTCTCTTGCATCCCTTTTAAACACTGCAAAGCTTTTTAAAATCGATGTTGTCTATGTAATAAAAATGAAATTTCAGTATGTTTTACAGATGTCAGTTTATTTACGGGCCCCTAGAAATACATGACTGCCTCGTTGGTCTCGCGGCATAAATGTGCGCGTGGGATTGGGAGGTCTCGGGTTCGATTCCCGGGTCGGGCAAAGTGTTATTGGGTTTTCCCGTTAGGAAATTCTCAGTAGCAGCACGGAGTCTGGTAATGTGCCCGGTACGTCAATAGGCTCGCCTCCTATTACGTGGGACCTAATCATTCATGGTGAAATGTAGGTGTAATATTACACCTCTGCCTACCCCTTCGGGGTTACAGGCGTGAGTCTATAAATAAATAAATAAATAAATAAAAATACATTTGTGCCATATTTCAAACGTTTATGTACTATGACCAATTATTGCAATCCAGTGCAGACGCAGACGTGGCAATTGGGACGCCGCGGCCGCCGCACGTAGAGCCAGCGGTACCGTCTGTCATGAAGACCTATATCACTTATTACGTTGAGTCAGCAATTTCAAATATCCTAACACTGGTCTTAAACAAAATGGCTATCATGACAGGAGTTATTGTGTGGCAAAGCTAAATATAAATATAAATATCCGGTTAAATCTGATAAGATTTAAGACAGTGATTAATGAAAAAGCGTTGTATTCATCATTTCAAAAATGTTACACTTGATTATTCATTCCTTATTTTACACTTGATTATCCCATTGAAAACTAGTGCAAAATTTGTTGTTATATTCATTATCAACGCTGTTAACAACAGTGATGTATAAAGTTTAATAATTTTGTACATCACTGCGCTACGCTCCACGCAACATTTAGTAAGTACCGTCCTAATTAAACACCGACATTCATAAATTACAGTTGGAATAAATACAAGTGCGTAACTGCGCAAACAGATATTTCAAACGGTATATTTTTAGTAATATCTGGCTCGCTTCGATTGATATTTAATGTTTGATTGATATTCAGACCTTTTGATTGGATAGGCTAGTCAATCACTTTGAAGTTAACTGACTGAATACAGTGTGTTCGTTTTTAGTTATTGAAAATTCATATAATATTTCACAAGGTTCTCATGTTGATTCAATTAAATTTAACTAAAATACATTTTCTAGTTGTTATAAATAAAACAAAACATTGATGTTTAATCAAAATTTTAATTGGATATTGTTTTGTATCTATTCATTTCAGGAAAAAATGCTTTTAAGCAAGTAAATTTATATGTTTGTGTTAATGGGAATTATACTGCAAGATAAAATAAATAATGATTTATTGTATTTATAAGATTGTGTTTCATTTCATATTTATTGCTTACGTCCTCATATTATATACTTAATTTTTTTTAGATTCGGCAATAAATTATGTAAATAGGTATGAAGTATGTAATTGTACATGATTATATCAAAACTCTGATCAGCTCCATCGAATCTGTTATAGAGATTAATTCCTATAATAAAAGGTTGTATACATATGTATGTGACTTGTTACGCATTATCAGACAAAAAGCACTATATCATGTAGTTGTATGTCGGGCTATAATGCGTATTAAATGAAAACAAAATAACATTACATTTTAAAATGAAACCGCTGACCAAATTTTATATTTATTGCTTCAGTGGTTTTGCCTCGGTGAAATGAATCAGAATATCAGTGATACATATAGGAGGCTAGTATATATAAGAACATTATCCTGCATTGCTTTTTTACTGGTATTTACTTTTTACTAATTATGAACTTATCGAGCCTGTTTATAAACTTTTCAACCCTGGCCAAGCGCGGTTGCAGAGAGACTTCATAAGTCTTTCGAAAGCATTGTAATGTAACCCCACAAAAAGCAACTCCTCAGTTTTCTAAAAATATTTCCATGCGATGTATCGTTCTTGCGAATAATCGTCGATGCGTGCGACGTATCTAATATTTATTTCTATCTTTTGTACACTGTATGTCACCCCCCTGCGTCCCTTGCACTCGTGCGCTCGAAAACATGTTACACCAAAACGGTCATTGGTTTTTAAAATCAAGTTGTTCAAAACATCGAACATCATGTTCAAAATGAGGTTTGTGTAAATTTAAAAACAGCGAATGTTTGATGTTCCTTTAAAGGTAAATACATACATATACTCACGCCTTTTTCCCGTCGGGGTAGGCAGAGACCGCCACTTGCTTCAAAAGTAAATGTCCAGTGTATATTGAGTTTTAGACTTTGCAAAACTAAAAGTAAGCAATAAATAACTATTCAAAAAGCTAATAGTGCGTGCTATTTGACTCGGAGACTGCGTTATAGTCTATTGCTCACCTCACTAGGCTATTGGCATTTATTTTGTAAGTAATTTAGTACTAAGCAAATATGTATTTTTCTATTACTTAGTTGTTTCGCACCTATAGTGGAAGTAAAATTAATAACTTTATTGAAGATTTAATTTATGTTATGATACGCAAAAGATTGTATCATAAAATAATTACTTACTTAAACGTAGAGTAGGCTTATAAATTTTTGCTGTGTACGTATACTTGAATTTGAAGTATTTTTATATGTTATTATTCTATTTTAGTACGCAGTTCTGTTATAATTAACCTTGAATTAAAATTGCTTCTACACATTTTGCATTTAAAGTTCTTATTACTGTGTTTACAGTGCATAAAATAAATCTAATTAAATAAGACTTATCTAATAAATAATAAATCTTACCTCGAGTTATTGCCAGACTGATATATGTATTGATTAAATATTTATTTTGTATCCGAACTTGAATATTCAATTTAATGAACGAATTAGATATGACAAATTTACTTCTTATGTGGAACAGGAATAAGGCCAAGGACAGTTATTCAGTTTTTAAGGAATAAGTCTCAAAGTTACGACTCAATTGTATTTTAACGTACATATTTCAAACTAATCTATTTAAAACAAGCTTGCTAAAAATATAAGATTCTCAGAAGCTTATTTACGTTTTCCTCTTAAATTGTCCCAGAGTTATTTTTATTATAAACTTATTTATTTCGTACGTTCAGATTTTTGTACTAACCTTGACTCAAAAAGCATGTATTAATAGATGTTTTTATTCCTATAGGCCTCGCAAACTAAGGAATCAGACGAAAATCTGATTCCTAACAGAGACTGTTGGTAACCAGAATACTAATAATCATATATTTTTAAAATGTACACCTACAATTCTATATATAAATAACACCCAATCATAAAACAAATAATCGTACTTATCACACAAAGATTTATCCTAGGTTGGCATCAAACTTAGCTTATCAGTCAGGTTTACCAACCACTAGACCAACAGGTGCCTCGAATTTGGAACAGACACGTGTTGGATTATTATTTTTTTTAATTCCTAATTACTACGAGCAATCACGTCGGTGTTGCGTGTCAGGTATTGTAAGAATGTCGGAAGGATGCTTGCAAATCGGGAATTTCCACGCGTTTGGTGGCTTGCTCAACGCGTTGGCCAATCGAATTGCCCATTAAAAACTATTTATATTTGGCGTCTAATTTTAGTATTAGCTATTAATTTACCTGAATTTAGATAATTATTTTTAGCAAATATTTTCCCTTAAATAATTGACAAGCATTTTACTATAGGCCTAGACCCTTAGAGACTAGGCATCTTATATGTTGTATAAAGGCGAAGCGACTCATAACCGGTCCGTATGAAGAGACGTGTGGAGAGGGCTATGTCTAGCCGTAGACATCTAACATTCATACTGATCTCAGAATAGACGACATTAAAAGCAAATAACTCGGCGATGTAACCTATAAACCTTTAAACTAAACATCTGAGATATGTATGTTTCCTATAAACAATTCCGAGTCACAGCCATAAGATGAATCGCATGTCAGTTTACAACGTTGTAAAGTGTTCTCGCATCGCTGCTGCAACTCGTGACGTTATAAACTTTCACTTGTGGTTTACGTCATTTTAAAGTTATTATGACAGATTGCACTCGGATTACAACGATGTATATTTAATAGCGGCGCTAGTTTTGATCTTGCAATCGAAAACAAAGTAAAAATATAAAGTGTTGTTGTAATTATAGGCAGTTATAAACTTCGATTAAAATGTTGTAACTGTATGATATTTTGTACCTATATACTACGTTGTCCATGATATATGCTACAGTCGAACAACTTTCCGCTAGGTGGTCTAGCGGAAAGTCATAAGGGCGAGAATCGCTCATCGGCGCTTCCAGTGCTACTTTACACGCGCATTGACACTCGTATACAAAACCAGTTTCTAGTGTGCCTCGACTCTATGAGCGAGCCAAGGGTTTTTTTTTTCAAACTGGTCCAGCGCCAACTTGTTTGTTTGTACATACTGTCACCAATAAAGCATTTGAATTTGAACTTGAAAATATTTTAGGAGTATAAACTATAAAGAATGATAAATATAGAATGCCATCTTTATGAAATAGATATACTTATCAGAAATCTACAGATTTTTACTTTTTATTCTTATATTATCGATAAATAAGACATAACTGGTTTAGTCAAATTGGGAGGGTAACACACTCACTTTGGGTGTGTCATTCAGATTTTGCCGCGAACTCCACTCATAATACTTATCGGAGAAATATCAAATACTCAAAATAAAAATTCGTGGTATACGGTAATTGCCGAAGTCAAATTAATAAAACGACACAATTAGATACTTTACGAAGATATCGAAATCACAACACACAACATTCTATACTTTAACAGATAATGTTACTAGATATTACAGCATTCCATTGTAACGTCTATGTATTTTGAAACATACTGCTCATTTTACCCACCGAGGATGATGAAAGAGGTAACTAAAATATTACATCATATGACCATTAAGGTCAACCTAGGCACTAATTGGACAGCCATAGTATGATTATAAACACGAATTTCTAAGTCATGCATTGTAGTAAGCACAGCCTCTGTCATCAATGCATATGCGCACCTAATGTGAATGTGTTTGTGCATACATGTATAATCCAAAATATTATTATGTCAGACTGGTCAAATAATAAGTGACCAAAGAAGCCTTGTTCTACTTTGTTAGATGTTGTCTTTTCGATGTGATAATATTAACCACGTTGTGAATCACACGAAAATGTCATATATTTTCGACTATGAGCTGTGTCTAATTTTATAAGATAAAACCTTTTAATTTTACTTATATAATATACGATTATAACAAATAACCGATAACCACTCTTGAAGTTAGTCTTAAATGTTTTACATAGAAAATTACTTAGTTGTTTTGGACTTTCTACGTAACTATGTCCAAAGAACGATTTTTTGGTGTAGTTTTAGGAATATTTCAATTTTATGCGAGAGTAAGTCCATCAGTTATACCTGTACGAGCGACAAAAGGCCTCTCCATCGTAGACACGACGAAAGCAATTACATATAGTCTATTAACCTCTCCCGTCTACATTCTCATAGAGACATAGAGTAATGTTCTTGTACAAGAATTTGTATTTTTAAATTGTGACGAATACTTTTCATTAGTAAACTTTGATTGACAAATGGAATGTTCACCTGCCGATTACAGGATAATAAAATCATGTATCTTGATGATAAGTAGCTAGATCAACACAAACGAAAAGCCGTATCCACACATTGTAGAGTCTACAAAAAAAAGGTTTTAGTAGAATAAAGCGACCGATACAAAAAATATAATGACAATAATGTCTATTTTTTTATCGATTTTCTGTGATGATAGGCTAGATGTAAGGCCGGCCGATCTATGCTACAACACATGCTAGATAGAACTTTCTTAACTTCTCACTCAAATTGGAATGTAGGTAATATCTGTTTGTCCATCATCAATTCAGACGACAATATGCATCGACGATGCTACAGACAGCTAAGTGCAATGTAATACAACACCGCAATAGAATTCGTGGTGCTAAGCAAAACAGGCTAAACAAAATTTACCATTGAAAATATTTTTATTCACCGCTCAGCTCTTACACATCTCTGATGAAACCGCCCTTTGAAAAGGTCGATGTTCTACGTTGAACTTTCACCGGCCATATTGAAGAGGTACAATTTTAAATATTTTAACCTTTTATTTCTAGGTTAATGCACAGTTCTGTCTACAAGCTGTGTAACGGGTTCTCATCATTAATTAGATAGATGACTGGTGAAATAATCATAAAAAAATGGAGCATGTCACTCCGTTAGAAATAAATTGCTTTGAAACCAGAAGCCTTTTATCTATTCCATTAGTACTGTGATGTTGAAACTTCTTTGCAAATAAAATTGTGTCAAAAGAAATGTAAAAATATTTCCTAAGATACCATAAATTGGTAAACAAACTTTTGTTTTGTTTAGAATGTAGCAAATGACGATTGAGGTTTTCTGGGAATTCCCATCTAGGTCTCAGTTCATATTATTGGACGGAATATTTTAATGAGCTATTTACTTTTTTCATCAGTCATAATAAGTTATTCATGGGATATTAATAAAACCATTTGTGATGTTTAAAAATAACCAATTGAAATACAATAACGAAAGTATGGAATTTCCGTGCCCTTTTAATGACACATTCCCAATAAAGATATATTTATTTATGTCGATAGAGCCTTCGTTATTTGTCACGATAAAATAAGTTTGTGAATTAGGTATACGGATCGACATTCGATACTCAAAGTGCTAATTGCTCCATTTGCCTTGTATATTTAAGAAGGAAGAAGTGGTGGATTGTAAGTACATTACATACAGAATCTGAAATTCTAATACTGCGTTAACTTCGTTTTTATAGACAATATTACTTATATAAATGAGTGATTATATGTGGTTAAATATTATACACATGATCATCATATGTTTGATTCATCAACTTTCATAAATATTACAAATGCCGTGTTATGTGTCGCAGTATTTTCGACTCGACTTATCATATACTTTTCAGTAGGTAACTTTAATTACAGGAAGAAAATCAAAGTGATATTGTCAAATGTAACAAATGTTACCAGTGAGCTCTACAAATATTTAACTTTAATTAATACCGTTTAAATTAATCGGTAGGAACATGGGTTTAATGATATAGCAAAATAAATAATAGCACAAAGACTTACTAGACGGTACTAAATGAAAAAACTATACTATATGTAGCGATTAGCTGTGGTGAGGCGGGAGTACATCACTCACATCTCAGCATAGATCAATCATCCAAAGTTTAGGCACTGTGCACAAATCACCATACTATTATGGCCTTATGACGACGAGAAAAAGCTAAAATACTACCTTCCTGCTTGATTCAAATTATTTCTAAATACATTTCCGTGTTTTGTAAGCTTTTAAATAGATCCCAAACATAAAATTTGAATATCGAACTGTTTGATTAAATCAAACAGTTCGATATAATTAAAGTTACGTAAAATGACAGCGGTTTAAAACTAGAACACATATCGGCACTCGAATCGTCTCTTGTGCAGAACACCGTCATGCGTGCAACGTGCACTTGACCTGCGTTTTTGGAACACAAAAATACCGTTACAGACGCGGATTCATTACGTCACAACACAGGTCCGGCTTTCGTAAACAAAATTTTATTTTGTTGATATTATGATTGCTTATAATTCATCGTCCTAGCGTTATTTCGGTTGCATCCAAGAAGTTTGCCTTAAAGAACGAGGTACTCTTCCTAGTCTGATCAATTTTGCCAGCTTTTTTTTGTATTACTTATCTTTATAACGGAATTAGTAATGCATCTACTGCGGAAAATACATGCCCTCCTCGCCTCTCCTCCCAACTGCACCTATCAATAATTAGTACATTACGCCGGTATTTTGACCATTATGACTTAAGTTTACAAATTGCACGTACACGCAGCAAGGCTCATTAAATAGCTAGCTGCACACATATTGTTGCCGTTTCCGTAATGACAATGGCAATTGCCAGTGCGTTGAGGCTCGTGGATTTGATTGTCACAGAAAATAACACTTTGTGTGAGTCACAAAATTGTTATTCCAGGACTGAGTGCTTATTTTATTTTTTTGCTTATAAAATTATACACCGTGATATTGTAATAACTTTTTGTGCGGGAGTTATCTTAGAAATAATCTCTTTAATTGGTCAGTTGACTTAATATCATGTACATGCAAATAAACCGGACGTCACAATGATCAGCTAATTTATATGCGTATATGATCTTACGCACATTACACACACAACATTTTGTGAAAATTATATTAAATTACACTTATTATGCCATTTAATCGATTAAATTAACATGCTTTTTAGTTTTGGTTTTTGATAAATATTTATAAAGACAGCGGAGTTATGTTACGTTTCAAAATGGGAGTTTTAACGCTTTATTAAATTTTTAGATTGTAAGGTTCTTTAACGAAATACATAATTATGTCCTGCGACATATGGCTTTTCAGTACACTTGAACCAGTTTCTAATAGAGTTGCGTAAATAATAAAACTAAACATAAATATGGAAAACATAAAAAAGGAGTAATAAAGTGTGTTCTAAATAAGAAGAAGGCAAATAAAGTTGATCACTTCAGCGTGATAATAGTTTATCCTCAATTACTTATCGAAACGGAAAAACATGCTTTTAATTGACCCCTAGGATTTCTCAGAGCCATTACTGTGGATATAGCATACCGGTACATACAAACTGTTTAATATTTACAAGTATTGTAGTTTATATTTTCTAGAACACTCCAGAATTATATTTATAATAATTATGCATATTTTTAAGAATATATTTACCGGTCATGTGAGTGTTTATTCTATTAATTCTTTCTATTTTATACTAAAATCAAATCACGTTTATAAATAAAATAAATTTGACGAATAACAAAGACGGAATGGAGGCAGCATTCCACGCGTTTATATCGGATTGTAAGCGCTCGCACAGAAGACTTGAATACAAGATGAAGCTATTGTTCTAACCATACCGTTGCTCTACAATAGTTCAACAAATAAGTACCTCAAATGAATTTAAACTTTTGAGGAAATTACATAGTATCCCGCAGTTACAAGGCTGTATAATTCCATTTGTAATAAATTTAATAATCACTTATTTGACTTATTAGTAGCCCGTTTTATTAAAAATATCCCAGCAAAAAAACCGCGTACGTTAAAAATATAAAAGTCTCATTAGCATAGTACTAATTAAAATGACACCTGGTTTGCTGGCATAAATTAATCGTTAAAATATGTAAATTTGATATTTTACTTCTGCAAATGTTAGCTTTCTAAGAGTAGGAATTTAATTATGAGAAAATATTAAACTACGTTGCACACAAACTCAATGTTATAAAAAGATAACAGAGACAGCTTAATTTAAAATAAGCCCTCAAGAAAATTTCATGCTTTAATTAAAAAGTAATAAAGTAAATAGAAGACTTACTTTTGTATATAGAACACTCCACAAAAAATAAAATCACAATTCCAATATCAATTTTCAGGTAGGGACTTCGAAGTTTTGTGACCGTTTGCTAGTACCGTGCGTCGCGTGCGCCGTCGAAGGCTTTGCAAAACAAACTATCTACTTCTTGAATGTAGGCCTTGCCATTCTCCTGGTCACCGTTCTATACTCCAGCAGACAACCGGTATGGGTTATAGACTTCATTTACACCGAAGCCTTAATGAATACGATGATTGTGTGTTTTATAATATGAAGAAAATTAAGTAACTTCATACATTCATATTCATATCGGTTTAATCATAAACAAACTATGTACATATCTGAAACATCAATGAAAATTAAGCAGGCATTCATTTTGAAATTCAAAAGAACCAATCAAATTAGTCGAAAAAAAATGCAAACACAGTAGTCTGTGTTCCCAGTGCTGAATACAATCCCTACAAAGGATGATATGAAGTCAAGGCACATCGTATGTGAGACACAATCTCATGTTTTTCAATGACACCCAAAACAGTAAGCGCCAAAGCCCAGTCTTCCTTTTGTTCCGAAACTGTGCTAATACCGGCGCATCGTGAATAAAATATGGAAATTCCTGGAATACATTTTCATTATACCGGTGGGATTTTAGAGAATTTTTAGAATCTCTAGGAATTTTCAAGGAGCTGTTTTATGAGGTGCTATATTTGCATTTAAATGTCATAAACTCAACGTTGCACGTCGTTTAAATGTGTAAATAACAATTTTCTTTTGTTGTAATCGGTGAAAATGTAAGAATGCATACTATGTAAAACAGACTTTAGTATGAAATGAGTTTTTTTACAAAATTATAGTGCAACATTAAAGTCACTATTGTTTTGTCCTGAATGTTGAAGAAACAAACACTTATTTTAATGATAGTTATAATTTTCAGCACATTATTTGTTTTTCGGAATATTTTCTATTTCGTAAAGCTTACGTTATATAATAAAATTGTGTACATCTTGCATCAGTATAATACTTCATTGGCGGAGGTAAATATATCACTATGTCATCTTTAATGTTCGCTTTGGTTTGTAATATAATAGGTAATCATTTGATTAACGACTTCTAATATGTTACTAATGATCAGGAAGTGCTACATACAAAACGAGATTTGGCAGCAACTAACCATACTTTCATTAGTAACAAAACCAAAAATTATCGCCTTTTTGGAATTCGTTTTCAATTACTTAACGTTTTTACTATTACATGTACTTGCTTGAAATATTGTAAAGAATCTATAAGAATTAGTGGCGTTGATGTGTCATAATAATTGGCAGTGTTTAAAACAAGTAGGTACCCATATTATATTGAGTAGTTGAGTAGGTAATTATAGTATAGGCACGGTATTCGTATGTTGTATAATTCAAAATAGATCTACGGTCTAAATTAAAACCTAAAGTATTGTATTAATTTATTTATATAGAGTAGAGAGATAGGGTATATAAAGGTAAGTTACTTTCTTGTTCTCGTAGATACAGTGTGTGCTTCTTTTAGGTTAACATGGCTGCCATCGACCGTAACATAATATCTTTAAGCGTATAATATAATTATTCTCTTCATGCGTATGTCACTGACCTCCTCTTAAACTGCTTTATTTATTTCTTCTGCGTGTGTAGTTGTGTACCTACTTCATGGGCACCATAAATGGTTTATTTTATGATCAGACCTAGAGAGTTGCGTTATTATCGAGATACCAGAGTTAGCTGAATGAAACTATAAGGCTAAGAACTCACAGAGCGATTTTCATCCGCGACCGCCGCGGTTGCGGGCCCGCAGCTTCTGTAGAATGTAGATATAATATATGTTAAAAATTAAAGCACAACTCACGACGCGTTTTACGCCCGCGGTGGGCGCGGTTGTTTGCGGTTCCCGCTGCACCGGCGGGCTACTAGTGGAATCGTGCGGGCCGCGGTCAACCGCAGCCTTGGCGGGTGGCGCCCGCGCGCTCTGCGTTCGGTTGGCGGGCGACCGCGGAAATTCACTAATAAGAGAAACAAATAATCCATAACGATCTCTTTCCTGAATCAGTGGATGCACCCAGAACCTTTTGGGTCTTCTTTTTTTAATTCTTCTGTGAAGTAAATATAACGAAACAGCTCGTTTCTGGTGTGTGTCCATGGTGGTCTGGATCTCATCTGATCGTATTACTGCCCGTCTTGCAACCGCCCGTCTTGCGATCATCGCCTGCCACGTCTGCGGGCGATGATCGCAGCCCCCCGACGGCTGCGAAACCGCGCAAATAACCGGTCTCGTGAGTTTAGAAATAAAACCGCAGTTCCACCACCGCGGCGGTCGCGAGTGAAAATCGCTTCGTGAGTTCTTAGCCTAAGACGGAGCTAACAAAAATATACATATTTATGTTAGTTGTTACGGTACGGTGTAAATAAAGCCAATGGAATATTTTGCAATTAATTTGCGTAAATGAATTAAAAGAAATCGCATTGGGATTTCCTTATTTCTATAATATCTTAGTCCTATACATTGCGGCGATCAGTATTATAGTAATTATAACTCATTATATATTTATATCATGTGCCAAATAATCCATAATTTATTATACATGTTCACAGCTGGTCTAAGCACTGCATTGGATGATTCTTTAACTTCTTATATCCATTGAATAGCAAAAAGATCTTTAGTCATCTTAATATATATATATTTCTTGTGTGCGTGTGTATATCACTGAACTCCTCCTAAACGACTGGACCGATCTTGATGACATTTTTTGTGTGTGTTCAAGGGTACTTGAGAATGGTTTAGATTCACAATTTAGTCCACTGGAAAATGTTTTTTTACTTAATTTTTAATTTGTATGTAGTTATGGATGTTGGAATGTTTCACATTGGAACCGACGGACTGCGCTGCTATCGCAGTGTCAAATCTTATATTAATAATTTCGTCAAGGAGTACATCGAAACCTTACCTGAATAATAAAACATTAAAAAATAAAGATTTTGAGTCGACAACATATATCCGCAAAATTTGGATTGTCGAGTATTTTGTTAAATTCTAATGGTCCTGACAGACAAATCACAGTCGCCATATTGGCCACTCTATTTGACTGTATCGAAACGTCACAGATACCGGATAACATTTTGAGTACCTACTACTAAGTCTTATTACTTAGTAGTTTGTATGCGTAAATACTTTTTGCAGTTATATTTCTTGAACAGTTAAAACGACATAATTATATGATAAAGGAGATTTGTGTTATCCCGAACATAGATTATATACTATAATTAGAGAACCCCGAATTTACGCGAGCGAAGCCGCGGGCAAAAGCTAGTATTTGTATAAATAATTAGCTAGTCCCTATTTGGTCACTAAATTACGTGGAACTTCACGACATCATAATATTATATAGTAATATAAATTAAATTTGTGTTAATAGATAATTGTTTATGAGTAGATGTAAACAAGGAATTATATCGCAATATAACAGATTAAGGCGTTATTTAAAATATGCATTCGCAATTTATTTAAAAAAAACGTAACGGGACTTAGTTTACAAAGAAAATCCTTGCATAGACGTAAATCCTTCTTGCTTTAGAAAATTTTCTTCTTTTTAGCCCAGCATACTTAAAATGTTATGGAACGTAGACTCAGCTTAAAGCTTTTAAATATTATTTCTTCGGAGCGTAGTTTATAAAATATATTTCTAACGGTAGACAAAAGACAGTACGCAATTTGAAACTCGTATTTTTTAGAAGCCATCGTCAAAGACAAGACAGGAGCAATAGCACAATTTTTACTCGTTCACCATGATTGAGCATGATTTGCTCATTGGACAATATTTTTATAATTCTATTCCACAATAGGGTTGTATTTAACTGTTAGTCAAAAATACTAATTTTCCACCAAAAATACTAATTGTACCACTAAGCTAAGTTGACGGAGCCCTGCTTCGCAGGGCTCCGTCGACTCATATTTGGTGTACAAATAGTAATTTAGTGTGCAAGTCAGTATTTTAGTGAAATAATAAAGTTTTTTTGCGTAACTCACTTTAGTGTGTTACATAACATTTTTGATACGCTGTTAAAAATATCCCAATTTTTTATAGCAATTCTGTGGCATGGGCAATGGGTATGTGTATTTACGGCCATTTTCAATATTCGAACTATAGATAGATCTGTAGATTTTAGATTCGTGTTTGACATATTTTGTATGAAGCTTATGTCAAAAACTATCAAAAACGAATCTAAAATCTACAGATCTATCTATATTTCGAATATTAAATTCCGTAGTTAGATAACACCTGTAAAAAATATGTCACTATAATTAATTATGACCTAAGTCAGTCCCTAATGTGTGCGCTTTAACAATTTAAAACCGAACAATGAGTCCTACAGAACACCCTTTGCCCCAGCAACAATAGCAGATGCGAAATAGTTTTAGTTGCCGTCTGCTGAGATTCCACAAGCTGGTCACGCTGACTTGGGTATCTCAGAAAGGTTTGAAGGGTCTGAGTAACCGGTATAGACATATTTATGACATCGAAAGCTCTGAAATAGTCCACTTAATATAGTAACAAAGACATAAAGACATACATAGACATATTTATTTCTGCATTTTGGTTGTTTACAACACTTATACATGTCAAAACCCTATTCTAGATGAAGCCGGCTTTTCCTAGCTAAATGACTTCTTGAGAAGAAAGGCCGAAACAAACTCAGAGTCATTGCTTTTTTTGTCATTTCATCTCTTCGTTTATATTTTTTTGAAGTCCAGACATAATAGGTTTAGATGCGGGTACAATGCAGGATATCATCTGACGCTTATAACTGACTCAGCCCGCTGATGGCCCGCATTCAACAGCCATCGTACGGCTCAACCTTGATTGAGGGAGCCAGCACGACCTGAATCATTATGCCTCCACGCCATCAGTAGGTGTATGCATAAGCATGCCAGCCTAAGCCACCAGACAGGTTGCCACTAATATTAGTTGAAAAGTTTACTAATTCCCGCATTGTACTTGCTCCTTATCATAAGGTTGAGTACATGTTGTAAACAATAATATTAAAAATTATACAATAAAATGTCATCTAATTAAAATGTCACTAAATAAATAATAATAATTAAATGTCAATTTGAAAATGTCCAAAAAAAAGAAATTATAATTATATAAAATTATTAAATGTCACTTGAGTTATTGGAAATGTCAAACATAAATAAAATAATTGAATGTCAATTTGGAAATGTCAAAAGCATAATACAATAATTACTATAAAAGTAAATAAAAATAATCTGATGTCATTTTAGAATGTCAGAATATAAATAATAACAAAATAGTTAAATTACAAATGTCAAATATTCATAATTTTATACTATTTACATGTCATTTTAGCCTGCGTGTAAATTGGAGAAACTCAACCCCAGGCATTCTTGTCTTCTAAGTAATCTTTTACTGAGTAGTACGCTTTGGAACACAAACTGTGCTTAACAAATACTTTGAACTTATTTAAACTTAATGCCTGAATACTGCCTGGAATTTTGTTGTAGAAGCGTATACTTTGACACTTATACGAGTTACTGATTTTTTGCAGTCTAGTTAAAGGTAGCACTAGTTTATTTTTATTTCGTGTATTTATACTATGCATGTCGCTTATTTTCGAAAACTTATTTATATTTTTCCTAACGTATATCAAGTTTTCATAAATATATTGAGATGCGACAGTCATTATTTTAATTTCCTTAAATTTTTCCCTCAGAGAATGCCTTGATCCAAGACTGTAAATTGCACGAATAGCTCGCTTCTGCAGTACAAACACTGTTTGAATGTCAGCTGCATTGCCCCATAATAAAATGCCGTATGACATTATACTGTGAAAATAACTGAAATATACTATTCTGGCTGTATCTATATCAGCTAACTGACGAATCTTATAAACCGCGTACGCTGCAGAGCTAAGTCTATTCGACAACTTACTTATGTGTGGGCCCCACTGTAACTTAGAATCTAAAGTTATGCCTAAGAAAACGGTGTTATCTATAAGATCCAACTCTTCTCCATTCATCCGTATATTGGTTTCAACTTGTTTTACGTTAGGTGTGGAAAATCTAATACATTTTGTTTTTCTTTCGTTTAAAAGTAAATTATTAGCACTAAACCAATTAACTACTTCAGAGAGAGCGTCATTTACATCGTCATTAGTTGATTGCTGTCGTCTTAGCTTAAATATAAGTGATGTATCATCAGCAAATAACACTATCTCTTCATTGTTTTTCATAATATATGGCAGATCATTAATATATATAAGAAAAAGGAATGGACCAAGAATTGAACCTTGCGGCACTCCCATTGTGACCACTGAACCCATAGAACGTTTTCCATTAACATCTACTCTCTGTATCCTGTTACTTAAATACGAAATTAAAAGATCTAAAGCAGTGTTCTTAACTCCATAGTGATGTAGTTTCCTGATCAATGTTTCATGAAAAACACAATCAAATGCCTTAGATAAGTCGCAAAAAACTCCTAGAGCATCATGCGACTCCTCCCAAGCATCGAAAATACTATTTAAAAGCTCAACACCAGCATCGGTAGTTGAGCGACCCCTAGTAAAACCAAATTGTTTACTATGAAGCAGTTTATTATTATTAAAATGAATTTGGAGCTGGTCTAGAATTAACTTTTCAAAAATTTTACTAAAAGTGGGTAGCACAGATATTAGCCGATAATTAGTGGGGTCAGATGTGCTACCTGATTTAAATAATGGAATTATTTTACTAATTTTCATTAGATCAGGAAACACACCACAGTCAATGCATCTATTGAAAATTATTGCAAGTTCAGGTGCTACTGAATTGATTATGGATTTCGTAATCACAACAGAGTTACCCCAAAAATCACTTGTTTTCTTAAAATTAAGTGTATTAAAAGTTTTAACAATATCTCTTTCGGTAATATAAGTAAAACTAAATCCTATGGTACACATTTTGACATTTTGTTTTAATAGAAGTTCGGCATCATTAGGAGACGAGTTCAGGGACTTTGTAATTGAGACTGGAATGTCTGTAAAGAAATTTTCGAATGCTGTGGCAACCTCAAAATCTGATTTGAATACTTTGTTATCAAAGTGAAGAATGTAGTCCTTATTTTTATTCTTGACTCTTCCAGTCTCATTGTTAATAATGTCCCATGTTGCTTTTATTTTATTTTCACTATTTTTAATTTTAGATTTTAAATAAAGAGTCTTTGCTTTTTGACAAATCTTTTTGAATAATTTAGAATAATTACTTACATATTTACAAAATCGTTCATCATTTTTCTTAATAACTTTCTGTTCATACAACTCATAAAGCCTATTTCTACTTTTATAAATTCCAGTGGTTGCCCATTCACTGAAGGTTGAAGTACCAACAACTGAGATCTTCTTAGGGATAAAGATAGAGTTGAAAATAGTACAGTACATGTTAAAGAAAGAATTGTACAACTCATTAGGATCTTCATTATAGCACAAATATGGTAGTGTGTCTGTGAGTCTATCTTTAAGTCCCTCGAGACGACGCAAAGTTTTTGGCACCACAGTCAATTCTTTACTACCTACTTTTTTAGACTGCGTAGCGAATGTTATTGATTGTCCACAATGATCAGATGTCAATTTGTTAATTATTTGTTTGCTCATTGGTATTATATCTGTAAATATATTATCTATACAAGTAGAGGTGGTAGAAGTTATCCTGGTGGGTTCCAAAAATAAGCAATCTAGATTATATGATTTGAACAAATTTTTAATTTTTTGGGTATTCAAAGACTGTTCTAGTAAATTAATATTAAAATCACCACACACAAGTACTGATTTATTATGTTGACATAGCTTCCGTAGTACATCATCCATGATAGTTTCAAAATTATCATAAATGGAAGATGGTGGTCTATACACACTTAATACAACAAGTTGCTCCAACTCCACACAGGCTATTTCAACTGTCCGTTCAACAGAAAAATTCACAATGTCACAACGATTCTTAAATTTAAGTTCTTTATTAACTAAAATCAACGATCCACCATGTATTGCATTTTGTCTGCTGAACGAACTACCAACTAAGTGGTTATTGAAGTTGCACATGAACTGGTAATCTTTAAGCCAATGTTCTGTTAAACACAAAATGTCAATGTATTCACCGTTCATGAACAATTCAATTTCTAAATCTTTATTCAACATTCCTTGAATATTTTGATGAACTAGTTTTATAACTCGTGAAAGCCCAGACTTATAATTATTTGAATTAGTCTTATTTGTACTTTCTGGTTTATTATTCATTAAAGTGTCTGAATTGCAAGAGGTACTCTCTATTGTCGTACTATTTAATTTAAATTAATTGACATGTCAAGTTGTGTAGCCAAAATATTGGCTGAATTATTATGAATGTCATTTAGTTGCTGTATAGGAGCAACAGGTTTATTAGCCAAATTCTTGGCTGAAATATTAATACAATATGCTAGCGAAGCTGCTAGCTGTCTTTTAAAAAAGGAATTCAGATAGCAAATATCTTGCGTCAAATATAAACTTTTACTAACATAATTGTTAGAGTCAAATACATGGAATTGCTTATTATTATAAGACCATGTACAAAGATTTGTATTAAGATTATGTCTAATATTGTTTTCTTTCTGTGGCAACGATTTACTAAAGGGTAAAGTAAGAATAATAATTTTATTTAAATTTAATTCACTTAATTTACTGTAATAAAAATATAATAGTTTTTTATTTAAAGATCCTCTTTTACCAAGTAGAATCAGTAGAGTTGTATCCTGGGCAAAATTAGAACTGATAATTTTATCTAAAATGGCTATAGAACTTAACCCAGGCATACAGTAATTTATCACTAATCCGTCACTATATGTGTTTGCCAAAAACTGACCCATACCTTTTCCAATCTCGTCACTAAATATTATCACTTTATTTTTGTTTTCTAATTTAGTTTTGCTTTCTAGTATATTATTTTCTAATTTATTTAAAGTATGTTTAGTAAGGCATTTAGATTTTGGTTTGTTTACAGAAGTATTAAATAAAACAGGGTCACATGTTGACACTGAACAAGTTGGTGAGCGTTGGAGGTTGAACGGGATGTCATTGTTCAATTGTTGTGAACACTCATTACTATTTGATGACACCAGCTCATTCATTGCCAATATGTACTCTTTCATTTGTAATTCAGAGCTTTTATATTTATTTGTCATTGATACTAATTTGTCACTAAGATTATTCAATTCTACCTGCAAATTATTTATTTCTAATTTATGTTTCAAATTATTTTGGTGATATTTCTGTGAGTAATTTTCTAATTTTTCAAGAGCAAATAATCTTTCCCTGTTGAGCTTAACATTTTTTATGAAAAACTTTTGCCTGTGAACTAATTTTTGGGTCTTTTTTATGAATTTATTTATTTTGACATATTTCTTAATTCTATTCCTACTACCTCTAATCAATTTTATTGAATTATTTGATTCTTTGCACACTGAGAGACTATTTGGAAACGATGCTTTAGAATTATTTATGTCAGTAATCATGCATGGAGCATGAACCACCAGCTCATCGAACAGACTTTGATTTGCCGAGGTAGTGATCTGTTCTTGGGTGAATTCTAGATGTCTTATTCTACTATTTGCCTCATGTAACTGTTTTTCTAGAAATTGAATACGGTCAAGTGCTAGTTCGTACTGTGAGCTACACTCGGCAAACCCGTCCACAATGAGCTGGAGTCCATCCCGAGCACTCATGGCATCAGAGAATTGAGTATGTAGCTGAGCCATTTCACATTTTAAGTTCTTATTTTTTTCCAATAAGTTCAACATTTCTTTCTCATTATCTTCTCTTTCCTCTATCAGTTTGTTACACAACTCCTTAGAGGTCTTTAATTCACTTAAAGCTAGTTGGAGTTTAGACTCTTCCTGGCGAGCCAAAGCTTTACGAGTCATAATCATAGTGAAAAGAGAAAAATACAAGAAGTTTAAAGGAAGTGTTATTCAAAAGTAAAGAAGAGAATTGAAATACGTAGTAATAGTAGGGTTTAAAGCTAAATATTATTGAAAGAACAGCTGATCTCGTTCAAAGTTGTGTAACCAACTAACAAGGCTTAGGTTATGTTTATGAATTTTTACTATTTGTATGTGGTTATATAGGAACTTGTAGTCACTTTTTATTCAGAAATATACTAATTAAAACTATTTTATACGTATAAGTTGATTTTAAATAGTAGTTACAAAGTTATACCTATTTGTAAAATGACAATGCAAGTTTTACCGGTAGATTGTTTGTCAAAAAAAACACAATAAACTCACCTTATTTTCATATAAAGCACTAATACGTTTACAGATTATTACAATTAACACATTTATTAAGCGATTAACTTGTAATTAGCTTTAATTATACTATTATTTTATATTTTAATTTGTGAAAAATACGGGAGAAGGTCGGATCAGCTGTTAGCCTTAGTGTTGCCACAGAGCAAAAAAAAAAAAAAAAAAAAAACATCACCGATGAGGTATATACTCGAAATACTTATATCGTTAGATGCTAAAATGTTATCCGCCACATTGTATACAGCATCGCACTCTCCAGAACCTGAAACGCTTTTCAAAACCGTTTTTTTTATTTATTTTTTGTCGGGTTGAAAAATCCTCATGGAGTCCCTCTGACCTGGGGGCGAAGGACGAAGGGGACTGTCAGACTCTTAGTGACTAAAAACCAACCCGTGCTCCTCATGTACCCATGTGTGGGAAGGTAGGGTTTCACCGAAGCATTCCTCGCTACCCCCCGACGGGTATTGGCCCGCCAGATGGTCAGGCAGGCCCCGAACGAAACCCCCTTGGCGGCGGATGAAGGTGTTGGGCTCCGCCGCCAAAACATCCAGCGGCCGCAGAGGATAGGGAGGACGGCAACGCAACACCGCATCTCCCCTTCCTCTGCGGCCCCACCGCGACGCAACGATGGTGCGCCCCGATTTGGTCGCGGGAGATAAGGCGCGCGGCAACGCAACACCGACACGCCTCTCCTCCCGCGACCACACCCGACTGCGAGGGACAGACAGAACTGTCCCCCTCACCCGCACCTTGGGACGCATCCTATGCAGGCCTCACGCAAGCCCACGTGGAGCGTCCCCTCCCGGGATCCCGCTTTGCTTCACCATGGGTGTTGTACCTTAAACCCGCGGTTACTGAGCCCCCCCACCACGACAAGGTGGAGATTCCACGGGGGGAACGCTTTTCAAAACCTAATATGTAGCTATTTTTAGGTATATAACATATAATAACCTACACGGGTGAGAATATTCGGACGTCTATATGAAAATGTTTATTATTATACATTAGTCGTTAAAATTTAAATATCAAAGTAAGAACAGAGCCAATGTGATCTAGTTGTAATCCTGCAGATGGTATGATTTTAGTACATCGTATTAATCCCTTTTATTGAATAAAATATGCTAGCATTGTATTAATTCAATTTATTGAACAAATTATTTAATTGTCACCTAGCACATTTGAAGGTGCATTGAATACTTTTCATTATATTCATCATCAAAATGTGATTACATTTTTCTTTCTAAATGACACTTCAGTACCTACTTTTTAAGATAATTTAGATTTTTTTTTATTTAGATGTCATATCAATATTTATAAATCGTTCGTGACAGGACTGAATGATGTCCCATCTTCTGTTTATATAAAATTCTTGTGTTAGTGACTGACTGATAGACGAGGTACAGCCGAAACTACTAGGCGCATGAAACTGAAATTTGGTATGTACGAGTATGTTCCTACATTACTGTCAATACATACATACATACATAGTCTCACGCCTATATCCCCGAAGAGGTAGGCAGAGGTATATTGCTACACCAACTTTTCGCCAGATTTATTTTAGTCCCACGTAATAGGCGGCGAGCCTACTGCCGTATCGGGCACATTACTAGACTCCGAGCTGCTACTGAGAATTTCCTAATGGAAAAGCCCAATAACACTTTGCCCGACCCGGGGATCGAACCCAAGACCTACCAATCCCACGCGCACATTTATGCCGCGGGTGCATCTAGGCAGTTATTACCGTCAAAGGTCATGAAAAAGGAATATCCCGAAATGTCCACGGCGGCATCAGGAAGAAACATTAAATTTAACAAAAAATGCAGGCGTCCCCTACTAAATTAACACATTATCTAAATAATAACCTTAGACCATTTTAGAAAATGATTTCCTTTGAAATAATATCCATTAAAGACCTCATGATTTTTTTCGGGAAATTCGCTTTTTAATGTATATTGCGCTAGCTTGGCCTGACTAGTATAAGGTAAACCGATAGCACTTGTGTAATTGGTGGGAGTCGAACCATGAACTTACTGGTAATTCTCTGTAACGCAATACCCAGTATTGCACATTCTAAGTAATATGTATCGATAACAGGAAAAGCAACGACTTTTACGTACATTTTAGAATTTGATAGTCTAGTATTAATTTCCTATTCTGATTCTGTAATTTTCAGAAAATATTTTTGAATGAATACCCATCATAATTATTTAATAATTTTAAGTCTTCTACTCTGTATTATGATGGATAAAATTTGTATTACTGAATGACTGACAGACAAGGCACAGCCAAAACTACTGAACGCAAGAAGCTGAAATTAGGTATGTATATGATTCTTGGGGACCGTAGGGGTGCGCTAAGAAGGGATCTTCCGAAATACCCACGAGGTCGGGCAGAAATGGTTAAATTAAAATAAATTGTGCGGGCGTAGCTGCGGGTATCCTCTAGTTCTTACTATTCAGCGAGCCATTGCAAATTTGAAATGTTTGATATTCTGTCATACTGATGGATTGAATTTTTATTTCTAAATATATATTTTAATAAACAAATATAGCGAATATCAATAAAATATATTTATTTAAACACAGAAAGTAAATAGTGAAAATCGTTGGTCGTTTATACATAATCATGACCGTTGATACTATGTTTACCGGAAGAATAACTCATTTAAAAATTAAACGTCTTATTTATTCAACATTTACTATTTGTAAATGAGCTTCTGATTTCTGTAGTATTGCAATGACTTTGAGTATATTTAATATTTACGGAAGGCATTAATAAATGAGTAGTGACTAAAAAAAGTAAAACCTTGCTTTAGTACTTGCATTTTTGAAAGGAAGCAGTAAAGCCAGGATCAAACCAACGCGTTCACGCGTGGCGTGCGCGGTGGCGATTATTGCGCGTGCAAAAGTTGTGCACACTGTCGCGTTCGTTCAGGCGTTCACCACGCTGTATTCGCGTCACTAAAACGCTGTCTGATACCGATAGTGAAATTGAAGAAGTTTTACATCTGTCTGCTATTATTGAAGACGAAGAGGAACAAGAAGTGAACTTGAGGTGGGTATGATATACTGTGACATTGAAGTAAATGTCTCATCTTTCGATAACGCCTTATTATTATTTTTTCAGAAAAACAAGAGTTTGATTAGTTATCATACAACAATGGGTATTTGTGGACCTCATTTAACTTTTTTTGCGTTTACACCGTACTTAAAATCTACAAATCACAGTGTCCTCAACAAATAATAGCTGCGTGCAGCGTCCTAACGCAACAAGCGCGATCTGATCGCCACCGCCGCGTGCAGACGCTGCACCGGACGCTGCGTGCAATCCGAAGACGCGTAGATGTGAACACCGCGCTATAAGTTCGGACACAACATCTGATCGCCACCGCGCACGCCACCGCGGACGCAAGCTGAACGCGTTGGTTTGATCCTGGCTTTAACAAAACAAAAATGCTTAAATTTATTTTGTAACAGGTTATATTATATTTGTAGAAACAATTTTTGATAGTGACTGTCGGTCATAGCCTCTCTAGTACATGCTAATTAACGGTGAATATTTAAGGCTCTTTTGGTTTGCTTGCATTTTATCTCTTGCGCGTGAAGAGACAATAGTTCTGTTTTATCTTTGAAATAGTCGACAAAAGCTGCTTTGGCTAGATATCCTCCGCCCGGTTCTTAGAACCGTTTTGTTACTGCCTGCATTGTGATTATCTTTGCATCGCGACAGGCTTTAATAATATAGAAACTGCACGAAGGGGCTGAGCTTGATTTAGTAATCCCATGGTACGTGTGGCTACTATTTAAATTCACACTAGAAGTTTATTTAGGTTCTCTTATAACTTGTCATAAATAATTATAAATAGTACATACACTATGAATTAACTAAATACGTACATAGATTAAATAATCCAAATAAAAACATAAACAGAATATAAATTGTCTGAAAATAATGCTCAGATATCTAATTAGTCTGTACAGAATTGCACTGTGATAGCTCGCTTACATTGTAAACGTCATTACCGCATGTCACAAGTAATGTAATTCTTCGAGAAGAGCTACCATATTCGTATGACAGTCATAATCAATATTCATAACACTATCGCCTAGTTTAACAGTTCTGTTTAGATATCATGCAAATACATTCATAATTGGTCATAAGTTATCTGTCAATTAATTAATGTGGAACTTATCGGCAAAAGGTGAAACTGGCCCTGTGTGCAATAGCATGAGCTGAGTAATAACTCAATGAACCAAAAGAAGATGCCGACTAAACAGTAGGTACACACTTTAGCAATAATAAAGTGTTAAAACCGGACAACTTACGGCGTTCAGACACGGATTATTGCATGCATTACATAGATTTAATTAGCATTTACAATCATGTCTACCGTAGCTTTTCTTCAATGCGAATTAATCTTGTGTTTTACCAGAATAATATTACAGTTAATAATATTTTTACTGTGATCGGACGCTATGTGGTTGTCGAGTTGATCCAAATAATGTGTATTATTATTTTCCGTTTCAAATTAGTTCAGTGTTATAAATAATTTAAAATGTTATGATTTGTATACATACAAAATATATTTGTTAAACTTTTCTATTATATCGTGTTTTTTTCTTTTGAATAAATGTTAGTTACTCTTTATTTGCCCCGAGGTTTTGGCGTGGGTTACTCCAGCCGTGGTCAAATAAAACCTTTGTGGAAAACGAACCAGGTTCACTCAGCAGTAGAAATATAAACACGTCAATATTTCGTGAGAAGGCGTCCGCGGACGAAATCTTCAACCAATAGGTTGAATGTATGTATAGAATGAATGCATGCGTACCTATTTTACTACAGCCGTGAAAAGCTGCATTCGGCAAAAACAGTGAAACTAATTACTCATCCTCATACTCATCTCATCATATTAGTAATTCGTAATACAACTGCAACACAGAGTGATTAAACTAAAACGTTTTGCTGTACATGACTAATTTACTGTTATTGTCACTTCGTTACAAAATATTCGTTTCGATTTGTTCATAATAGCAGCTTTTGATATCAAAGCCAATTATAACATGTCAAATAATAGAGATTTTAGATAATTACAATCATATAAATATTTCCGTAATAGGAACATCAAAAGCTACATACATTAACGTTTTGGTAAAATTGTTATCCGATTTTGTTATAATTTGATATTTTATTATACGCGTTTATTCGAAATTGTATATTTAAGGAAATTTATGAATTGTTTAATCGGTGTGCTTCCCAATTTTCATTCATTTTGTTCCCAGTTAACTTGCTACTTGGTATTATGATTTTTATCTCTGAATATTTTTAGAAAATTGCTTGTTAAAGGGGTTCCATTTTCTTAAAATTTAAACATATTAAATTCTACATCTTTATTATGTTCAACGGTTTACTTATGTGCACATATATTTCTAAGATTTTGTCACGAATTCCAGTGAACTTTAAGCAAGCAAAGAGAAATGCAGCAGTAGCCGGCAAGACATTAAGTTAGTTAAAAACTATACATTTAATAGGTTTCATCTATATGCATGCATCTACATTGGTGCAATAGTAAGCTGTGGTAATAAAGCAAATAGTAATAATAATAATAATATGGAAAAAAATATAAATGTGGAAATGAGTCGCGATGTTGTCGCAGTGGACATTGGACTCACCCCGCTCAAGTTGGCTAAAACTGGCGCACACCTATAGTACTGGTACATGGTAGGTTCTACCAGGCTCTCTATGGGCCTGATGTAGAACTATTAGCTTCGGTGAACTGGCTACGCTTCGGTGACCTTTTTGGGGAAACCGAAGGGTTTGTCTGTGCAATTGCGGACAAAGTTATCAAGACGAATAACTACCGGAAATATATCCTGAGGGATGGCACTACGGATATCTGTCGTGCTTGTCACCAACCTGGTGAATCCCTCAGGCATATCGTTTCCGGGTGTTCTCGTCTTGCTAACGGCGAGTACTTACACAGACATAACCAAGTAGCCAGGATTATTCACCAGCAACTTGCTCTGAAGTATAGACTTGTAGACATCGAGGTGCCGTACTATAGGTATGTCGCTGAGCCAGTACTTGAAAATGGCCATGCCACATTGTACTGAGATCGATCTATCATCACGGACAGAACTGTTGTAGCCAACAAGCCTGATATCGTGTTGATAGATCGATCAGAGCGCCTAGCAATAATTGTTGATGTCTTTATTCCTCATGACGAGAATCTCGTGAAAGCTGAAAGGGAAAAACAGATTAAATATCTGGACTAGGCTCACGAGATTGTCGACATGTGGGATGTGAACTCAGCAGTTATTGTGCCGATAGTCGTGACCGTTAATGGTCTAATAGCCAAGAGCCTCGACCGTCAACCTAAAGAGGCTCGCGTTGGGTGCTTGGGTCAAGGGTCTGATGCAGAACGCAGTACTTCTGGACACGGCACGTATTGTGAGGAAGTTCCTGTCTCTAGAGGCCTAACCGCCGGCAGCTTAGACCCTGTGCCCGATGCTGGTGGGACCCCACGGTTATTCTTATATTTTTAAATGTATTTTTTTGTAAATTGTATATTTAAAAATGTAATTTTATTTTGAAAAATGATAAATAAAGGAAATAATAATATAATATTCTACCAAATACACACATCACCATCTAATCCAAAGCTAAGCAAAGCTTGTGTTATGGGTACTAGGTAATGGATAAACATATATATATACTTTTTTTTGTAGATACATGCATATTACACATAGAAACACCCAGACCAAGACAAACATCCATGTTCATGCACACAAATGTTTTAACTTGAGCGGGTATCGAACCCGCGACCTTCGGCATAGCAGTCGCTTACACTCCCGCTGCGCCATCCGGTCGTCGAAAATAATAGTAGAACCTTGACCTTTTTGAACATATCTAAATAGTACTCTTCTCAGAATTTTGACGAAAATGTATACAGTGCACAGTATTATTCCTTTATATCGATATTCTTAGTGAGTGAGATTGTGAGAGCACCGATGGCCCAAGTTTCTCATTCATACCACGGCATTTCATTTATAGGGGATTGAGACTGCTCTTACATAATATTGCTGTTTTGTCTTATTCATTCTTCCCTTGGCATTGATTGTGAATGTTATAAAACCCTGTATTATTCTTTCTTAGAATTTGTGACGTTCGCTTCCAATCACCGTCATGATATGGACCATTTTTAATCACAATTTGCCTGACTGGCCATTTGTAATATATCGACAATATAAAGCAACGTTCACACAGGCCACCACTTGGATGGGTAACCGCTATTTGTGGCATTTACATAAGAGCGCTACTGTGCTTCGGATGACAAGTAAAGACGTCGTTGGTGTTGGTGCAAGACATCGTGAGAAAGTTATCCTTAACATTCACGAAACACAATCATATGAAGTCTAGCCCGCTTGGTGGACTATGGCTTAACACTTATCATAGCTTAAATGCAAGGTTGCAATTGTTATAGTAATCGCAATCAGCATGAATTAGGTTTGTACTGTCCATTACAACGAAGGTTTTCGTCAATGCCTTACCTGCAATGGATCCAAGGATACTTTTTTATGCATAACCCACAACTACATACACAAGGAACGTATATAAATATTTAACAACCGTCACTTTCACTTTCTAGATCCTCGTTTTTCTCGAGCCAAGTACCAATGAGAATGGAAAATTACGAGAATAACGTTTAAACCGCTGCTTCACTGCGCTTAGGGCGCAATATTGTCACTTCAGATTTAAACTAACGACCTCTGCACACCAAGCTCCTTTGATAAAGAACATAAATTACGCTATACTTTTACTGTAACAATACAAAATATCCTTAAAAATACCATTAGAGTTAATTTCGCAATGAATACGTTTAATGTAAAATAACTTCCTTTGACACATTTAAAGCGTAAAGAATCTTTGTTCAGTCAGATCCTAATAGGTAATCGTTTTCGGTTTTATAGCCCTAATGTTCAGATGAACAACGGAATAAAACAGTTTTGTATGACCCGTTTAACATTATGGAAGCACCGTTACAAAAAGCTTAAAGATACAAAATACAAGGAGATAATGTTTTATCATTAGAGGCTATGAAAGAGAAAATTATTTATAAACACGCACCGTCTTATTACATGCTATAAAAAGCAAGTATACATTCACATTTCACACACATTCACAGATTCAACACTACATAGATACATACATAGACTCACGCCTGTTTCCCGGAGGGGTAGGCAGAGACTACGGAACGCCATTTGCAACGATCCTGACATATCTCTCTTGCTTCTTTCACTCCCATCAGATTCCTCATGCATGCTCTTCTGTTCAGGGTACTTCTCACCTGTCCTGTTCTTAGGATGTCTCCAATCTGGTCAGAGAACGTCCGCCTAGGTCTTCCTCGTTCGTCCTGTCCCTTCCACACTTGCCTTATATATCTGCTTGGTCAGTCTTTCGTCATCCATCTTCTCCACGTGCCCAAACCATCTTAGCATAATTTTCTCGATGCTTGTCACTACATCTTCTTTTACCCCACAACACTCTTTTATCACACAATTCTTTACTCTGTCAGTCAGAGAACCACACATACTTCTCAGTGCTCTCATTTCTACAGCATTTATTCTACTTTCATGACTTCATGATTCAACACTAGTACCTGTATAAAAAGACTACGAGACTGTACATAAGATCTCAGACTATGTGTAATTATGTTTTAGAGACGATTGCAGATTACTAATAAATACATATGTATTTTAAGAGAACAACCATAGCTGGGTTACTCCCAGATGTGTTGGTTGCGAAAAACAGCAATTTATTTGATTTTATAAAATGTAACTTACATAGACACTCGTAAACAAGTGTCTTCATGCGTACTTAGGCTTACGGTTATTTTTTTGTTATCCATACCTGCAGGGCTCGGTAATTGGATTCTAGTTGTTTATTTTCTTAAACCATCGCTATAGAAGATTTCAAACCAGTTTATTTAATCATTATGAGGTTACTGCAGCGCTTTTGTGTCTACATCAAAGTTGAAAGCATTCGGATCAATCATTACGTTTACATTTCATTAGCAGGAGTGTATGATATATAGACACACGCCTGTATATCCGAAGGGGTAAGCAGAGGTATAATATTAAACCCACATTTCGCCTTGAATACATTCAATTTAAAAGGTTTTCCTTGTTTGTATCTATCATCTTACTTGATTAATAATACACACACTCATCCTGATGATGATCGAGTATACCTGATGAGGGTGTGTTTAATTTTCGTTTTTTTTACACATACAAACCTAAGCCATTTTGAATGCCTGCGTTGCGGTTTTGCAAATATTCAAGCAACAGACACATAAACTAGCCAGACTCGGCACATAAAGATGTTGATTGCATGAGAATCGAACCTACAACATGTACTGATAGTGGTGAGGCCAACACTACTACAACGTGCATGCAGATATCTTGTGTTTACATTATTTTTGCACATTGAAAGTAATGGTATAATGTTGCAAAAATATTCATGACGTTCAAATAAGCTCTACTCGAGTTTTGCCAGCTTACTATGTCTCCCTTCTCTACCACGTCATTATACCTGTCTTGTATTTTCTTATAATAATTATGACATTGTGGGTCAAGGCTATTTTTGAGTATGAGAATTATGAATTATTGTTTTAACTTTCTTCACAGTCAGTAAAATCAAAACAATTTACACATAATGAGAAAGTAACATTGTTCCTATTTTATCCATACAACAGATAATCGTAAGGGGATAAAACTTGATACGAGACAAGCTTGAACACTTAATAAGAGATAATTAGTTTTAATCCACCATGAGACGGGAAAACCAAACATAAAGCGGGCGCTACCGCAAATGCCGCTTGAACGAGATAAAACTAGAAAAATATGCTCTAATATGCAAATATCATCAACCCACAACGTAAACAACTTATTTTTAGTATACATTACTACTTCAACTAAAACAAAATTAACTTTTTGAATAGTTACTTTTTATGAAAGCAAGTACAACAGGTACCACTGATTGTGTGGTATTACTATAATTAGGGCCTGTAGGTATTCAGGATTATTCTGCCTTGGGCAACGGATACAGATTTGCGTATAAAATTGATCAGTCAGGCCAATTATGTGAATACAAACGCCCCAATAGAAAAAGAAAAGTACTGTCTTTTTTAGAATATCGACTTAAAGTTACAGTATTTTTTATACGTGCGATCAGTGAGAGTGCAATATGGCCAACCAACTTTCAATACCCTGTTACCCACCCCGCTCCATTTCCTTTTCATTTTTTCGGCAGGCAGTGACTTAGACTTTTCCCTTTGGTACAGTTTCTTTAGGATTACTTTTTACCCGACTACAGCGAAGCCAAAAGGAAGGGTAATGTTTTTGGCAGTGTATGTATGTAAGTATTTATGTATGTTTGTATGTTCCACCGTACTGCCTGAACTAATGAACCGATTTTAATAAATGGGGTGTCAATAGATTCGTAATAATAGCCCGGGTGACATAGGCTATATGAATTTTATAAAAAAATCCTATTACGGAATTAATACCTCAAATTCCAACCTCAAAAAAAAAATCTGAGCTGAATCATTACTTGTTTGGTATCAAAAGAAAGGTATTGGTGAGCACATTACAAATATGTACATAATATTATACTGCTCGAGTCACATGATCGCGAGTTGCCTACATTATAAGACATAAGTGGATGCTCCTGTTACACAAGATTCACATTGGAAGGCTACTACAGCACTTAATTTAGTAACTGCATTAATTGTTTAAGTATTATGTATGTTCCTATTTACTATTTACAAGTAATTAATAAAGTGAAGAAGTTGCAGCTCCTTACATAATCAAAATATGTACCATAACACTGGCGATTAAAAAGAGTGGCCACGAGTTTTATTTCTAGTTCTTTCTCGTGGTTCTACCTATTGCTTTGCGAGCGAGACATTAAATGTAAATGTAGAAGCATTAAGTAATTTACTTAAAAAAATTGACGTTCATAAACTGACGTTTATGAACGTCAATTTTTTTTTAATTCATCTAGGTCACAAGGTGACCCTTGTGACCTAGATGAATAAATGATTTTGACTTTTGAATTCGAGACGCTTTAAGTTACCTATTTTTCTTTACTTATTTTAAATGTGACAATGTAAATATTGCACGGTTAGTTTACATGCTTCATCGGAATACGGAAAAGGATTAAATAAAAAAATAAGTTTAAAAACTATAACCCGACTACGAAAAAAGACGGTCTAAAAACGCACCTATTATCTACACTAATATTATAAAGAGGATTTTTTTTTATTTTTGTTTGTTTGTTTGTAATGGATAAACTCAAAAATGACTGGACTGATTTTAAAAACTCTTTCACCATTAGAAAGTTACATTATCTGCGAGTAACATAGGTTGTATTTTATTTAAGAAGAAAATAGGGTTCCGTAAGATATTTGGGGTTTTCGGACCCAAGGTTTAAAAAATCACCCAAAAAGGTTCGTTATTTGGCGTACGTTGCCTAAACTATAAAAGATAGAACCATAAAATATTCTAATTAATTAAAGACCTTAAAAATATCTACAAAAAAGTCCGCAATACACTATACCTATCTATTTCCAGTTAAGCACAACAACCATTTTATATCTACACAAAAACAGTCCGCGACACACTATACCTACCTATCTATTTCGAGTTAAGAACAACAACCATTTTATATGTATAAATCTTGAATATTTTTAGGACTTCATTTAAACGCATTTATTTTACACATGTTATTACTCCTTATCGAAATAAATTATTTTGTCACAAAGTACTGTTTATGTAAATAATATTTAGTCATTAATTCATCAATTAAAGTTGGACGTTTGGTTTGAAAGTTAGGGCGAAATCAATCTATACATACTCTATACACATAAATAAAATTGGAGTGTCGGTTTGTAATATTAAAATAACTGCTTTTTACTAAATGCATATGGATGTATACACGGTACATATACCGAAATGACATTTATTACAATTTTTGTCTGTCTGTCTGTCGGTCTAACTGTCTGTGTCTGTCTGTCGGTCTGACTGTCTGTCTGTCGGTCTGTCTGTCTGTCTGTTTATTCTCACTAACCTCTTGAACGGCTGGACCGATTTTGACGAGACTTTCACTGGCGGATAGCTGATGTACCAAGGAGTAACTTAGGCTATAAATTAACCGGGTAAGTGAAGTAGTTCCCTCAGGACGCGGGTGAAACCGCGGGAAACAGCTAGTTGCACATATACTAGTGTGCATGTAGTTACCTGCCATGTCTGTTTAATGCAGGTAAGTGTTCCTGGCACCCACGTTAGGTATACAATAGGTGCGACCACGGCTCTAGCTTGAGCATTTCTGTACATTATCTGAATGAACTGTTTTCTTGGTTCGTCCTTTTTAGACCCTCTTTTTTACGTAGTCGGGTTATAGTATTTAAACTTATTTACTATCAGCTATACTACTCGCCTTAACATGAATAAGCCACTATACGCAACTTCAAGCACATCAAAGAGGCAGTTTACCGTCGATTGATCCTTTTCGAGGACAGATCGTCATTGATTTTAAAATGGTTTTATGGAATAACCCGCAGCAGTTCTAAAACCTAATACAGAGCTAATTGATCTTTATTGCGGTACTAGTGTATGCTAGCCCGTTTCTTATTGTAATAGTACTGCTAGTGAACAATATATACATAATAATAAAGAGCTGGCATCCGAGCACTCTCTAATTTCCTCACTTTGTCTGTATCTTAATATACAGCAGCGATAGCCTAGTGGCGATACCTACAGAGTGTCATGCAGAGAGTATCGGGTTCGAATCTACGGCGTGCTCTTCTGATTTCTCGGTGTTATGTGCGTATGGAATAGTTAATTATTGCCGGCGCCATGCCTCAGAGAGCACGGTAACCTGTCGGTCCTGGCTGTCACAAACGTTTTTGATAGTCGTTATAATATGAGTCAGTACCTCTAAATAAACTGACTATACTGTATCTATCCTTTGGGTTACGAAGGTAAGACAGGCTGTCGCTCTGTGGAAAAGCTAAAACAGTCAAATCCAGTTAGACTAGTAAGAGCACCCCGGGATTCAACAGGGATAACGCTAGAAGGGTGAAGGGGTTTGCATCTTGTTGCTCTGCATAGTATATTTTAATATTCAAGTAAAAGACGATTACCGCTCCATTTGATAGCCTGTAGGCTCGTCTACCATAAAGAAAATAATACACATTTAATAGGTACCGGTATCATCAGAATACTTTATAAACTACTACTACTTTATAATCTACTTTATTTATATAATAATGGATACTTTGGACCTGTTTTGGTCATTGACATTGCAAATAAGATAAACATAAAAGCAGATGAACGACTTATTCACATCAGGTGTTCAGGTTTAGAAATGAAACAGGCTTTTGTAACATACTTATAATCACACCTGTTTCGATAGATATAAGTTATCGTAAAATGTGCCGTGGATGATTTATATGTATTAAACACAAATAATAAATCAACACACAGTTATCCTACCTAATTGCTTCTTCTATTATGAATGCGAAATTTTATGAGTAATGCTGAATGATTATTCGTCTTAAACTAATAGATGTACATAATGTAATGTCATTTTGTTATTTAATGTAATTTTTGCCATTATTTGATTGTAGAGAAACAACTGAATTGTAACACCTTTGCCCATATTCGCAAATAAATTAAAAAGTACTGAACTCATTATGATTAAACTTTGCAGGAATATACCTTATTTAACTGAGTAGCACATAGACTACACAGTTTGTGGTCATAGCAGCCCACTACGCGGAAAAGGTTATTAATATCAAACCCTGATAAATTGAATGATTTATTTATATTTTGTTAATTGCTTGGTTTCACTTTAGACTATTTTGTAGGTTTCTTGGCGTCAATTTGTGTTTTAATTGATTATTGTGCTGACCTCTCTATAGTAGAACGCTCACATTCTACTACCTGAAACTTTAAGTTTTGTGTTAAATATATGGGCTGTACAACTAAGCCTAGAGGTATAATTAGTGTTCGTATGCCCTTTACTCGTGGCAATACATTTAATTAATGAATCACAATCTTCTTTTCTTTGCAGTGTCAGTGTGGGGCCAACTCTGGTGTTGGAGTTTTCAGACCACTAGAAGTTCTAACAAGTCTTATCTTGAGACTAAAACCGGGCTGAACAGCTTTACGTGTTCTCCGAATGTACAGTAGCGCTATGATGTAAATGCCACACGCGATCATCCATCCAAGTGGTGAACTGGGCAAGCAATAGCTTGAAGAACTTTGCCGACCTATTACAAACGGCTAGCCACTTCACTTTATAAGTTCTACCTGTGCTACCGCTAATTTATTATGATGAAATTTAAGACACACAAGTCCATTTTTGTCTCAAAAGTCGTTTGTCTAAAATACATTACTCTTAAGTCTCTTATATTACGAACTATCCTCGAAGTATCACACATAAATCAAAGACTTAAGTCACAAACAAACGTATATTCTCATTATACAAGCTATTTTATCTTACGGTAAATACCATTTTGTGTCGTAGGGAATACGATAGTGATGACCGCGGGCCTTTTAAACATCCCCTTAGATTGTGTCTTGTGTACAACACCCGTGAGAACGGATGGCGACCTTATACCTTATTTATGTACCGTCTAAGTAGTCTACAATGAAATGTATGCATTTACACTAAGTCTTTACGTAAACTAGTACTTAAAAGTATTTTATTTTGACTTTGTAGCTACTTTTTGATGTTGTATTGCGTTTTTAAACTGTCTTACTCTTATATTTATGTGAGTTTTAAACATTGTAAAACATGGTAAGATTAACAACATTGCGTTTTAATGTACTAATCTTAGCTTTTATTCCTAGCTGTACATATACTTCACATGAAATCTAGATTTGACTGACATACTATTATGAAATATGGACAGTGGGTTGCTTTTATAACGTAAGCATCAAGATTTTTTATGTTACCATCCTGAAGACGAATAGTTGGGATTGATAGTTTGTTTAAAAATCCAGATATTTGCAGTATAAAAATGTAATTTGGATGTCAATAATATTTTTTTCAGGTTTACCTATGCATCAATTCGTTTTTACGTCTACAGATATCAATGTAACAAACTATGGGTTGGTTAAGTTAAATTCAAGACGCGTTTCGTAATTTAACTATAATAGACCTCCACATGTCGCCTTGAGGATAATCTCCTTAATGTCATTTTTACATATTACGGTCCCAAAAACTGGTCTCAGTAGACTCAAGTTACTACCCTTAAACCTTAGTTTACGATATTCTTTAGTAGTGCTCTAGTTAATGTCTACTCTATAAAGAGTCTTTGTTGTGTCGTCAACGCTTTTATTGTCAACTTTGTGATCGAGTGTTGAAAAAGTGCACCTTCTTTTATAATTCTGCCTTAAGCACTTATTATGCTTTTCTTTTCTCGAGACGAGTTTATAATTTGTTTATTTTAAAGACGTTTAGTTATTTATTGTTATTGCGTCATCAAAAAATTACAAATAATATGTTTTTATAATTTATGAAATTAGCCATTATTGACCTTTTGCATTTTGAGAGATAATAAAGAGCTATGGCAGCTTCCCATAAATCATTTTAGTTAATCACCAAATTTAGCATCTATAAATGAAATATACCTTGTTTGATAGAAAATATATTGCTGATTCTAAAGGTAAAAAAAATCGTAACTATAGGAGGCCAGGTTTTTGAGTTATTATGCTTAGAAGTTTTATAGGATATGTCATTAATAACCATCTATTTAGTATATTGCTGTATCAAATAATAATTTATTGGTATATAAAACTGAAGGAGCTCGATAGCATAATACTATTTATGCCCACTAGTAAACATTATTAACGATTACGCAAGTTAAGCAACCCCAGGTGTGGGCACCACTTGGATTTGTCTTAAGCTCCTCTGTGCATAGAGAGACCAGTCTGTTATCATGACATACATAGATATCAGTCGTTAAAATCAGATGCTCTTATGCCGCTTTAAACATATGCTATCAATATTGACTATTTATTTACATACTGAACGTTTTTTCAAAGAAAAATAAAACACGACAGATTTCCCAAAAAATATATAGCTTATGTCACGTGAGGATTCCAACAATAGCCCACTCACCGAAATCGGTTCAGCCATTTAGAAGTTATGGCGGAATAAAGAAACTCGCATACATTTCATATTGCAATTCTCTGTGACATTTTGACGAAGCCTATTGCGGATAACCGTATGTATATTTTTAATTCATGGTGCATGAATAATTGAAATATGATTTATGATTATAAAAAAAAAACAATACTTATACTACTTTTTTGGGCAGTCGTGTAAAATAGTGAGCCGACGACGGTTTCTTAACGTGTTACTTACATAGGATTACCAAGGATAAAAAGATGTTTCAGGTTCCCTAATGTATGAAAAAGGTTTGGTTAATAGTAAAACCACAAGATTTCATTTAACAATATTTTATTATTCATCATAACTAGCACATCATATAAAAAGGCAGCTGGTGCAAAGATATTTTGTTGATGTCTAGCCCATCCCAAATACCAAACGATGATCATTACATGAGCGCAACATCCTAGCGTACGCCGACCAACGAGGCAACTACAGCAATATTCAGTAATTCCTATTCGTGCAGGTATATATTTTCAATCAAAACATAAACATAATATTGTTTCCGACTTAAGTGTCTTGATTTTATTCTACCTCTTATTAAAATAGCGTCATCACTGCCTCTGAGATTATATTCAGTAGTTTCTATATTATGTTCCCTACGGACTTCAGCTGCCGTGGCCACGACCACGAACACTCATTTTGGCTGTAGAAACCGGGTACAAAACAATATCCAAGAAACCGGGCAGTATCGGAATCCTTATGCACGCACAAGTCACAAAGAGGCAATATCACTGCTCTGTGATCAGAGTCCATAAACAGTTTGAGTCATATAACAAGAAGCGAAAACAGAGTCCAGTCAGAGCAATCCGGGTCAAAAAGAATACTAATAGCGAAAACACTCGGATTACAAACAAACAAGCGCGGGCGACAGCGAGATGATGTGAAAATAATCGAAATGTCAAATGTCATGTTCTATTTTTTTTATAGCTCTGAATGGCCATCTTTTAGCCAGCGCCCAGTTTTACTTTAAATGTCGAAAGAAGTTATTAATACTGTACTTTATTTAAAATCCGCATAGAAATAAACGTAACAAGCAAAAAATAGTATTATTAATATTAATTAACTATTTAAATCTCTTAATCTATAAAAAAACATTCATGGTTCTATCTTAGAAAAATAATTATTTACTCTGGCAACCTTGTGGCTTTCTGACAAACCAAAGAAATGGCCATTACGAAAAGCCGGCAATCAATTAACATAATAGCTATTTTTAATTTTATACTTTTTTACCTAGCCTTATCTAAATTAGACTAAAATATAGAAAATCGTATTAAAATATTTCATGAATTTTGGTTGTAATGAGTTTTTAAGATGCTTTTAGTGCACTGAACTAAAAATCTGCCATAGCTCTTTGATAATTTGACAGAATTACTATTTAAATTGCTTTAATGTCCATTAAGCTCAAATTACTGTAAAGAGGATAAATATTGATTAACTTGTAATATTATAATATAATTAATACAATAGATTGACGTTTACAATGTTTGTTTACTTTGCAGTGAAACCAATCAAGGGTTATTAGCATATGCCTCGATAATAATGTGCTAATTGTGATTAGTTCGACTAATCACTTCAATCAAGTTATTAAAGTTGCATGTCAGTTTAACATTTATCAAAATTTTAATCCGATATTGCGTGGATAGCATTAGGTATATAAAATATCTAGATGCCTGCATTAACATGTTTATTGCTTGAAACTCTGCTATTTACTATCAAATTACAGCTCGTATTTTACCTTTCAGGGATAAAATATTAATATATCTATATATCTGTATATATAAAATTCATGGGTTACTGACTGACAGACAGACAAGCTACAGCTAAAACTACCGGAAGGAAATGCTGAAATTTGGCATGTATGTCCCATGGAAAGTGTGGAGGTTCACTAAGACGGGATTGCCCGAAATTCTCACAAGGGAACGGGAAAACAGTTAAATTTAAAGTGCGGTCGTAGATGCGGGCATACTCTAGGCATAAAGTAGGTGCCTACGATATAAAAGGAACATACTATCAAATTTCATGTGTCAAGCTTTAGTAGTTTAGGCTCTATGAATACTCCTGATATAATATAATTACTAATCATAATATGTCAGTCAGTCTTTTATATATAAACCTATATCTCACGTGAAATATACCGCCAGGATAACAAGTAGAAAACATTATTTATAAATTGATTTAAGTCGCTACGATTGTAAACAGATAAGAAAATACAATATTATTGTACAAAACATTTTACTTTATACACACGTAATGATGGTATGTCAGTCAGTCAGTATAAATAATTGTAGATACATTGTATATAAATGGTCTGATACCAACGCTCAAAATACAAAAAAGAAATAAGAGTATTCACGATCCACAGCACATTGATTTTAAAGTTATAAATTTGCATTATCAATTTTAAAGTTAATAACGTGGTAGTAAAATTGTTCATTTCGTCAGCCTTGTCGTTAAAGTAGCTGTATTTAATTTAAATTTTAATACAGTACGCTGCATTTTTTCGATATTTATTTGGAAATTTGAGGTTACGTGAAAGATTTACAACGTGATGCAAATTTAAATACTGTACATGGGGAATGATAAATTGTAAGCTAATTTTATCAAACTATGTTATGTTATGCATATTGTAAACAAAAGCAAGTAAGTTACCACCTGGGAGAATACAACTCCAGAATATAATTTCTAAGGATTCAATATCAAGATTTTACTTTTTAAAATTCATTTAGGTTACATGGTAACACTTATGGAATATCAAAAACAAAACATATTATTTTCCATCAAATTTTAATAAAGGACGGGCCATCTAAAGTTGTGAGCTTCCAGTTATCCATAGTGTTCTTCAATCGGTAGACGTGACGTAAAAAAATATATTTTCTGGATGTTGCCACAGCATCCAGTGTCAATGTAGACTAGTCAATAGCGTAAGACTTGTTATTATAATATAGAGCAAAATAGAGTGCGCTAAAATATAAGTACACTTTATATTCCCTCCACTTTTGGGTTATTTTCTGCGAGATCTCCGAGGCACATGTACCGCAGGGCCCTTTATTTATGTCTTGGCAAACTCAATTAAAAGCCAATTTAGCTTAAGGGTTCCGGCAACAGCAACATACCGTTTATAAAATATTATTGGTTACTAATATTAAATACTTAACTTTAGGGATCAGGAAAAAATATGACTTTTGCTTGGCTATAGTAAATATTATAATTAAAGATACAAAGTAGAGTTTCTTAGGGCGATAACAGGTTTTGATTATTGTCACAATCGTTTCTTTTTCAATACATGAAAATCAAAATACCTAGACTAAATAAAAAAAATACATAATTAAAAAACAGGCAACATTGGACTTCGACAATCTATACACATAAATAAAATTGGAGTGTCTGTTTGAAATATTAAAATAACCGCTTTTTACTAAATGCATATGGATGTATACACTGTACATAATTATACCGAAATGTCAATTTTTTACCATTTTTGTCTGTCTGTCTGTGTGTTTTCGCTAATCTCTGGAACGACTGGACCGATTTTGACGTGACGTTCACTGGCGGATAGCTGATGTACCAAGGAGTAACTTAGGCTATAAATTAACCGGGTACGCGAAGTAGTTCCCTCAGGACGCGGATGAAACCGCGGGAAACAGCTAGGCATCTATAAAAATAATCAACATTAGTACCAACTTATAGTCATGGTAAAGTAAAGTTTTAAAAAAATATTGGCATTAAGTACTTAAATCTAATTTGAAAAATATTGTTGTTATAAATTGTAGAATATATTTAATATTATCGTTTTATATAGTACATAATGTAATATTCTTTCTGTTCTTCTTATATCCTATTCTATTTGAAACATTTTATTCCAACTGTATTAACATCTTATAACTCTATGAGCTGGTGTTGTACAAAATTTCAAATTACCTTCGTCTTATATATTTCAAACTCATTCATTTATGCACTTTTTATGTTGACGGTACAAGTCGAAAATAGTAGAAAAGTAAACGAGATAAATGTTATCAAATTTATCGTTTTCGGGGCTCTAAGAAACGTGTGCCTCGGGGATCGTACAATTATGAAATAAATATTTCAACATGAAAAATATGTATTGATACTGAAATACCTTTAGATAGACATAAAAAATACGTTTAACTTATTTGAAATTGCAGCATGCTACTAATAGTTTCAAGGGTATTATTTAAGATTTACTGTTTGCAACATTAAAATGCCGTTGCGACTGGAAAGTACTTACTTTGTCTTCTACTGCCTGCCCTGTTCCCATATTACTTCGGATCGGCGCAGAATGTCTTTCTCTTCCATACTCTTCTATCAGACGTCATCTCATCATTCACTCCCTTTTCTTCCATGTCAGCCTTCACACAATCCATCCATCCTTTCTTTGGTCTTCCTCTTGCCTTATATCCTTCAACTCTCATATTCACACCATTCTAGTCACATGATTTTCATCCTTCCTCATCACATGCCCATACCACGATAGACAATTTCCTTTCAGCTTTTCTTGCACCGGTGCAACTTTCAAACTTCCCCTTATAAACTCATTTCTAATTTTTTTCCATTCTTGTCACCCCACACATCCATCTCAATATCCTCATCTCTGCTACATGCAATCTTCTTTCATCCATCTTCACGCCCAGCATTCGAAACCATACAGTGCGACAGGCCTTATAGGGGATTAGTAAATTTTGCCCTTTAACCTAAGGGACATCCGTGGGTACTTACTTTGTACTACCCAAATATTACCTTCTAACAGAATAATAAAATAAAGTAATATACCTGAAATGTTGCACTCAAGTATCGTTTATGGGATACTCTTGTTTTAATTCTCTATGCAATAATCAAATTGTGTTTCATATTAACAGATGACAAAATTACGTTCACGTTTTATCAGTTGTACAAGTTTGGCCAGTGCTGTTACATCACTTGACATATTTATGTCAAGTGATGTAACAGCACTGGACAAACATACAATATAAATTATATAACAATATAAACAAATTATAATTATATTACAAATACACAATGGGTATGTATTTACCCATAGTTTTATCATTTATATTGTATAAATACGTCATTTAAAAATAACTTTCATTAAAATTATATATCCTCTTTAATAGATATATATTATCTTTACATATTATGTGACATATTTATGTCAAGTGATGTAACAGCACTGGACAAACATACAATATAAATTATATAACAATATAAACAAATTATAATTATATTACAAATAAACAATGGGTATTTACCCATAGTTTTATCATTTATATTGTATAAATACGTCATTTAAAAATAACTTTCATTAAAATTATATATCTTCTTTAATATATATATATTATCTTTAAAAGAAAAAACACATTTATATGTTTCTGTAAAAGCCCGAAGTACGGTAAATCTTACGATTTACCAGCATGAGTTGGTAAATGTCCGAATTTTTTGATAAAAAAAGAAATAAGTTGACGGAGCCCTGTTTCGCAGGGCTCCTATTTTTTGTATAAGAGTCACAAGAGAACCTAACATAACCTAACATAGTATATTTGGCAATTTAAAAAAAGAATTATCGTATATATGTTACTGTAAAAGCCTGTAAGGTTAGGTGAGACTGTAACTCAAGTAAGTAGGTTATGTTAGGTTCTCCTGTGACCCTCCCCCGTGGGATCTCCACCTTGTCGTGGTGGGCGGGCTTAATAATCGTGGCTTGGACACAAGCGGTGAAGCTAAGAGAGATCCCGGGAGTGGACGCTCCGCGTGGGCCTGGAGGGGCCTGCGCAGGACGCGTCCAAAGGTGCAGGTGCGGGGGACAGTTCTGTCTGTCCCTCGCAATCGGGCGCGGTCGCGGGAGGAGAGGCGTGTTGGTGTTGCGTTGCCGCGCTCCCTATCTCCCGCGACCAAATGGGGGCGCACCATTGTTGCATTGCGGTGGGCCCGCAGAGGAAGAGGAGATGCGGTGTTGCCAGGTTGCCGTCCTCCCTATCCTCTGCGGCCGCTGGGTGTTTTGGCAGCAGAGCCTAACACCTTCATCCACCGCCAAGGGGGTTTTGTTCGGGGCCAGATGGTCAGGCCATCTGGCGGGCCAATACCCGTCGGGGGGTAGCGACGTATGCTTTGGCGATACCCGACCCTCCGACACACGGGTACATGAGGAACACGGGTTTTTAGTCAGTAAGAGTCTGGCAGTGTCCTTCGCCCGGTTCTCTTGTGACCCTTAACCCAAAAAGTGTTTTTTTTTTTTAATGTGTACATTACCAACTCATGCTGGTAAATCTTAGGAATTATTGGTAAATCTTAAGATTTAGATTTTTTTTGGGCTTTTACAGTAAAATACAATATAGAACAAAATGTCCTTCATATTTAAAGTTTATCTGTGTTTTAACATCTATCACAAATAATATTTTGGATCGTGTGTAGATACCTGGGCTATTAAATAACTCTAGCAAAAATTGAGTTACGTTTAAAGGCCCACAAAGCGGAAGTGCCTATTGCCATCCAATGTGCATATTGTCCTAATTTAATTTTATTCTATTATTCTTAATTTATATTCTATCTTTTGGACATTTAGACATGCCCTATATATTTCTACGTATAATAATAATTTTATTTTAGATTTATTTTGTTGATGGCGCAAGAGGAAAAACCAATTAGAATTACTACCTACCTACTAAATAAAGAATTTAATCGCTGACTCCGAGAAAATCTTATAATAATCTTCAACTAAAAATGTCTTCGTAATAGGAAAAAATAACGAATTGACGCACGGTCACTCAAGAGGCACTTGTCCATCCACATTCGTCCGAAGCGCCCAAAGTACTTTAAGATTTAACAATGTATCAGAAGTGCGATCAAAGGTCAATGACGAGGTTTATTTACTGCGGAAATTTTATATAACACGGGTATAAATTGGATGGCCTACATACAATTCGTGTTATAGTTATGTATATTGTACAAGAACAATGTATAATGTGTTGTCGCCAGATTCCCAAGAACAATTTATTATTTACTGGATTCTGCCCGCGGCTTCCTCCACATAGGGGTTAATTATTTGAACAAAATAAACCCATTTTCTATTCCAATGTATAAACTATATTATTGCAAAGTTATATCAAAATCCATTCGTAGTTTTTGCGTGAAACAGTAACAAACATCAATCAAAAACTTTTCCTTTTATGATTTTAGAAGATTTCTAAGAAAGCTTTCGCGCTAGATGTATCTAATTTCTGTATTCCGTTGGTAGCTTTAACCCTAAACCGCGGTAGGATGATTTATATGGTTTTAACCCGTATAAAAATACAAACCCATATATTTCTAGCAGGAATACCCAACTTTTCCTTTTAAGTATTCACGGTGTTGCGTTCCTCCTTGATCCTTTTCAGGCTCTTGGAGCATAAAAACCCTTTGTTTAAGTTGTAACGGTACACGGAACAAATTTACAACATCTCACAGTTTTAGTAATGTACGGAACATTTTTATATCCTTAACCGGGTTTTGTCTCTAATTGTCATATTTAATTGTTTTATTTCTGGTAAACCATTGCCGGTAAAATATTCAGTCCACATTAGTAATTTCGCAGCTGATTATAAAGATTAAACAACATCGTAATATGAAAATTGAATTACAACCATTAAGGTCTCTGTTGAGTTTGTACCTTTTATTTACAAGGTGGAAAATCCCTTCGGGTGTCCGACTCTTGTTGAAATTTGCCGGAGTATGGTGATGTTACCGCTGAAGACCACCCCGACTGCCAAACAAAGACCCTACGGGGAGAAGACGGAGTACAGGAGCAATCCAGTCTTAGAGCTCTCCGCCGCCCTTTACCTAGAATTCGGCTGAGTATCTAAGTGTCTGAAGCACTGATAGTATAAACTATAACTAAATGATTTTTTATTTTAGTGTGTATGTCTCTGGCACCGTAGTTCCTTAACAAAAGGATCATTTATGATGCGGTTAATTGTTTGTAAGCTGACATAGAAGCCAGAAACCATTATGGTCATATGTTTAGTATAGTATTTGGCTTCTGTTTATGAAAATATATGTCGCGGATTACTTTAATTAATTTTAATTTTATTTTATAGCACAGTCATAGTGTTGTAACTGTCTATGACCTATGATTCGTACTTCAAATAGGGCTTTTTAGGGCGCCAATTACAAAATCTTCCAGATAAATAAAAAAGTGGAACGCAATTTGTATGACAATCTGCCAATTAATTTTATCGGACCATCGTGAAACTGTCCTTTTGTCGTATAATCGCCGTAGAAAATGGTATCAATAACATTTAATGTTGGCGTTTCTTATGTAACCAAAGCAGGCAAACTGCAGGTCGTTTACTCAATTCAACGCCAATGTGCCAAATAACCTCTCAGATTGCTATCGGTAGCTAGTTTCCCTCTGTTTTTAATTCGCTGAGTACGTGGCAATTTTCCTTGAAAACTATATAAGTTGGTAGAATTTTCATATCGAACAAACGGTATCATTCGACGTATGACGTAAATTTTGATACATATATGGTTCGGTGTAAGGCGTAGACTAGTATTTTAAATGGATAATTATCAAAATATGATTTTATTTTAACTTTTACAAGACAGCTCCACACGGTAGGCAGAAAAAACACCAATACTCGAAACAACAAGTTGTGGATGACATAATGTGTGGGATCGGGCCTACAACACGTAGCACATTGCTAAACAGTGAGACAACTTCAACTTGAACCACTATGTCAAATTATAATTATTGCTTTCAGACTTTAAATGTGACTCGTAATCAATATTAGATACAGTGAAATTTTGTTTAAAGACATTGCGATCAGCGCATACAAAAAAAAATATGTAAGTACATAAACATAATTATAACACACAATTATCTTTTTATAAAATAATTGGTAATTCGACCCGTCGCAATCTTAAATATTAACAAAATCTTAACATAATTTTATTAATCGAAGTTCTGCACTGGAGATGCTAATGCATTTTGAATAAATATATATTCAGAAATTAATAAAAGAAAACTGGACAGAGATTTCAAACAACAGAGATTTATGGACATCCAGTGGATAGGCCTTTGTCCAGCAGTACACTATATGATATAAAAAAGAAATGACACACAACACATGTTTAAAATTATCATTAATTTTGGTATATCCAAGATTCATGCCATTTATGAATATTAATCAACTCTTAAAGAAAAAAATAAGCAGGTCATTGATCAGTCAGTCCCCCCGTGGGATCTCCACCTTGTCGTGGTGGGGGGGCTCAGTAACCGTGGATTGGTTACCCGCGGTGAAGCTAAGAGGGATCCAGGAGGGGACGCTCCGCGTGGGCTTGACGGGGCCTGCGCAGGATGCGTCCAACGGTGCAGGTGCGGGGGACAGTTTTGTCTGTCCCTCGCAGTCGGGCGTGGTCGCGGGAGGAGAGGCGTGTCGGTGTTGAGTTGCCGCCCGCCCTATCTCCCGCGACCAAATGGGGGCGCACCATTCGATGCGTCGCGGTGGGGCCGCAGAGGAAGAGGAGATGCGGTGTTGCGTTGCCGTCCTCCCTATCCTCTGCGGCCGCTTGGTGTTTTGGCGGCGGAGCCCAACACCATCATCCGCCGCCAAGGGGGTTTTGTTCGGGGCCCGCCGGACCATCTGGCGGGCCAATACCCGTCGGGGGGTTGCGACGTATGCTTGGGCGAAACCCGACCCTCCGACACACGGGTACATGGCCTCATGTACCCGTGGTTACATCGGTTGGTTTTTAGTCAGTAAGAGTCTGACAGTCCCCTTCGTCCTTCCCCCAGGGCGTAGGGACTCCATGAGGATTTTCCAACCCAACACCAAAAAAAAAAAATAAAAAAAAAAAGGTCATTGAGCAGTTCAATGAATTTATGTGCATAAATTTAAGCAATTGCTTATTATCATAAATTAGTAATAATATTTGCAAATTAGGCCTTAAAAGGTAAAAAGCCCTATGTTCTGACCTTCTATGAGAGAAAGCGATGACTTTTACTTCCGATATCCACCGTTACGACAAATTCGCATATAGAATACAACTTATGTCAACAATATAATAATATTAAGTCTTATAATTAAATTTTATTAAAATATATACAAGACAGGCAAATTAAAAATTACATTTAGAAGGCATCATGAATCGCAGTGTATTGGAAGCGTCAGAAGACTGGCAGCATTGCATTGCCTCGTTGTATGACTATGCTTATCTTTAGTGCCAAATACATGCATCTGGTCCCACAAGGTGTCGAGCAGTCTCTTTGCGTGCTGTCTAAAAGGGATCCCACACTTGAACGCCATGGCCCCAACATTTCGATCCAAACGGCTCATAGAATTTCCTAATTGATTAACATTAATTGTGCCGTTTGATGGTCTCCACTGAAGCAGCAGCAGTCTTCGCTGTCCTGGGAATATAAGAGGGCGCCAGGGAATCGACACACATCGCATCGCACCAAAGGCTTACTCAGCTTCCACGGAAGTAAAGTCATCCCGTGTGATCTTTTGCCATAGTCGTGTGCCCTCCTCATGCCAGGTTCAAGTTGGGCTGGAGCGCCAGCGGTGACAAGAGCACCGCGCAGTATGTTATTGAGGTTGGCGTGTCGTGAAATACTGTCGACAGCTTCTCCACGGTGTTATCAATGCAGAGAGACACATAACGCGCCTAAATAACGGCATGAAGCAAAGCGAAAGGTCGTATGATGTCACAAGGTACCTGTCATACCTATATTGGACGATGGCAGTGGCCGGAAGCTAGAGGCCTGATTCCCATTCTCCCACAGCCAGCAGTCAAGCACGCTCTGCAGTGTTACGGTGATTACGTATTTGAAGTAAATGTTTTTATCTGTTGATACTAATCTGTAGTCCTCAATAGGCCTTAATCTCGAAAGTGTCAGTAGAAATAATGGAGCAATTTAGATATATCCAGGAAAAAGTTGTTGTATTCGACTATAAGGTAGATAAGATGGTTTGAAGTTATATAAATCAGTAAACAAATTATGTTTGTAGTCTGCTTCAACGACTTAAAATAAAAACCCAATAGGAAGTCTTATGAACTTTTCGCCTAGAAATAATTATTGTATAATACCAGTGCATGCTAAATCCATAATAAAGATTATTGATATAAATATGAATCAATATTTGAGTTTGTTCAAATTTTATGCGCAGTCATGCTTGAATTAGTGCATCCACATTGTAGTAACTTTTCGTTGAGTACAACATTTTATAACAAAACAGTCGAAGTATCTTCATACGAGTAGAATGTTGCTAAAACTTATTGAAAATTTTGCCAAGTTTCTAAATGTTGCCCATCAAAAGTAACTGTGGTGTGGGCCAATTGCTTGCACGAAGTTGGTACCGATATAGTAACGAATCTACTGTGCATTGCAATTTATTTTAACTTGAATTGAACCCTAAGAAAGTGTGAATCGATATTCTTTTTTAATATTATTTTTCTGTAGCAAGTATATTAGTGTGCGAATCGACAACTCCGTGGTTCATTCCGTTCATATAAGCTACAGCCAAAACTATAAAGCCACGACCAAACCAACGCGTTCAGCTCGCATCCGCGGTGGCGCGCGCGGTGGCGATCAGATGTTGTGTACAAACTTAAGCCAGGGTCAAACCAACGCATTCAGCTCGCGTCCGCGGTGGCGTGCGCGGTGGCGATTATTGCGCGTGCAAATGTTGTGCACACTGTCGCGTTCGTTCAGGCGTTCACCAGGCTGTAGTCGCGTCACTAAAATGCTGTCTGATACATGATACAGATAGTGAAATTGAAGAAGTTTTACTTCTGTCTGCTATTATATACGAAGATGTATAGATGAAGAGGAACAAAAAGTGAACTTGAGGTGGGTATGATAATTATACAGTGCCAGTGAAGTAAATACCTACCATCATTCGATAACGCCTTATCAGAATGAGACGTATCATACAACAATGGGTATTTGTGGAATTAATTTATAATTTCTTCCGTTTCCACCATACTTAAAATCTACAAAAACATAGTTTCCTCAACAAATAATAGCTGCGTGCAGCGTCCTAACGCAACAAGCGCGATCTGATCGCCACCGCCGCGTGCAGACGCTGCACCGGAAGCCGCGTGCAATCCGAGGACGCGTAGATGTGAACACCGCGCTATAAGTTCGTACACAACATCTGATTGCCACCGCGCACGCCACCGTGGACGCAAGCTGAACGCGTTGGTTTGATCCTGGCTTTATAGCGACGTGTTCACATCTACGCGTCCTCTGATTGGACGCGGCGTCCGGTGCAGCGTCTGCACGCGGCGGTGGCGATCAGATCGCGCTTGTTACGTTAGGACGCTGCACGGAGCTATTATTTGTTGTAGAAACTGTGTTTTTGTAGATTTTAAGTATGGTGGAAACGGAAGAAATTATAAATGAGGTCTGCCTTCTCATTGTTGTATGATACGTCTCATTCTGATTACAAGAATAATAGAAAAAAAAACCCGACTGCGTAAAAACTAATTTTAAAAAGTACGTGAAAATATTAACTTAAATAAAAACTAAAAAGAAAGAAACAAGCCCAGTAGTTTAGAATTCTGTTAAGTAATACTAAATAATAACACAATTGAAATAGTTTTATAATCGATACACACATAAAACAAATCATAAATTCTAATGCAGAACAGAACGACTCACAGTCGGGGCCCCTTGGGAAGATTTGATTGGTAAAATTTGAATGGGCCCCGACTGTGAGTCGTTCTGTTCTGAATTAGAATTTATGACTTGTTTTATGTGTGTATCGATTATAAAATTATTTAAATTCCCTTTCTCTGGTTTAGTTTTTACTGTGTATCTAAACTCTTGCTTTTCTGAAATAATAATAATAAGGTGTTATCGAATTATGGTAGGTATTTACTTCACTGGTACAGTATATCATACCCACCTCAAGTTCACTTCTTGTTCCTCTTCGTCCTCAATAATAGCAGAGAGAAGTAAAACTTTTTCAATTTCACTATCTGTATCAGACAGCATTTTAGTGACGTGCAAACAGCCTGGTGAACGCCTGAACGAACGCGACAGTGTGCACAACTTTTGCACGCGCAATAATCGCCACCGCGAACGCCACCGCGGACGCGAGTTGAACGCGTTGGTTTGGTCATGGCTTTAATTTTGATGTTGTGGGCGCACACTTTTATTTGGCAATGTCATATTTGTCACTCATTTCATTCAAAAACGTCAGTTTTTCGAACCGGCACCCTAACGGTACTAGTAAACAGTAAAAAAACAATCCCTGTTTATATATGTTTAACTTGTAACAATTGGTTTTTCGATCACTGGTTATATCATTGTCGGCGAACTTGAATGGCGCTGATACACTTGAGCATTCACCTTTAATGAGTATTCGTGCGAATGTTATAAAACAGAAAAACAAAAGAGGGGGTTTTAGCGAGCATTAGAGCGTTTTCAGATTAGCGTTTTATACGCGCGTATAAGTTCGTTTTTGGAAGTGCATATATGCGCGTATAGGCGCGCCTTTTGGCACACGCGCAACTTGTACGAGCGTTGACGCGCTTCTAAGCTTGTATAACCACGAGCCGTCAGAATCCATGTTGACACTGACAAGACGTCACTACCATTTCGGGCGAACACGCCCGTTTACGTAAGTCTGGTTTTTGGAAGCGCGTAATGTAGCGCGCGTGTAAGCGCGTATGCTGAAACGACCGTATACGCGCAGAAAAATACGCTAATCTGAAACCATCCTTACAAACATTCTGGCGAGCCTTAGAATGTAGAAAATACATAGAAACCGCGCTACAATGGCGGTTGAGTCCAATTTACTTACTTCACTTTGACTTATGATTTTTATCTAATGTAAGAGAAAGATAAATATACAAATAACGTTTTGAATCTTCGTAGTTTATCACTAATTTGAATTTGACTAGTGATCGGCTTACTTAAAATGGATATCGATTATGTTTACAATAAATCCTAAGATTTGGTTTACTCAGAATTAATTTCAATAGAATGTTGATAAATCCTTGATATAGATGAATGAATTCGAATGTAAGTCATTTGTCTGACTTGGGTGATATTAAACCTGTTCAAATAAGATCTTCATTTTATTATTTAGAAACGTCATTTATTTATGTATCTTACTTTTACTCTAGAAAAAATTTGTAAGTCACACTGTAACGTAATACTACACGTATTGCGTTATAATATCTCGCAGGCGCTTAACGCCAGCTTAGCCAGACATCGTCCGCAATATTACCAAATATGGTCATATTCACTAGCCAAAGGCAGTTGTGAGTCATAGGTTTATGCCTATATAAGATGGGTGCGCGTTGTAGAATGGTCACTTTCCCTAGACATCGGAACGCTGCCGCTACACCTCGCGATTATTCTACATTCTACTTCCTATCTACTGTCCCGCTGGGGGTAAGCATATTCTAGTTGTCTGTGTGCCTATATGTTCTGTCTGTAGTATCTGTGTCTCCTAAGCATAACAGCCGATCTAGGGACAGCCTGTTCCTGACCGGTTGTTGTGTATTCTCTATGCTGTTTCCAGTTCTTCCTACGGGCTCACTGCAACTGACGTTCTTCCTACGGGCTCACTGCACCTGACGTTCTTCCTACGGGCTACGTTCTTCCTACGGGCTCACTGCACCTGACGTTCTTCCTACGGGCTACGAGCCACGAGCTGCTGGCGCCGTGCCGCTACTAGCCAGCTGCCACCCAAGCCTCCGTTCCAGCCTACGGGCTCCTACAGCCAGGCCACGGACGTCTGAGCCTGACCACTCGGCCCACATCGGCTGCACCGCCTGAGACCCGCTCAGCCTGAACATTGACCACAGAGCTGCCTGCGCAGCGCACCTCGGCCAGCTCATCGGCGACACTACGAGCAGCTACCCTGCGAGCGTCGGAGAGCAGCAGGAGTCTACACTCCAGCCAGCTCAGGCCAGTGCTTACCTAGTTCGGTCATACTGTATGTAAGCGGTAGTGAGACATAATAAAGAACCTGTTCAGCCTAGCAGTGTTTCTCTCGAACCCCGACATCCTACCTGAGATCCTCCGTCTCAGTGGCGCCCAACTCTATTTGTCTCACTTCCAATTACTGCAGTTGTTCTTGTTTAGGAGGTCAGTCTTGTAAACGAGGAGGTGCAGACATCAGCGAACCGGTACGTACTATCTAACTTGTGTGTATCTGTGTATTGCTGTCTATCTTTAATTTCTATTCTTGTATACCTATTATGTGTTATCTTACTATTGTCTTATTCAAATTTCAACTGCCGATTCCCTACGTAACTGTTCGCAATTTGAAATAACCGTTTTTTATTTTTGCAAGTCACTATCTATTGTCTACATTTTTACACCGAATCGTCGTAGTTTCTTTGTAAAGCAGAACTATTGCACACAGAGGGCTGTAATATACTTACGTTCTTTTCTATCATACTTATTTTATATCATCATGAGCACTAACCCTATCAAGTACTTCCTACTTAATAAAAATGAATTGGCCTACGAGGTCGCTATTCACGGAGAGGAGCCGGCTACCTCTGTTTTAGGTTTACGGAAGCAGCTACCTAAACTACTCGAGCTGATTCCGAATGACGAAATCCTAGAGTCAGGCCTAGACATAGCAGACGACTTCAAGGGAGCTAGCCTGTCAGTTACCGATTTAGATTCGCGAATCTCTTCCCTTAAGGAACTATACGACCACAACTTGGCGAAGCGAACTGCGGCTTTGCACAACCAGGTCTACCACAGATTGGGCAGATTAGACAAATCCGAACCTAAATACGGCAAGAAAATATCCGACCTGACTGAACGCTTTCGGATGCTGTCGGCAGAGCTATCTAAGATAGAACACTCGAATGTTCCGTCGGCGGAAGTCGGAGTCACGATGACTTGCACAGATTCAACCCCTGCACAGGCAGCGTCGACTCCGGTAACTGTCCACTGTGAGCATTTGAGGGTTGGCGAACTATCGAAACTCAAATTCGACGGAACAGGCTGCGTTCGCGAATTTCTACAACGCGTGACGGAATTTAGGACGGTTAGAAATCTACCTACCAATAGATTATTCGATTACGCGTCCGAAATTTTTACGGGTAATGCGTTACACTGGTTTCGCGGTGTTAAAGATTCCATTTCTACATGGGACGAACTAGCTAGTAAACTCACAGCTGATTTTACACCGTACGACTATGATTATAAACTTTTAGCCGAGATTCGTAATCGTACTCAAGGGCAAACTGAAGGTATAATCATCTATTTATCAATTATGTTCCAACTTTTTGCGCGATTGTCACCGAACACGGTACTAACCGAACATGAAAAACTAAATATATTGCTTCACAATATTAGACCGTGTTATTCTACAGTACTAGCTTCATGTACTACGGCTATAGACACTATAGACACTCTAAAAACACTGTGTCTAAACTATGAGAGCTTCCAGTATTTAAGTGCACAATTTCACGAACCTAGTTACCGTACGTCTAACACAGTAGCACCTGATTTAGCTTACATACATAAAAAGGACACGCACGGTCACTATAATAATTCACAGTACTATAAACCGTCTAAACTAAAAAACTACGCTTCTGTCGCATCTATAAATGTCGAACCGAACGAAACACCTGTGCCTAACCCACAACACTATAATGTCAACATGATATCTAAATCAGCTGTTCCTACAAAAATAACTAATAAGAGGTCTGTTTTTTGCCCGCGATGTCGTTCAACTGATCACTCACTAGGGACGTGCAAGCGAGAACGTTATCCGATATGTTTTAAGTGTGGTCTTAGGGATGTCACGTTCGTAAATTGTCCTTACTGTAAAAATAAATCTTTTTCAAAAAACTAATTTACTCGGATCGTAGTTCGTCAAATAAGATGACAAACCCTACCGTTTGTACATCTTCTAAACCTAAATATTTTGACAAAGAAGACTGGAAAAATTGGCTGAACACTCTAAAAGTGTATTTTTCCAGTTATTCTGTGGCTGCGATCCGTGATCAAAAACCTAATACTGATTTTCGACCCTATGTTAATGTAACCATTAAGAATCTACCCCTTACTGGGTTACTTGACTCAGGTTCTGCCGTGACTATATTGGGCAATAATTCTCATATAAAAATTATTTCTCAAACTAATCTCCCTTTGAATAAGTGTGACAACCCTACTATATTTTTTCGATCGGCGGGTGGTCATCGTTTGACACCGATCGGCTATATCAACCTACCCACCACTTTTAAAAATAAAACTTGTTATTTAAAAGCGTACGTAATTCCAGAAGTTACTAGTTCGTTAATTTTAGGTATTGACTTCTGGAAAAGATTTAAATTGTTACCAAACTATATTAACTCTGTTTCTTTATCTAATAATTACTCTCGTAGTAATTCCTTGCCTAATAAAGTTAATGCTACCGTGTCAGCTATTGATACTAACACTGATAACGAGACTACTATAACCTCGGATCAGTGGTATACTACAATCTACAATGGCTGTAAAAACTCACCTACATCTTTCCCTAATTATTCTATGAGGAATGATAAATTGTACAGATATATGGTATCTAAATGTACATTGCGTAAAGTATTCGATTGGAGAGAGGTCCTACATACCTCGGATAGAACTACGGCCATTAAAGAATACCATTCGGAACTCGCTGCGGGTCATTTAGGTATTTTTAAAACGTATAAACGTTTAGCGCAGCGTTATTATTGGCCTGGTATGCACGCTGACATTATTAAGTTTATATCTTCGTGTGATACTTGCGTCGCACGTAAACACCAAAACAATGGTACTTTATATACACACACATACAACTTACGTCGTAAACCGGCTGGGTTTAACGTGGGTGATACTGTGTGGAAAAGAACCTACGACAAATCATTTGGCAAAAAACTAGCTCCTAAGTTTACCAAGTGTACTATTATTGCTAAAAAGTCACCACTAGTATACAAATTAGCGGATTCGTCGGGTAAATCTATTGGCAGTTGGCACATTAAAGATTTAAAACTAATTAACTACACTGATTCCTAATCTAACTAGATTCTTTCATTGTACCTACCTGCAGTTTGAGTTTCATAGTCACTATCTACTTAGCACTGTCTACAGAAGTTCGGAGGACTTAGTTAGACGGATTTTTCTTGTCTAGACACGAAAAATCCTGCTGTATAGAGCGGGGTATTGTAACGTAATACTACACGTATTGCGTTATAATATCTCGCAGGCACTTAACGCCAGCTTAGCCAGACATCGTCCGCAATATTACCAAATATGGTCATATTCACTAGCCAAAGGCAGTTGTGAGTCATAGGTTTATGCCTATATAAGATGGGTGCGCGTTGTAGAATGGTCACTTTCCCTAGACATCGGAACGCTGCCGCTACACCTCGCGATTATTCTACATTCTACTTCCTATCTATTGTCCCGCTGGGGGTAAGCATATTCTAGTTGTCTGTGTGCCTATATGTTCTGTCTGTAGTATCTGTTCCTGACCGGTTGTTGTGTATTCTCTATGCTGTTTCCAGTTCTTCCTACGGCTCACTGCACCTGACGTTCTTCCTACGGGCTCACTGCACCTGACGTTCTTCCTACGGGCTACGTTCTTCCTACGGGCTCACTGCACCTGACGTTCTTCCTACGGGCTACGAGCCACGAGCTGCTAGCGCCGTGCCGCTACTAGCCAGCTGCCACCCAAGCCTGCGTTCCAGCCTACGAGCTCCTACAGCCAGGCCACGGACGCCTGAGCCTGACCACTCGGCCCACATCGGCTGCACCGCCTGAGACCCGCTCAGCCTGAACATCGACCACAGAGCTGCCTGCGCAGCGCACCTCGGCCAGCTCATCGGCGACCCTACGAGCAGCTACCCTGCGAGCGTCGGAGAGCAGCAGGAGTCTACACTCCAGCCAGCTCAGGCCAGTGCTTACCTAGTTCGGTCATACTGTATGTAAGCGGTAGTGAGACATAATAAAGAACCTGTTCAGCCTAGCAGTGTTTCTCTCGGACCCCGACATCCTACCTGAGATCCTCCGTCTCAACACTGAAGTAAATATATTGAGTAAAACTGCTGTTGTAGTGCAGTTTCTAACTTTTATCTATATTAGAAGGATTAGAGAGTTCGTTAGAAAGATCGTGAAATTGTTCGTAGGGACAAGCGTACAAGTGAATGCTCAGGTGTTGATACACCTACACTACATGATATTTGTCTTATGGTGCTGATGCACCATAAGACAAATATGATGTAACAAAGTTTTTGTTTTCTTTGCTATAAATAATATATTAACATAACACAAAATATTAACATATTCATACAATTACGGTTCATTGAGTGAAAATGCCAGCATGTACGCTAGATGTGGCGACAACTGTGGTAGTATCATACCAGTCTGCCAACAGGAATTCATTGTTTTGATCAATAAACTGTTGTTTCGAGTCTGGGTGTTCATTGTGTCCGTTAGTTGCATGTTTGTAAAGTCCCCTGCGACACAGGATTAATTACTAGTGCAGGCGTTGACAAAAAAAAACGGTCAGACATGCGGGCAGGCGTGCTGTTGGGGGGCCTCCTATCCTAAACGGATTTCTTGATTGGAGTGGAGGAACGTGCCTTCAGGTCCACCTCATAATATGAGCTTCACATATTTCAGAGGGTGTGCTCTGGGGCTTTCCATCTAAACACTTCGAAACTACGCGACTGCCAAAGATACCTGATTAAACTGAAAGTATGAATGAATTCAATGAATCACAAAATTTAAAAGGAATAAGATTGTTAGTAATTTTAAGCAGCAAAACAGCACCATTTGTAGACCTAAATATAACCTTTTTTTAAATAGCCCGTTACCTTACTCCTTTCCGTTTGTTTCAAAAGCATTTCACGCCAACGAGGTACATTTACACTGAGTCACAGTATTAGATTGCAGCACGGCTATCTCACTAAGGCTCTTAGCACTTGCGAGTCAGAATAAACAGCTATTGTTCTAGAGATTTGTGTATAACACACAAACAATAATGGCAATGTAAGCAAAACACAAGTATGAATAGTGTCGCTTTTGGCTTATTATTCTTCACCAGTTAAATGTTATTGCTGAAGTTTATGCACGAACTTCAACTTCATTGAATTTCTACTTTAAAAGCATTCATTTATTTGGCTCTTGGTCTCCCACTTTTACACCGTTCAACAGCAGTTTTTTGAAGACAACGAGTTTTTGACACTGTGAAGACCCGGGAAAAGTTAAAATGTCTAGAAACTCGTTACGAACTTAATCCTACTAAAATTATAAATGTGAAAGTTTGTGAAGATGGATGGATGGGTGGATGTTTGTTACTCTTTCACGCAAAAACTACTGAACGGATTTGGATGAAACTTTACAGTAATATAGTTTATACATCAGAATAACACATAGGCTACAATTTATAAAAATAATGTATAATGTTGCCATACTATAAGGAAAAGTATCAACTAAGTCGGCGAAAATCCTGTATTATCTTTATTTGTTTGCTTGGGTCAAATTTAGTAATTGGAATTTTACCCCCTTCCTGATGATTAATCTGATATTTGGTATACACTCATATTGTCATCGAGATTAAAAGATAATATTTAAATGATTGTAAATCCAAGATGGCCACCGATACAAAATGGCGAATCACATATTACTTCACAACAACCTCAATATGGGTATCAAATGAAAGGGTTTGATTGGTAGAATGGAGCTCACTATGAAAAATCTAAGATGGCCGCTGACACAAAATGGCGTCTTATTTATTTTCCACAAATACCTCGATATGGGTATCAAATGAAAGGGCTTGATTCGTAGAATAGAGTTCACTATGAAAAATCCAAGATGGCTGTCGCAGCAAAATGGCTGATTACATATTTTGAATATTTTCCACAAATAACTCAATATGGATAACAAATGAAAGGGTTTGATTGGTAGAATGCAGCTCACTATGAAAAATCCAAGATGGCCGCTGCCACAAAATGGCGAATTACTTATTTTCCACAAATACCTCAATATGGGTATCAAATGAAAGGGCTTGATTTGTAGAATAGAGCTCACTATGAAAAATCCAAGATGGCTGTCGCCGCAAAATGGCGTATTACATATTTTCCACAAATAACTCAATATGGGTATCGAATGAAAGGGCTTGATTGGCAGAATAGGGCTCACTATGAAAAATCCAAGATGGCTGCCGTCACAAACTGGCGGATTACATATTTCCACAAATACCTCAATATGGGTATCTAATGAAAGGGTTTGATTGGTAGAATGGAGTTCACTATGAAAAATCTAAGATTGCCGCCGCTACAAAAAGGTGAATTACTTATTTTCCACAAATACCTCAATATGGGTATCAAATGAAAGAGCTTGATTCGTAGAATAGAGCTCACTATGAAAAATCCAAGATGGCTGTCGCCGCAAAATGGCGGATTACATTTTTTCCACAAATAACTCAATATGGGTATCGAATGAAAGGGTTTGATAGGTAGAATGGAGCTCACTATGAAAAATCCAAGATGGCCGCTGCCACAAAAGGGCGGAATATTTATTTTCCAATAATACCTCAATTTGGGTATCTAATGAAAGGGCTTGATTCGTAGAATAGAGCTCACTATGAAAAATCCAGGATGGCTGTCGCCGCAAAATGGCGGATTACATATTTTCCACAAATAACTCAATATGGGTATCGAATGAAAGGACTTGATTGGTAGAATAGGGCTCACTATATAAAATCCAAGATGGCTGCCGCCACAAACTGGCGGATTACATATTTCCACATATACCTCAATATGGGTATCTAATGAAAGTGTTTGATTGGTAGAATGGAGCTCACTATGAAAAATCCAAGATGGCCGCCACCACAAAAAGGTGAATTACTTATTTTCCACAAATACCTCAATACGGGTATTTAATTGAAGGGCTTGATTCGTAGAATAGAGCTCACTATGAAAAATCGAAGATGGCTGCCGCCGCAAAATGGCGTATTACATTTTCCCACAAATAACTCAATATGGGTATCGAATGAAAGGGCATGATTGGTAGAATAGGGCTCACTATGCAAAATCTAAGATGGTTTTCGCCATAAAATGGCGGATGACATATTTTCCACAAATACCCCAATATGGGTATCAAATGAAAGGGCTTGATTGGCAGAATAGAGCTTACAATATAATTGACCTAAGCGCAGCGTTATTAAAAGCGCGAGAGTATGAGTTGGTGCGCTGAAGCGCAGTGGGGAGGAGGGGCGGTCTGATTTTGTACTTTCTGGTAATGCTTTCAGTTTTTATTTTTGCTGCTATTCTATTCAGTAGGTATATAAGCTCTTCAATAACTTTAATAATATACACTACATATTAATCTTTACCTGAAGTTTGACGACTATAAAAACAAAAGTAATTTTAAGTACTTATTATCTGTTTATAATATATGTATGCGACACGGCTAATGTGCAGATCCGTTTGTAATGAAATTTGATATGGATAGCCTGAAACCTGGGGAAGTACAAAGGCTACTCTTTATTAAAATTTCATGCGGGCGAAGCCGCGGGCGAAAGCTAGTCTGAAATAATTATGTAATATAAATTACTAAGAAAACTTTTGAATCAAAATCGCAATTATATTCTCGATCAAAATAAGCCCACATCAAAATTATTACTCGTAACAAATGACTGCGGGAAACTGTGTGATTGGAGCGCTGCACGCCTTTATGAACGATCAGACTGTGCCGAAAGAGGCGCGACTGGCGGTTCATAATGGTGTACTTGTGCCCACGCTGATGTATGGTAGTGACTGTTGGGTATGGCAGATAAAGCATTGTAACGTGTGTCCGGTACCTACCGAATATGCGTCATAATATCGTCCATACGCTCGGCCAATCAGAGAAGGCCATCGTCCGTGCTCGTGGAGTTTGCCTTATATAGTAATACACCGAAACCCAATCTGATGGAGAGCTCTATAGTAGTATATAAAGTAAAAAGTAGTAAAAAGTATATAAAGTATGAAGTAGTATATAAAGGGGCCGACAGAGAGGCCGGCGCCGCTACTCTATCGTCACTCTGCCCGAACGACGTGCTACGTCTACGTCTCGTCTTGAGCAATTAATTTTACAAAGTCTTTAAGCCGTACGTGTATCCTTGTCCCAGCTGTGGGTAAGTTACTACATTTACTGCGTTAGAGTACTGCCCATCTCTCTACCTGCTAGCTGAGGCCGGCTGGCGCCGCCTGCCTGACTCTATTGGTTGTAGCTTTTCTAATGCTGCTTCCCTTTAGGTTCCAGGTCCACCTTGAGGCTCCGGGCTACGCTACACTGCTACTCTACGCTACAATAACTCTATTCTTCCGCCTCCTCTTCACTTCAACTGCACCGTCTTCGACGACACTTCTACCGACGAGTCTGGCCCTACCCCAGCTCATCGCGCACACAGCACCAGCGCCTACCCGCTGAAGCCAACGGTCTGCGAGGATCTACCCCTCTACGCGCAGCCCTTCGAGCAGCCTACCCTGCACACTACCGGAGGGAACAGTGTGGGAGACTGCAGCCCTTAGTGTTCAGGCCAGTGTCGTGTTGTTGGTCGGTCATACTCGTGCATAGAAATGAGACAATACTAGGCAATAAACGTATAGAACTTTGTCCATCGTTTCATTCTAGAACCCGTTACAGCACAAAAGCAGAATTAACGCAGTTGAGATGCGATCACTGCGTAGTATGTGTGGGGTGAGACTGATTGATAGAATTCCGAATGCAGTAATACGAGAGCGATGTGGCCTGAAAGAAGATGTTGTGACAAGAATTGAGAAAGGAATGCTGAGATGGTCTGGACACGTGGGGCGAATGAATGAAGAAAGAATGACGCACCAAATATATGAGGCAAACGTGCATGGGCAAGCCGGTCGCGGCCAACTTCGTAAGATATTCGTCGACCAAATTGGTGACGTTCTGAAAAACGGCAAGGTCCGAAGCACCTGGCAAAGGCGAGCATGTATGAAAAGAGTAATGAAAGATGTAGAGGAAGCGCGTGAGGTTTGTCAGGATAGAAGCAAGTGACGTTCCGTTGTCTCTGCCTACCCCGACGGGTAAAAGGCGTGAGTTATGTATGTATGCATGTAACAAATTTGCCTCGTCTATCGAAATACAATTAAAAATTAGATTATTAAATCTTACAAAAATACTAGATCGATACTGATGAACAAAACATAAACATTGAAAAATAAACAGCCGCTCAAAACAAATAAATAACATACTGTGTGTATCAAACCCGTATAGCACACACGCACACACAAATAACATTGATAGGCACAAAGGTGCCATCAATTGCGATTTTCAAATTAAGCTTATGTAAGCCGCACGGAGCTTTACATGGAGCCGATGAACTACACGCTACATAAATTCAGCCTTGCTGATATATCGAAATGTCCCACAATGTCCACTGCAACCTGACGTCTGCAATCGTTGAGGCCATCTCTTGTGAGAGAAACGAAGTATGCTACAGCATTTTATTATTAATGTAACTGTGAACGTTTTTGAAGATAGATGGATGTCTGTTATTTACGTTTTACGAATATTTATGTATGTCGACGGCTTCGTTTATACTAGCCGTGGTCACAAGATTCCGAAACGTCGCCGCAAATATAATTTATTTTTTCTTTGGTTTGAAAATATATTTTTTTTGGTTTCAAATATTATTCATGTTTGTCTGTTTCGCGAATTAGATGTATCAGTATGTATACAAATCTCAAGAGTTTAAAAGGATGCGTTTCCTCTTTGTTGTAGGTACTTTTTACCGTAATGGTAGAAGCACAATTTAATAACGAATATCAAGAGAAATGTGTATTATTATTATTACTTCATCACGTATTAGACATTGAATAATAATTATGAAATGACAAAATATGACGGAATAATTGTAAAACTATGAAGCCTATAGGTACTGATGTATAGGCTTCACAGTTTTATAATTATTCCTTAAACGACACATTGTTTACTCTTTATTAATTTCGATCGTGGGAAAGCCACAGGTGGAAGCTAGTAGGCCATAAATTTTCCTCACGAGTACAATGTAATACGTATTAGGCATAACCAAAAGCATACATGTATATAGTTTTCATTAATACCGTTCATTTCCGTAGAAACTTAGAGTATTTCATACTTCAAGTGGAAGTTCTTAGGTATTTACTTAGTATGCAGTCTAATTTCATTAGCCATTTGCAGATTCTATGTGCCACCCAACTTGTGTAACGTATAGCAACATTGTTTGATGCGACCAATTTCGACGGTACAGACTTGTCCAAGAAACGATGAAATTTCACTTTAGACTGATTTATTTTCTTCTTAGGTTTTTAGAATTAATATTATTCCATTTTAATCATAATTATTTATAGAAGGGTGTTAGTGCCTACACTTATGTATGGTAGTAAAAGTTGGGTATGGCAGAAGAGTCATGAAAGTAGAATAAATGCTGTAGAAATGAGAGCACTGAGAAGTATGTGTGGTGTATCTTTGACCGACAGAGTAAAGAATTGTGTGATAAGAGAGTGCTGTGGGGTAAAAGAAGATGTAGTGATAAGCATCGAGAAAGGCATGTTAAGATGGTTTGGGCACACGGAGAGTATGGATGATGAAAGACTGACAAAGAAGATATATAAGGCAAGAGTGAATGGGACAGGACGAAGGCGAAGACCTAGGAGGACGTTCTTTGACCAGATAGGAGACATCCTAAAAAAGGACAGGTCAGAAGTACCCTAAACAGAAGAGCATGCATGAGAAACTTGATGGGAGTGAATGAAGCAAGAGAGGTATGTTAGGATCGTTGCAAATGGCGTTCCGTAGTCTCTGCCTACCCCTCCGGGAAATAGGCATGAGTCTATGTATGTATATTTATTGTGACCTATTTATTCTAGCCATATTAGTTTTTTTTTTAAACTGATATGGCTAGGATAAATGGACATTACAGTGACTTTTCGCGCTAAGATATTGAAACTTAAATAAGTCAGTTTATAAATGGATTTGAAAATATCAGTTATTGACTTAATTTGACCTATATTTGAATTGCATAAAATGATGGCTTTCTAATTCATAATTTCAATTTCAATTTCAATTTCATAATTATAATTTTATGAATAATACGAATGTAATTAGTTTGATGAAGTTTTTGTTTAGTTTTGGGTCTGCAATTTGGTTGTCTTAACAATTTCAGGAATTAATGTATTTTTTTAAAACATCAGAATTATACATGAAAACATAATTTTTATTCCTACCACTTTAGTAAACTAGTCACTACCAAATTTTTATCACCCAATACTGCGGTTACTTCCTAGCAATTATATATTTCACAGTTTCCTCATTCTTTGAAGGTTGTATACACGACCCTTCCCACTTATCGGAGCAGTTGAGTCTAACCATCAAGTACCCTTTCTTTGTCGAATTTTGTGCGTTAACCTCAAATAACGTATATATGTAGCTCGTAGGCCAAGATTTGTCAATGGCTTGGATTCAATTGATTTCTATGTGTGTGGCATGTATGGAGTGCTTGGACCAATTTAAAATAGTTATCGGATAAAGTTGATAATTATACACTTGCCGTATAGTGATAATTGATACGCCTGTTCGGACTAAATGATTTATCAACGAGGAGCTTTAACCGCTGACCGCCAAGTTGCAGCTTTAGAAGTTTACGCATTTTACAATGTACTAGAGGATACTCGCAGCTACGCTCGCATATTTTATTTTAATTTCACCGTTTTTGCCCGATCCTGTGAGAATTTTGGGCAAGCTTCTCTAAGTGAATCGCCAAGGAACAAACATGCCAAAGTTACGCTGTCTCTCAATCAGTTAGTAATGCAAGAAATTTATATATACAGATAGAAGATTCTACGAAAAAATATTTTTGACAATTTCACATTTTAAAGCGACAAAAAGGACGAACAATATCATATCAATACATTTTAAAAGTTACCTGCAGAAAATTTCATGTACTAGCCTATAGTAAAAAAAATGTTGTAAAGGTGTCTAATACCCAATACGGGATCCTGCCGTTTTGCCGAAAAGATTTTGACAAAATTTCATTACCTACCCAAACAAAATTTTAGCAACCTTTTTTTATACCATTGCAATATTTCGAATTATTTTAGTACGCATATTTTTATTTGGTCAAATTTTTACTTGGCAAAATATTACCAAGTATAATATCATTACGGCATTTGGTCTTTAATCAAATGATTTATTACAGCAAACAATCTTCAGACAATAAACGTTTGGTGATATTAGTTTATTTATGGAAGTAGTTAGAGTAGGTTAATTATTGCAAAAATGGTAAGGTTAGGTCCCAAACATTAGGTTTGCGTTACAATTTTTGTGAATAGATTTTTTGCTAAGTAATAATTTGGCAAAATTTTTTGGGAAGTGAAAATTTGTCAAATTCCTTTCGGTCAAACAAGGGAGACCCATACGTCTCATCAAGTATTCTTCGAAACCATCTTTCGTTAAAAGTTATTTTTATGATAAAAGACAATATAAATAATGTCTATTAAACATTTCTTTCCATGAAGTGTTTTAGGTTTACACGACGATTTTCCGGGAAGTTGTACATTTTATTAACAAGTTCATTATGATATAGTTTCTATTGTAGACTTCAACAACGGAGTAGATAAAAAAAATTGAATAAAATAGTTGCGATTGTTCTAGGTACTCTGGATGTAACAAAAATGTTTTCTTGAACAACAATAAGTATATTGATCAGCCGGTAGTGTAGCGGGAGTGAATCTGCCACTCACATCGCTCAAGTCATACATTTGCGTGCGTGAACATGGATGCTTGCCTTGGTCTCGGTTTTTCTTTGTATAATCATAGATAGACAGATTGCACAGCAAACTGTCGAACATTAATATAGTGACATAAAACTGCGATTTGTGTGCAAACGGCGGACTATGCAGGATGTTTTAACGGCGGACTATGCAGGATTTGCAAAATATTTTCAGGGTGAATAATATATACTACTATAATTGAGTACAAATACATGTTAAAATTACTCACAAAACTTAAAAAAAAACAGATTCATATATTTAAAAAATTAGCTCGGTGTATTGACCACCGACGTCGCTCAGCTGATCGCCGCGAGCTCGCATTGCAGTTACCTAACACATACAAGCACACATACCGACTGTGCAGTCTTATTCTGCTCCAGTCAACAGTTTATTCTGATAAACTATCTAAGTAACATTTAATCTTATATTATCCGCTCCGTCGTTTCGCGTAGGTACCTAAAAAATCCCAAGTGCTTACGGCTCAACGCGTCGCGAGCACTTGACGGGCGAGCTCAATAAATCAGTCATTGTTTATTCGTTTGTAGTGTGAGGGTGTTGAAATTATGTTTTTGTTCAAGTAAATGAATTATTTTTTCATATGATCCCAAATACACTACGTTTGAATGAAGTGTTTACTTTATGCAAGGGGCCGAACCGGATGATATGTAAACATTTACGACTTAGTCGAAAAAATTGCTTATCGTGATAACAATACGAGTTTTACCTTGGTTCCTTTTGCTTTGTTATATACCTGGTAATATTATCTTAACAAATATATAAAATTATAGCAATACTTGCTTGAAAAAATATTTAGATATTAGCATGTGAAAAAAAATATTATTTCGCTGACTTTGCATTTTGCGCGCGGGGCGTAATTATGGATTAAAAACATCATTGTAAACAAATATTATAATTATATAAGGTACTTTTATGTTTTAATTGTGAATAAACTAATTAATTATGAAGTTACAACAAAAAAAAATATTGTGTATTACTTTAATTTAAGAGATTTTTACAAACAATTGTCGAAAAAAAACCGCATTTCTTTTTTATTGAATGTAAATACATATGTATGTTGATAAGGTTACATTTATTCTCTGTGTTATTTTTTTGTTATGAGTATATAGATAAACCTATCATATGATGTATAATACTCATATTATTCATGAGATATTGATTATCGAAAAATTTTGCGGATATTCAGGTTATTTTTAGCGGGAAAAAGTAAACAACTGTGCACATTCAAGTAAGAGTAATTCTTATCGGAAATGGTTCTTTTGCTTGAAAATCTAATTGATAAGAAACTTGTGTAGGTTTGAATCAGATATATAACATAACAAGGTATTTAAAAAATTAAAATACGGAAATAGGCGGCAATTAACAATCAATTCTTTGTTTTATTTTTTATGTTTAAAATTAAAATGTTTCTTCTAATTATATTTATTTCCTCTAAAAGTAAATTAATAACCTTTCTAATCGTGTATAATACTTATATACCTCTATTAATAAAAAACGATGAGAAAAAGGAATATGTCAGAAATATAAAACCGCGCTCAAAAATGGCGGGAAAATATTTCTAATTTTCACTTTATACTGCCCTTGCGTGAACTACATGTATATTATTTGGTGTTATTTGGTATTATTCTAAAACTCATTTTATTACGCGTCTATTGATATATAATATAGCGCAATCCGTTAAGTTTTAATAAAACGAACATTAGTTACTTGTGCGCAGTCTACGGCTTCAGAAAAAAAGGACTTTTGTCCCTTGGAGCAAGCAACGGATTTGGAAAAAAGGGTGTTTTGTCCCTTGAAACAATGGAGCAGTTATCGCATATTGTTTGAAATAATTTAAAGTGAATAAGTATAATGTCTATAAAGTAACGGGTGGCGCAAAAGTAATGACCCTATTTGGTTCAGCTACAACTTCGTTTCTTAGAAAACTAGAATTCGTTTTTAAATATTTATATTTGTGCCATGAAGTTTAGTTGCATTATGATTTAAATATGATGTCTATTAAATGTTGACCACCAGAGTTGAAGCACATTTGAGCCCTATTTATGACATTTTCCATAACTAGCCGTAACACTTCCTGCGATATGTTTCTTATTTCTTGGTGTATGTTTTCTTTTAAAGTCTGTGGTTTGTTCACATACACACGAGATTTCAAATAATCCCAAATTAATTAATTTTGAAGAAAAATTATCCTCTTCAAGGTTGAGGTTTATGACGCGCTGGCTGTACTCTAGACGATCTCGGTGATCAGTAGGCAGCAGCTGATGAGTCATCTGAGTTTTATACGGAAACATCTTCAATTCTTTGACCAAAATACGCTGCAGAGTAAAATTCCCGTTGTGTTTATATCACTGATGACACGATTATTTCACGTTCTTGGGGAGTAAAGCGTTCCATGATTATTTTTAGTGAATTTTACATTTGATTACTACAAAATTTTCAATATCGGAATGACAGGAGATGTCATAAAAATATATAAGGCATTTATACACCGCTATTTTTTAATTAGTACAAAAACTTTAAGGACAGATTAGCGAAGATATTATTATCATATATGTGACGTAAGAATTTCATAATATAGATAAAGAGCAAAGTTATTATCATTTGTTTATTGTAGAAAATCTCACTTAAATCATAGTCATATTTTACAATCCATTCACTAATTCATTGATAATATTCCATCCTGCTCATTCGCATTCTCTCTGTCGCACTTATGATGTAGGTAGCCATAGAAAATAAAATGAAGAAAAATAATAAATGTAGGTAGTTATTTTTTAATTTTGTTAATTCTACCCTCTCCTTCATACTTCATTCGGGCTTAGGACCAGCAAAATTTATCGTTTAACAAGTAATTAAATATGGAGGTATGTAATTAGAAAGCAAACAAATATCAAAATAAAAGAACGTGTTCTGGACTAAAAGAAAAGTGTAATTTTGGCGTATTTATGAAGTTAGAATCATCTGCTATTTACAAATATTATTTTATCATCATCATGTCAGCCTAGAGACGTCCACTGCTGGACATAGGTCTTCCTCAAGGTGTGTGGAGAACACAGACCGATTTTGAGCCGCCCGCATCAAATTATTAATTACTTAAGTACGTATTATTTACTAAACTTACAAGTATTTCCATTGTCCTTCGAAATGTCCACCACCGTTGTCAAAAGCATCCAATATGCACTGTTTTAATTGTTTGACACTGACCGGATCACTTTTGTACACTCACAATAAGATGTCCATGGGTACACGCGATTAGATAGCTGCACTCGCGATTTTTTCACTCAAAAAGTACGCACGAAGCATAGCTACATACTCCCGTGATATGAACTGATTTGTCGCATCGTTGGGGCGTGGCGCAGGCGCAGAGGGGCGGGGGGGGGAGAGGAATTTATCAATGGTTCATTTTACTATGATACTCGTAGTACTCGGGTGGGTCATAGTATTAGTATTGCATTTACCAATTATCACGTATTTTTGTGGACAGTTTTGAGACAGTTTTGGGACTTAGTGTTTTTATTTTTTAACTACATAAATATGATCAGTTAAAGATACTTAGTGCTGTGTTAAATTTTTTGTACTAATTAAAAAATAGCGGTGTATAGGGTCATTACTTTTGCGCCATCCTGTATTACTAAAATATTTTGCAAATGCAGATAACCACCCTGTATACTTAGGTATTTAAAAAGCGTATACAAATATTTATCTATTGTGGGTACTAACCCATAGTGCAAGCTTTACTTAATTTGAATCTAGGTGTATGGGGTTGTGTGTAAGTGATAGAAAATTATAATTATGTTATATTACATGTCATGAATAAGTCCCTAGTTTTGGCATGACCGTATTTACTACATTGAAGCAGGTAATAAATGTTAGGCATTTATTCTTTGTCGAAAGAAATCTATGTTTGGCAGATATTCTCATTATATTTTAATCTATACTTGTTGTTGTTTTTTTTTTTTTTTTGTGTCGGGTTGGAAAATCCTCATGGAGTCCCTCCGCCCCGGGGGAAGGACGAAGGGGACTGTCAGACTCTTACTGACTAAAAACCAACCCGTTTTCCTCATGTACCCGTGTGTCGGAGGGTAGGGATTCGCATAAGCATTCATCGCTACCCCCCGACGGGTATTGGCCCGCCAGATGGTCAGGCGGGCCCCGAACTAAACCCCCTTGGCGGTGGATTAAGGTGTTGGGCTCCGCCGCCAAAATACTCAGCGGCCGCAGAGGATAGGGAGGACGGCAACGCAACACCGCATCTCCTCTTCCTCTGCGGCCCCACCGCGACGCATCGAATGGTGCGCCCCCATTTGGTCGCGGGAGATAGGGCGCGCGGCAACGCAACACCGACACGCCTCTCCTCCCGCGACCGCACCCGACTGCGAGGGACAGACAGAGCTGTCCCCCGCACCCGCACCGTTGGACGCATCCTGCGCAGGCCCCTCCAAGCCCACGCGGAGCGTCCCCTCCTGGATCCCTCTTAGCTTCACCGCGGATGCCCAATCCACGGTTACTGAGCCCCCCCACCACGACAAGGTGGAGATCCTACGGGGGGGAGATAAGATATACCTACTTGTATTATCTTCAAGTGCATATTATAATTATACAACAATAAAATTGTATTGAACACATTACTGGCACTCTTAGTATTTTGACTGAAGTACAATATTTAATTGAGATACTTTTATTTTAGAGTATCTCAGTATTGTATTGTTGTTCGGACGCAGTCGTAGACACAGCACAAAAGCGACGTCTGTGAAAGAATGACATCAGTCGGCTACGACAATACGTTGCGCCGTCGCAACGCTGGATTTCAAAGCACTGAATGCCACAAGAGCAGTGCAAAACTGCAATGCAATGCCACTGGCTCTACACGTCATGTCAGTTGAAAAGAAAAAATAACTGTTTTAAAACCCTGACGCAAAAAAAGTGGAAGTCTATTTTTGAAATTGGGTTCTTTAAACAGGACATGAAAAGATTTTGTCTAGGCCATTAATGTAGGGGGGTATTAATATTAACATTTTATTGGTAAGATGACTTTTACTGTGGGACGTCAGGACTGGTTAAGGCCAGTTGACATGGACTCCATGTCGCCTGGCCTTTAGCAGTCCTGACGTTTTGATAGTTATTTTGATACTCAACAATAAAAAAATAAGAATACGTAGCTCCTAACAAATGAACCAATTATGAGGAGGTGTTTTCTTTTAAAAACTATAATAATAATATTAATCCACCGCATTCACACAACACCATTTAGTCCCAAACTATGCAGAGCTTGTACTATGGGTACTAGACAATAGGTAAACATACAAATATACTTATTTTTTTTGTAAATTCATACATATTATACATAACGTGATAGTGATGGTTTTAGGTACATTTTATCAACATACATATAAAACAACTGCGTTGGAAGCTACAGAAAATTTAAAATTTTAGTGATGTGATTCTTTGTATATACCCTGCCAATCTCCTTCGTCCCCTTGTTCAGAAAGTTATCCCAACGCACCGTGTGACATGCCATTGTGATTTATAAAGCGAGGCTTGACGCGGCGGCACCGCTTAGAAGTAGCAGCGTATCGTCACTGCATCGTGTAGCCTCACTCAGCCGAACGCATTCATATGACAGACAACATAAACATAACTTCACGCCTTTTATCCCCACAAGTTAAAATGATAGAGTATGCAGGATTAATAATATATTATCTCCACACTTCAGTGTATCTGATATATTGACAAGAAAATGGCATAATAACCATAAAGCTAATATAACGATTAATCAATATAAACAGATTTTATCCCATCTTTTTGTAGATTCAAAGATGTTTATTTGCAAACTAAGTGTACAGTTTATGGTCTTACTTGGTATACATTATGTGCTTACAACTTAGCAATCTTTTACATGTATTGCAAAAATTGAGGACAAATCATAATATAATTTTTTACAAACATGTATCATTTTTATACAATTTATTAGTTGTACCTATTATTCATGTTGGCTCTGTAGATCGCCTTATTAATAAATATTATATATAAACTTATATTATTTTTCAGTTATAGTTTTTACCTATTGCCAAGAACTCTTCAACACAATAGAAACAGTTTTTTAGTAGAAATTCTTTCAATTTATTTTTAAATGTATGAAATTTTGTTTCGCTTTTGATATTTTTCGGTATTTTATTGTATATTCGTATAGCCATATAATGTGGGCTTTCGTTCAACATTTTTATTCGTGAAGCTGGTAAGTAAAGGCGACTTTTGTGGCGAGTGTTTACATTATGAGATTCTTGCACCTTTGTAAATGTATGGATATTTTTAAATACATAAGTGCACATGAAGATTGGATGTCGCGTTGAAGACGTTACCGTCAATAACATTAGCTATGCTGACGACATGGTGCTGCTGTGTCCAACGATCAAATCAATGAGAGCACTATTACAGGTTTGCGAACGGTATGTGCAGGCGCATGGACTGCTGTATAATGTTAAAAAGACAGAATACTTGGTGTTTAAGGCCGTGGGTGGGAAGTGTCCCTCTTGTGTACCTTCTATTAAGCTTAACGGTACAGAGCTTAAGCGGGTAAGCCAATTTAAATATCTCGGACACTTTGTAACCGACGACCTTAAAGACCAAGTAGACATCGAGCGGGAGCGCAGAGCGCTGGCGGTTCGCTGCAACATGTTGGTTAGAAGGTTTGCACGTTGTAGTACGCAAGTAAAATTAACTTTGTTTAGAGCCTACTGCCAAGTTTTCTACACGTGCAGCCTTTGGACCAACTATACGCAGCGAGCCATCAGCGCGCTGCGTGTCCAGTATAATAACGCACTCAGAATGTTGTTGGGGCTGCCCCGTTTCTGCAGCGCTTCGGGTATGTTCGCACATACTCATATCAATGACTTTCATTGTATGATGCGCACAAAAACTGTCTCGTTGCTCTGCAGACTGCGGTCCAGCTCCAACTCCATTCTGAGGGTGATAGCGGGACGATACGACTCCCCTATCATAGCTCATTGTGTCCGTAGATGCATCTTGGGCACAAGAATTGTGTCGAAATAACTTAGAAATTAAATTGTTACTAACATAGTTTATAAGTAAAATTGTTACTAACATTATATGGATTTTGAAGTCTGAAATAAAACACATTTTATTTTATTTATTTTTTATAAGTGCAGATATCATAAATGTAAATAGAAGGTAAGGTGAGTAGGTGATATTTTAAGAAGTATGGTTTACAACTTTGATCGTTATTTATTTGTGCTATTATCCTTATAATTTTTTTTTTGCATTATAAACACTTGTTGTATATCCACACTGTTCCCCCATAACATGACTCCATACCTAAGCCACGAATAGGCGTAAGCATGGTATGCTGATAGCGCAGTTTTTGTATCTGTGCTATGATTTAGATGGAACAGGGCGTAGGTGAATTTGGAAAGTTTCGTTTTTAACTGATCAATATGGCTTTTCCAATTTATATGCAAGTCTATATCTATGCCTAATAATTTAAAGGTTGTTGTTGTATTTATTGTAGATTTTTTACAGTTTAATTTAATTTCTAGCGGTGGTGTCTGATAATTATGTTCTAAACATATCAGACACCATATTATATTGATGAGTTTTGATATTGTTAGTAATGTTGTGTAATATAAAGGCTTATATAACTTCATCATTTCCATAAGATATGGCGTCATTATATTCAATGTAATTGACGCAGCTGATTGTACCTAAAGTGATAATATAACTATCGTACAGTTGTTTTTTATTTACCTACATATTTTCATCATTAATTTGTAAAATTTCTAGTTAATCATTGGGCTTAACAACTGCAAAAATATATAACCTGTATAATATGCAATATTTCATTTGGAATTACAGAATATAATTGTGTATATTATATCGTCAAAGACCGAAAACAGGAATAGGAACCCACATTATTAAAACTTATTGAAAGGCATATCACATTGGGTTCACGATTAAATTATGTGTGATGAAAACGATAAGGCTTATTAATAACACTGATAGTTGCCGTGGATGTATGTTAGTAGGGAGGTTGCGCCGACTTAAGGGACTTCCTTTAGGGAATTACTGAGTTGGCAGGCTATTTATTTATTATGCTACGCTTCAGTGGAGGTTTTGAATATTAGATATCGAAAGCCGACTGATCTCTTACACTGGTGTCGGTTTTTGCACGGTTGATTTTAGCGTTTTAATGAAAATATATTATTATATAGCCAGAGAATAACTGTAGACTACATGATTTAAATCAAGGCTATTAAAATACTAATAGGATTTAATTTATTTCTGTGTCATCTGCTGATAAAAACATCACTAATTAACCCAAACAGAACACACATTATTTTGTTCGTTGTGCATTTATACCTTTTCTTAACCAAATATCATAAAATACTAGAGGACCCGTGCTGCTCCACAGCATATTTTAATATTATAAAAAAGCTCATACATATAGGTATGAAGAGTACATTGTTTATCCAGCTAAATATTTCTGTGAGAAGCACGATTTATTTTGTTTTGTGTTTGACTGTGATTAATCCATCATAATTTAGAAATGTAATAATTACGTTTATGATTTCATCAGTTATCTGATAGAGATGGTAGTTTTGGTAGCAATCGTAAGTAACATTGCTACCAAAACTACCATAAATGATAAATTACAGTACCGCCCATACGCTCGGCCAATCAGAGAAAGCCATCGTCCGCACTCGCAAAGCCTGACCAAATATGGTCATAAACGGACTCTCAGCCTGATGGAGGGCCCGGTATATAAAGGGGCCGACAGGGAGGCCGTCACCGCTACTCTAACGTCGCTTCTACTATAACTAAGCGTACCTACTGACCCTACGTCGTATTTACGTGTATCCTGGTCCCAGCTACGGGTTTCAGGTTCACCTTAAGACTTCGGCTACGCTCCTAGACCGCTACACTTCCTGCATCGCCTTCGGCGTCACTTCTGCCGAAGAGTCTGGCCTGCCCTGCTCCTCGTACTTGCACCGCCGGCGTCTGCCCGCTGAACCAACGGCCTGCGAGGATCTACCGCTACGCGCAGCCTTCGAGCAGCCTGCCTACACACTACCGGAGGGAACAGCGTGGGAGACTGCAGCCCTTAGTGTTCAGGCCAGTGTCGTGTTGTTGGTCGGTTATACTCGTGGCAAGGGAAGTGAGACAATACTCGGCAAATAAACGCATAGAACCTTTTCTGCGTTTTAATACCAGAACCCGTTACAGTGGCGCCCAACGTGGGTGTAGGTGCAGTTTGCATTAAATACTGCAGTTAATGAAGTCACGGGCTATACACCTAGTTTTTTAGTCTATGGACGTGAACTAGTTCCATGCGGCTCACACTATGTCGACACAGACGCTGATGATATAGTATACATACCTAGGGACGATTACGCAGAAAACATAGGTCACTTATCAGGCATATTTGACAAAATTCAGGCACTCCTCATTCAAGCTCATGCTAGGAATTCCCAAACGTATAATTTACGCCGTAAACCAGCTGAGTTTAATGTGGGAGACACTGTGTGGAAACGGACTTTTTATCAGAGCGACAAGGATAAGTCCTTCTGTAAGAAACTAGCCCCTAAATTCGTGAAGTGCACAGTGATTAATAAAAAGTCGCCTCTCGTTTACGAGTTGTCGGACGCGTCTGGAAATTCTATTGGGTTTTGGCACATTAAGGACCTAAAACTTATACACTATGGTGCCTAACTATTTGTTACAAACCGTTGAAGACTTTCCCTTCCTTCTCTCTATATGCCGTCTTAGCTTGGACAGTAGCGGACTCATAGACCTAACGTAGCTAGTCGGATTTTCCTTGTTAGCCACGTAAAATCCTCTCCTAAGGCGGGTGGTATTGTAACGTATGTCCGGTACTTACCGCGTTGCGTCACAGTACCGCCCATACGCTCGGCCAATCAGAGAAAGCCATCGTCCGCACTCGCAAAGCCTGACCAAATATGGTCATAAACGGACTCTCAGCCTGATGGAGGGCCCGGTATATAAAGGGGCCGACAGAGAGGCCGTCACCGCTACTCTAACGTCGCTTCTACTATAACTAAGCGTACCTACTGACCCTACGTCGTATTTACGTGTATCCTGGTCCCAGCTACGGGTTCCAGGTTCACCTTAAGACTTCGGCTACGCTCCTAGACCGCTACACTTCCTGCATCGCCTTCGGCGTCACTTCTGCCGAAGAGTCTGGCCTGCCCTGCTCCTCGTACTTGCACCGCCGGCGTCTGCCCGCTGAACCAACGGCCTGCGAGGATCTACCGCTACGCGCAGCCTTTGAGCAGCCTGCCTACACACTACCGGAGGGAACAGCGTGGGAGACTGCAGCCCTTAGTGTTCAGGCCAGTGTCGTGTTGTTGGTCGGTCATACTCGTGGCAAGGGAAGTGAGACAATACTCGGCAAATAAACGCATAGAACCTTTTCTGCGTTTTAATACCAGAACCCGTTACAATACCATTTCTACCAAAACTACTATTCCTACCGAAAATACAATTCTTATCAAAACTACTATTTATACCAAAACTACTATTCGTACTACCACTATCATATCTACCTTCTTTGTCAAAACTACCATTTCTACCAAAACCGCCGATGCTGTCAAAAGTACCTTTTCTCTCAAAACTACTATTCTTACCAAAGCTACAATTTCTACCATAACTACCACTTGTAATATAATTATATGACAATTAACCGCATTACCAATGAACCGCTGTAAAATGTTCCACATAAAAAAAATTAAGATGCCAGAAGAAAGTACGTAATTTAAAAACACAAAATACTTTCAAACATAAAACGTAATTTACCCGTCTGTAGGGTTGATTTTCCCAACATTAGGTGGAAATTTCACTACATTTGGGGAAAATTCCTCGGGTGGCGGGTATGTATACTAACGTCATTACCGCGACCCCGTCATGAGGGTCGATAGAGGAACACCGCCGTGTTTTAGTGGGTATGCCGAACATCAAGGGGCCACACACCTCCCCTCCACCTGCCCCAAACTCGGTACAGAGTTGGCGGACCAGGGACCCCCTTTGAGGGACAGTCCGTAACTGGATTTCATCGCGATACAAAACAAAGGGGGAAAATTTCTCAACATCAGAGATCAGTTCACCCAACATTAAGGGTTAACTGGTAACATTCGGGGAATATTACCTGCCATCAGCGATAATTCACTATAGTGATAATTTTACCAACATCGGGTATAATTTTACACATTTACACACCACCACACTCACACCCGTATGAAAGTAAGGCAAGGTCACCTTAAGGAGGCATAACGGTTTTTCCTGGCAGTTACTGCAAGGAACTTATTAGATGCCATAAAAATATTTTTGAATTTAGAACCGTCCATGTAGAGAGAAAGCAATGGAATCTTAAGAAATTTATAGGAAATTATTGAAAAATTAGTTCAATGTCCACACCTATCTTCCTTCAAACTTACCCAATTTAAATGAACATACCATCAAATGAAAGAGCTCTAATCAGCGCGTGTTTTAGGCCTATAACGAAACGCCTACCTCAATGAGAACCAGATATATAGAAGCAGAAAGTCATTGACTACGGCTACGAAAACGTAAAAAATGTATGGGAGAAAGCAGTTTTTGCATATAACTTGATGAATGTGCAAGTTAGGTAATTTCTAATGCTTGATGACAAATCTATGCAGCGAGAGCTTTCATTTAAAAAAAACATCACGCGAATCGGTTGGGTAGAACGGGCTGGCCGACTCGTATTATAAAACACAAATTCTTTTAATATATAGATGCTTACGCGTTGTCAGGGGTAACAAACTCATCATTGGCGTCGTCGTGATCAAAAGCAATTTAGATAACAGTCCATTTAAGTGCACCTGACGTTAATATACATAAAAATATTGCTGTGATTTACTATGTGAAATAACTGGTTTTTGGCCTTTTAAATATCGGTAAGCACGGAATCAAGCAATATTTTCTTTGCGTGTCATTACTTATGGCAAAAATAAAATTGTTGTCATATTGCCATAGACATAAAAATATTGTCCGCACTAGCAAAACCTTCATATAATAAAACACAATCTGGCAGTAATATAGTTTAATTAGGTAATTTACAATACTGAGATACTTTAAACTAAAGGTATCTCAATTAAATATTGTACTTCAGTCAAAATACTAAGAGTGCCAGTAATGTGTTCAAGATAATTGTTGTATAATAATAATAAAGTATACCTTATTTTCTATATCAGAAAGTATTAATATAAAGACAACAACAAGTATAGATTGAAATATAATGAGAGTATCTGCTAAACATAGTTTTCTTTCGAAAAAGAATAACTGTCTAACATTTATTACCTGCTTCAATGTAGTAAATACGGTCATGCCAAAACTAGGGACTTATTTATGACATATAATATAAAATAATTATAATTTTCTATCACATACACACAACCCCATACACCTAGATTCAAATTAAGTAGAGCTTGCACTATGGGTACTAGACAATGGATAAATATTTGTATATATGTATACAATTTTTAAATACCTAAGTATACAGGTTGGTTATCTGCATTTGCAAAATATTTTAGTAATACAGGGTGGCGCAAAAGTAATGACCCTATAGAAATGCCTTATATATTTTTTATGACATCTCCTGTCATTCCGACATTGAAAATTTTGTAGTAATCAAATGTAAAATTCACTAAAAATAATCATGGAACGCTTTACTCCCCAAGAATGTGGAATAATCGTGTCATCAGTGATAAAAGCAAAACGTGAATTTTACTCCGCAGCGTATTTTGCCAATTCGCTAGCGAATGCAGTGCATTCAAAGGTTCACAAAAAGAGATTGCAGTCTGTGATAACGCTTTGTTACAATTATTTAAGTGCAAATACTATGTCCATGTTTGAAAATTTGACATGAAAAGCAAAGAGCTTTGTTTTCTACGTTCTATAGTTGACGTTAAATTTATAAGTATGTATTACTGAAGCGGTAAATATCTTAGGTACGCCTTAAGCTGAGGTCAGATGATCGGTTTTAAGACAGCAAACAACTTAGTTTGTGTTGCTGTGTGGTACCAACAATGGCTTAGTTTGAAATCGAATGAAGCCTAAATGCTGCGTCTCATAGCACAAATATAATTCTGGTTTGGCCTGTATTATATGTCTATAAAAGTATCTTCTGCGCTATAAATACTGTTTTGTTATCAGTGAAATTAAAAACATGTTTTTTGTTTATGTTTGCGGTCAAAAAGAGTTATCAGGAAATCCCATTTTTTCTGTTCGGCAAATCTTTTGAATACACTAGAGTGTTGTAAGATACGCGGTAGATATAATTACACTTGTCTTGATATAATTACATTGCACGAGAAATATATGTCCTGGAAGATACATAAGATCTATGTATTTAAACGAGTCTGTTTGTGTTAAATACACTATCAATAATTAAACATTTCGAGGACTTTAGTATTTAATTGTGTTTCGTAAATTTTTTCACACGAACATTTGATTCGAGTATCCAATATTTCGGTAGGTACTGTTGCAAGCGTGACTATGGCTCTACTTATTAGATACTCTGTATGTGATACACATCCCAAAGACAATTTTAAACAAAGATACGATTGTTTGTGAAAAGTTAACAGGTTTCAAATCAGATAATCAATGAACATATTTCATCTTTTAATTAAATTTTTTTGACGCACGGAATATACGTCATAGGTAGGTACTTAGTATTTGCATGATATGCTGATCTTAAAATACACACAAATGTGTCAAAAAGATGTTAGCTACTTGCAGATGCAATTCTCACTTCACAGTCGAATAAGCGTCAATAATATGCGTCATAAGCCAGTCATTCGACAGAATTGTAAAGGTACTTATTGCATTATCTTGGCTTACATCATCTGAATTTAAGGTTACGTTTAACGTTACGTTACCTAAGCGCCATGAAATATAATAATGATTATTAATATTATCTTACACTTTATTGTACACTTTTACAAATATGTAAAAGAAATTTCCATGTAAGATACAGTACAATGGGCGGCCTTATTGCTAAAAGCGATTTCTACCAGGCAACCTTTGGATGGAGATATTATTTGTAAGATAGAAATGGTAGTTGTAAGCGTACCAGTAAAGATGTATGTAGATATATATTACATTTAAATACATATAAAGATATATAATACTAAGACAATTTACATACACATACATAAATACAAATACATACATAGATATACATACATAAATAATATTTAATACATACTTAGTAGAACGGGAAGAAACAAGAAATATCATAATGATAGATAGTACTCCTTAACTAAGGATTTGAACCTGGTTACCGTCCGAGCCTGTCTTATATGTAACGGTAATGCATTCCATAGACGAACAGCTGTGACAGAAAATGACTTATCATAAAAGGTTGTGGAATGTATCTTCAGTTTCATATTTTCTGATGACCTTAAATAACGGTTATGCGTATCATGAAGGAATTCGAATCGTCCTTTAAGATAGGAAGGAGTTGAAGGGTTAAAAAATATATTGTACAGAAAAAAGAATGTGAGCATTCCGGCGATGTCATATAGGTAACCACTTGAGCTGTGTTTGAAATTGTGAAACATGATCATTTTTGCGAAGTCCAAATATGAATCGTATACATAGATTTTGAAGGCGCTCAAGTTTGTCTAGCTGGTTTTTGGCGAGATCTAGATAGCTGACATCTGCATTATCAATAATGGGTAAAAGAAGAGAGTTTGCAGGTGCAATTTTGGTGGCAGTTGGGAGAAAATTTCTAAGTCTTCTCAATGAACCTGCTGAGGCAAACACCTTTCGGCTCACCTCTTGTATCTGCGATCGCCACGTTAATGTAGAGTCAATTGTAATACCGAGATTCTTTACCCTATCTTGTATCGGAATAATAGTGCCATCGAAAGTAACGTGAGGCAGCTGAGACCAGTCGATTTTCGTTGTCATTCTTGCGCTCCCAATAACAATGACCTGGGTTTTAGAGGGATTGACTTTAAGCCCAAAGGATTTGCTCCAACTGCTGATACCCTGCATCAGGTCATTGTTAATGGCACCTATAGAAAAAGACATTTAGGCCAATGGCGACTGCGTGTAGATTTGAAGATCATCTGCATTAAGGTGATAGGAACAGCGAAGGTCATTTGATATAGAATTGATAAAAATTGCGAAGAGTAAAGGAGACAACACGCCACCCTGGGGCACACCAACAATTATGTCACACCAACAAGAATGTGAATTTTCGATGCGTATACGCTGTTGGCGGCCACACAGGTAACTACGAAACCAATCAACCACCGTAGGAGATATGTTAAGAGAGCATAGACGGCCAAGTAGAATATCAAAGTCCACTGTGTTTAAAGCGTTGCTAAAATCTAGCAGAGCAAGGATCGTAAGCTGACCGTCCTCCATACCAGCCCTGATGTCATCCGTTATATTGAATAAGGAAGTAACGGTACTATGACCCGAACGGAAGCCGGACTGGAAGGGATTAAGAAGATTATTTCTGGAGAGGAAGGAGTTAATTTGGTTGTAGACGAGACGTTCGAGGACTTTAGAGAGGAATGGTAGGATAGAGATTGGTCGATAATCAGAAAAGGATGAAGGATGAGCTTTTTTTGGAATTGTGGTTATTAAAGCTTTTCCAGAATGATGGGAATACACCACTAGACATGGAATAATTAAGGATGTGGGAAATGATAGGTAGGATTAAATCGAGGATTGGAAGGATCATATTACGGCTGACACAGTCGCTACCAACAGCGTTGGACATGATGGATAAAATACTCTTCTTAACATCACTATCGGTGAAGTGATTAAAGACGAATGGTGACTAACTAGGGGTGGGCAGTGATGAAAGATAATTAATAGTGCTTGTCTCAGTAGTCCTATCAATATTGGACGAAGCAGAGAAATGTTGATTGAGCAAGTCAATATTGAAGTCATTAGGAATAGTGTTTAGACGTGCTTTGCCGACCCCCAGGGTTTTAAGAAATTTCCAGACTTTTGCCGGATCACCGTTTTTTACAGAACTATGGATATGTTGGCGTTGTGCATCCCTACACACCCTATTGCAGTGATTCCTAATTGCTACATATTTTTGTAAGTTGAAAGCATCCGGTTTAATTTTATATTTAAATTTAGCTGCAGCTTTTTTGTGTAACAATCGTTTGATGTTATCAGTGAGCCAAGGCAAAGAACGGTGCTTTAGTTTCACAGGTCGAATTGGCGCATGCTTGTCAAAAACTTCTATGATTTTATTTGTAAAGATGCTGACCTTTTCATCGACAGATTCGGAGTTCATGAGTGCATTCCAGTCGATATCTCTGGCATCTTTATATAGATTTTCTGTGTTCATGCCACCAAAATTGCGCTGCAATAGAACTTTAGGTTTAGTCTTAGGAGGGCGGATTTTATAAGATATAAAGAGTAAGTCGTGTAAGAGAACATGTCTGCTGGGTATTGCCCGTGCGTAGCGACATGTTGCCTTGAAGAAACCATGATTAAGTCAAGAAGAGAAGGTGTAGAATTCGGAAAATGATGAGTAAGGTTTGAAGGCAGTATTGTCATATTACAGGCGGTAATACTGGAAAGAAGGGAATAAGAGCGGAAATCATTTTTAAGTAGACAGGTATTAAAATCACCCATTATGATAATGTGACTGTAAGAGGGCACGAGATCAACCAATAGGGTTTCGAAAGTTGCAAAGTAATCTATACGTAATGAAGGAGAATAGTAACCGCCGAGGAGGACTTTGGTGTGGTTTAGGACAACTTCCAGAAATAAATGTTCACCGGCATTAAGCGGGGGAGGCTGTGCAGACATACTTACAACGGAATAGGGGATATGAGGACGAAGATCTGATAAGTTGGAAACCAGGTAGGGGGAGTATAATGTAGAGGGCAGACAGGGCTTTAGCTATGACTCAGAAACAAGGATAGCATGTAAACTCTTACAGTCTAGATTGGCCAGCATATCAGAGAAATGTGCCGGAATGCTCTGGGCATTGATATGAACGGCATTGAAGTTCTTAGGTACATCAGAAAAGTGGGAATTGAGACAGTCTGCAAGGGACGGCACACTAGAAAAGCTTTCATCAGAATCAAATTTACTTATTGAATGGAAACTATCATCACTTATTTGGTAATAATTATGTAATATACGGTCTACGTATGTAAAAGATTATAATATATAATTGTTTATATATATCTAAATTAAATATTTATTATATATATAAAAATATATAAATATAACTATGTTAATAAATAATAATATATATAATAAAGTAAATAAAAACAAAAATTTCCAATAATACACCACCTGCCAGTAGTGCCAATAGTAGGGGGACATCAAGTTACACATAACAACATAGAAAACTAAAAATGAAACGTTAAACATAAAGGGGAAGCAACGGTCCGGGTTATTGTGAATATTTTAGGTAATTATTGTATAAAGATACGTGAAGATGGGAAAAAGAAATGATAGAAAATAAATTACATACATTAAAATTCTCAAAAGCCTCGTATTCAAATAGGTTATGTCTTAATTTGACAAGTACGATGATAGAATATACTTGATAGAATAATAGATTTGACAGATGACAGTTAAGAAAATTAATACAGGAAAAATATCGTTCACCGACAGATTACAGTTTTATAAATGTTACATTTTTGAAAGTTATAAAGTATTGTAATAGTAAACGTGGGTATAAAGCAGGAAAAGGTATGATTCTACTTACTACTATTTCTTGGTAGTAGAGCCTTTCTGATTTCAGCATGAATGGGCCGGCTCGACCGGGGAAGTACTACCCTCTCACAGAAAATCGACGTAAAGTAACAGTACCTGAACTGTTGCGTTTCGTTCGGTGAGTGAGAGTGCCGGAGGCCCTATCCCCTTCCTATTCCTTCTCCCTCATCCCACTCCTTATCCTATCCCTTTTCATAACCCCAAGGGGCGGCAACGCACTTGTGACTCCTGTGGTGTTGCTTGTGTCCATGGGTGGCGGTAATTGCTTACCACCAGGCGATCCGTCTTCTCGTTTGCCGCCTTATACTATAAAAAAAAAAAACTACTGTAACTACCCGGACCGAAAATCTACCAAGACAAACGATGTATCACTTCCTTTGGGATGCGGTCCTTTTGGACTTTGTGGCTGGTTTTGCTGCCGTTGGTGCTTGCTCCACGCCGTCCTTCTGCTCAATCTTGCTCAATTTGCTGAGATTGACGACCCGATGACGCGAACCGTTCGGTGCCAGCACATGTATGATGCCGTCTATGGTCCAGCATTGAGAGACATTAAACTTCTGACGCGCAGCCATAAATGTGTCGTGTCGCGGCTTGGTCATGAACTCCGATATCGTGACACCAGTGCCCTTGAACTTCGTTTTGCCATACCATATACTGTCACGTACAGAGAAGCTATTGAACTTCAAAACTATGCGCCTAGGCTTGAGGTTGTTTGATGTACGCCCCATTCTGTGGCACCGCTGAATATCAGTAATAGATATATCACACTTGTGGTGCTGCTTACATACATCTACTACCACTTTGGCAGTATCCACTTTTTTGCCCTCTGTGACACCGTGCATCAGCAACATTTTTCGCCTGGTCCTCATTTCCATTGAGTCCACCGTTTGTGTGAGAAGCTCAATCTGGTTCTGCAACCCATTCAGAGCCTCCATGACAAAGGTCTTGAAAGAGCTGTATTCAGAAGCCAACGCCGGCATGGTTGGAGTTCCCTGTGATTTGGGCAGGTCAGCTTCAAAGTCTGCCATCCGCTTCAGGAACATATATATTAAATTGCTCACAGACTCTTGTAGTGCTTGAGACATTGCAGTGAAATGTGCGATGACTTGGATTTTATTAATGCAGGAGAGTGTCAACACTATACTGGCAGGTACTGTTTGTATTCAATTAAATAATGTCATTAAAACTTATAAAAAGATGATTTTACTATTTTCATTATTATTAATTATGATTATTGTAAAACGATATTTAAAAGCCAGTTCATAAGGTCAAGTCTTAATTCATGCTACGCAAGTCGGAGTCACTATTCAATGCATTTGAAGTCATTAATTTATATTCTTTTATACAAAACTAGACCCGTAATTGGAATAAATCCTGTTTCGCGGGGGAATTATCAAGCCTTCAACCAACAAATCCAAAAAATTCAGTAGATCCCCCAAAATGCTGTTCCGTGTGGGATCGAACACACAAATCTCATATTGTTAAATGGTGCGCATTACACGTGTGCTTATTTAAATTAATGGATTTAGGATAATTCGTTGCTGATTGAATTATCGCTACGTCACTTAGCAAAAGTTCTTTATTTACGAATTTATAGCATCTGGTGACGTGTACTAAACATATACAATGCATTGTGACTTCGATATTGTCACTCAGATAATCACTTCTTGAACGTCAAAGCCAAGTTTTGAAGTACTCAAGTTGCCCAACTGAAGTTTGTCTTGACATGGAACCTCACTTTGGATTACCAAATAGCCCAGTCACCAGAAGAGCACAAGATTAAATTTGTTACCATATAATTACATATACATGCAGCTTCATCTTAGCATATACAATCATCTATGTATATGTAAGATGAAACTGACTTCATCCTGAAGATACTTTTAACAGAGTGAGTCCTGTAAAAGATTTACCGACTCTTTAATTACCAAATATAGATACAAAATTGATCTGCCGACATCAATATTGTTTGCGCTTTAGCCGATTTATATACCTCGTGTATGTGTTGAGCAAAATATAATTATTAAAATAAGTTTTGTTACTCCACAAGGCAATACCCAGTCAATAAAAAAAAAGGAAACACACGAGTAAATATGTTAGTTTATGACCGTGTTTAATTAATGAATACTGTATAGGTACGTGTCTTCAATGTTCGTATATTAGATGTTTGTCATCAACTTGAGATCCTCGTTGCATTTGTCATGTAGCAAACAAGCAAAAAAATTTTTTATGATGGCAAGCGGTTGCACTTACAGGAATGTCAAGCTTAAATTTTTGTATAGGCATTTCGTAAAAATATCTGTGATTCTAGTCTAGGTACATGGTGTTATACGGGTCCATGGAGCAGAATCAGAAATAAAATCACATGGTGTAAGAGTATTCTCTAAATCAACTGCTATTTATTATGGCTTCATGACAAATACCGGAAATGACCAATCACAAGGGATGGCATATTTTTTTATTGTTCAAAACATAATTAAATATATAAAAATAAAAGGGGTGCATAGGGTTCCCACCAAGAACTTAGGGTCCCAAGCCAACCTCACCTGCAAGTGGTGCACCTGCCGATCAACGGACGAGGCTCTGGCAAACAAAATATCCCGATAAGCGGCAATAGGCTCGCCACCTATTACTTGGGATCAAAACACTGATGAAAAGTGGGCGTTTAATATGCCTCTGCCTACCCCTTCGGGAAAACAGGCGTGAGTCTATGTATGTATGTATGAATGTGTATGTATAAAAATAAAAACATGCTATCCGCGTGCTGCTCGTCGACATTGAAGCAAGCCTCTTTTATACGTAAACAGCAAACTTTCCGGGCAAATTTTCCACTCATTTAATTGAACTACTTTTAATCCTGTTACACATATCTAGTGTCTATTTGTTTTTATTTCTGACATTACTTTATTTATAGAGAAGCAGTGAGTCACTAGTTGACACTAAGGGGTATACCTGTATGCATAATAAATGTATTCTACTCAATAACATAATCAAGATGACAAATAAGATACACTTTGCGATTCGACAACGCAAATCAAGCAAAAAAGAACAGCAGACAAAAGGGGTATATTTTCTAAACCGGCGGCTATCAATCAATTACTAATTAATACCTTCTCTTCCTTTTTAACAAACCCGTCAATTTTATAAAGCAACATTATGTTACCTTTTATCGCTTAACTTCATATGATAGTATGTACTCAAACAAAGCCGCTAATACAAATGTAACATGTACATATATACAGCAGTCAAAAATATGTATAAAATTATTTCGTTACTGACTTACTGACAGTCAACCTACAGCCAAAACATTGACATTTGGCATATATGTATGTATATTTTTTTGGGAAGCATAGGGGAACACTAAATAGGTATTTCCTGAAGTTCTCACGGGATTGAGAAGAAACGGTTAAATTAAAAACATAATAGGCCTAGCTGTGGGCATCCTCTGGTACTATTATTTATACGCACTGTTTTTTTAAAACATTCCACAGTTCAACGCAAGATTAATGGAAATGTACCTTATAAATGTAAACTTCCTAAAAGAATAATTAAATAACATGGAAGAACTTTAAGAAAAATATCTCAACTGTCCTCTGAAAGGGTTGCTTCCAAACGAAATCTCAAAGATAAATATGACAACGCAAGAATATAATGAATGATCACGTCTTAACCGCCTTTATCTTGGCTTTCTGAGGAGCAGGTATGATATGCACATAAAGCAGTATTAAAATTGCTGTAGGACCTTTTTAGTCGCATTGACGTCAAAGATTACGACCGGTTTTAAATGTGACGTTGCAGGTCTATTTTTATAACTTACAAGTTAATGCTCTTTGAAATGGAGCTTAGTGCTCGCACTAAAGGCATTGAACATTATATATTATTATTGTACATTCTTTTTTATTCAAGTACGAGACTCTAGAATGTGACCTGCTTATGGCTTTAAAAATAATTATTAAAATTACAGTTCTATTCGCAGCAATGTTAAAAACGAAGCAGATTAGTTTCCTCTTCCTGACCTATAATGCTACAGGGCTAGTTCATATGTGATGTGCTGGTCCAAACTTACGCTAGAATTTTAAATCGAAAACAGGGTTTAATTAAGTACTTATTCAGATATTATATACTTCCATAAGCTTATTAGAATAATAGTATAACTAAACTCGCGTGTATATCATCATCATACAGCCTTTTGCAGTTTATTGCTGGACGTAGGCCTCTTTCAATTATTAGACTCACAATAATATTGTGAGTCAATAGAAGGTTTTTACAAGATACTCTTTAATGTATGAATTCAATAGAAACCGCAGATTCTAACATTAAGAAATTTAAAATAATGACACTGCGTTTTTGGATAAAGAAAACAGGTTATTCAGAAGCTCGTTCGTTGGACAGTTCAACGCTCTATGGGATGTGATCGGAAAACCCATCGAGCCATTTATTTGTTTACTTAAATAATTAAACAAAAAGTATATTTAATTGTTCAAATCTATTTTTGGTAGTAGAGCCTTGCTGATTTCAGCATGAATGGGCCGGCTCGACCGGGAACTACTACCCTCTCACAGAAAATCGACGTAATGTAACAGTAGCTAAACTGTTGCGTTTCGTTCGGTGAGTCAGAGTTCCGGCGGCCCAATCCCCTATTCCTTCTCCCTCCATCCCACTCCTCATCCTATCTCTTTTCCCAACCCTAAGGGGCGTCAACGCACTTGTGACCCCTGTGGCATTGCTTGTGTCCATGGGCGGCGGTAATTGCTTACCATCAGGCGACCCGTCTGCTCGTTTGTCGCCTATTATTATTAAAAAAATAATATATTATTAAAAAAAAGAATAGTGCAGAACTCTAATTAATATTTTACTATGTTTTTCTTATGATTACTATGTCCGTGTGGTGACGGATTAAGAATACGGAATGTCACCACCCCATATCATCCCATGGGTGTCGTAAGAGCCGACAGAGGGAGCACTGTAAGAGAAGGAAAACTTGATAGAAACCCTATACCAACCCGTTTGGCCAGCGTGGTATAGTAGGCCAATTCCTCCTTTTTAAAGGAGAGGCCTAGTCCAGCAGTGGATTGTAAGGGGCTGATGATGATGATAATGGTGATGATGATGTTTTTCTTTGTCTCATATTTTTATTCTCTTCGTATTTCTAAAGTTGATGCTTGTAAAGAAAAATTCACTTATCAGTGTTACTTGAAAATTTTATTTATGCTGCGAATACATCAGCATTATAATAATTATACCCACGATAAAGCGCAAAGCGGATAGAGTTGTTTTCGTCAGAGTTAAGAATGTAGGTAATCCTTAGAAATATCTGAAACCGATTTATACCTACTCCAACAATAAAATAAATGTACCCTTTAAGTATCATATTCTAAAAGTTTTTTAGAATTGATAATAAAGTAAACTAATCTGTAAGACAAATCTTGTAGCAAAAAGGAAACTTACAAAAAGAAGCGATGCTAACATCATAAACTTGGCAATCCCTATTGGTCCCTCGTTAACTTTTACAGTTTTTAATTATGCTACGTAGCAAAATTGCTTACTTCTACAAACAGATAAGACGACGAATGTTTATAGTACAAACAAACGGGCACGTAATATAAGGTTTCGTCTTTATTTCAAGATCGCGTGTGTTTTGACATGTCGCCTCATTGTCTGTTTGTTTAGCCACGACGCGATAGGTCCAACAACTTATTGTTCTAGTGAAACGAGAACTAAAAATTATCTTACTGGTTTTACGACACTAAAACTAGCATCACTAAGGTCAGATTAAGCTTTTATTGACGAAACCTTGAAACGTATTTGATAGCCTACACTTTGTTTCCTACATGTTTTAAATTTTTCATTATAACTTTCAACTTGACAGAGTAAACACAATATATGAAAACGCATACATTGGGTGGAACAAAGTTCAAAGCTCTGGAAAATTCTCAAACACTTTTATTTACAACTAGAGGACGCCAGCAGCTACGCCTGCATTTTTTTTAATTTACCCGTTTTGGCCGATCCCGTGGTAATTTCGGGAAATCCCTTCTAAGTGCACCCCTACGGTCCCCAAGGAACATACATGCCAAATTTCAGCTTCCTGCGCCCAATAGTTTCGGCTGTAGCGTGTCTGTCAGTCAGTCAGTAACGCAAGGATTTTATATATTAAGATTTTGCGATATTAAAAAAGAACGACCCTAAAAGTTGGAAAGTCTAAAACCCGCCATTGACGCACTTGAATGACGTCAATTGAATCGACGGCTCCGCGCGTTTAATGTTGTTTGTTTGATACACTTACTACCAAGTTCGTGTTTGTGTTACTTTTTAATTATTCCCGATCCCGGGAGGGGACGCTCCACGTGGGCTTGAGTGAGGCCTGCGTAGGATGCGTCCAAAGTGCGGGTGCGGGGAACAGTTCTGTCTGTCTCTCGCAGTCGCGGGAGGAGAGGCGTGTCGGTGTTGCGTTGCCGCCCTATCTCCCGCGACCAAATGAGGGCACGCCATTGTTACGTCGCGGTGGGGTCGCAGAGGAAGAGGAGATGCGGTGTTGCGTTGCCGTCCTCCCTATCCTCTGCGGCCGCTGGGTGTTTTGGCGGCGGAGCCCATCGCCTTCCTCCGCCGCCAAGGGGGTTTCGTTCGGGGCCCGCCTGACCATCTGGCGGGCCAACACATGGGTACACGAGGAGAAAGAAAAAGAAAAAAAAAGGGATGAAGTCATCTTTTAATTATGTAATCATCTTGAAATTAAACTACAGTTTACGGATTTTATCGCGATGTATTGGTTTCACTAAGTTATTACATTTTATCATAATAATTGCAGCTTAGAGACGTCTACTGCAGGACATAGACTTCCCCAAGGTATTCCATACTTTTATATGAAGATGAAGGTAAATATGTAATATGCTGCCATACCTCTAAAAATAAATAATAAGATGATTACATAGTATCTTCTTGGGTTTACGCGAATGTTACACATTGAAATTAAACTACAGTTTACGGATTTTATCGCGATGTATTGGTTTCACTAAGTTATTACATTTGAAACTAATGATCTAGAAACTATATTTTTAATTTAATTTCTTTATAATATATTTCATGAATTCTTTACAGAATTCATGTTCACGGCAGACTGAGGTGATAATTGTCTTTTTCTTGAATGTATAAGTTATCTCAAAGTACCCGAACATTTTTCATCTACTGGTGTTACTATTTACGCAGAATGAGCTCACAGTGTCCTTAGGTCTTCTGGTGACTTTGTCCTTCTTGGGTTTCATTAGCCTTATGACAGGGTCCCAAGCTAGAGGAACATTCCAACCATCTTCCCTATTGAAATTAGGGTGTTTTTTAATTTCAATAGCCTCTCGTATCATCCTTGAAAGAAAACGGTGTTCTTTTGCGAGTATCTGTGGTTCATCAAATCGCAGGTAGTGTTTGGGTCCTTGTTCCACATGTTCACACACAGCAGACTTTGTTGAGCGTTTATGTTTTATGTCAGCTATATGTTCTTTGAGTCGAATGCCTATGCTTCTCTTGGTTTGTCCAATGTATGAGAGCCCACATTCACAGTCAATTTTGTAGACACCGGCCTCTTGCAAGGGTAACTGACACTTGACAGATGGTAATAATTGACTGATCTTCGTTGGCGGCTTGTAGTAAGTTTTGATAGAAGCTCGCTTCAAGATGTAGCCAATTTTGTCGGTCACGCCCTTGATGTATGGGAGGACAGCAGGTTGTCTTTCTACTGTGGCTGGTTTTTCTTTCTTCTGGGATCTGTGACAGTGGCGCGGCGGTCGGAGCTTGTTGTCTTGCAGAACTTGCCTGACATGTTGAAGCTTAGCGTCCAGGTGTTTCTTGTCACAGATCCCGCGGGCTCTCTGAAACAGAGACATTCCTACAGTAGCTAACTGTTTAGGATGGTGGTGAGATTCACCTTTTAAGTACCTATTTGTATGGGTCTTTTTCCTATACACAGTATAGCTTAAGGAGTTGTTTTTATTCCTGATGACAAGTACATCTAAGAAAGCTTAAGAATTGTTTGCCTCTAATTCCATTGTGAATTGTATTTGGTTATTAATAGAATTAAGATGGTTTAGGAAAGCATTAACACTATCTGTTGGTAAAATTGTGAAAGTGTCGTCTACATACCGCTTGTAGAACCTCGGTGTGATGGTGGCAGTCTGCAGGGCTCGCGCCTCGAAGTCTTCCATGAAGATGTCAGCGACAACAGGCGATACTGGAGAGCCCATTGCTACACCGTCTACTTGTATGTAGTATTTCTTGTCCCATAACAGATAGCCTGTTGTCAGGCAGTGTTTGAGTATTTCTGCATATTCCTCAGGCATGTTGTTTTCTGTCAGCTGCCTTCTAGTAATTTCTACACAGTCATGTACTGGTATGCACGTGAATAACGACTGTATATCAAAACTAACCATAGTTTCCTTGTCAGAGACATGTAGGTGTTTGATTTCACTGACAAAATGGTAGGAATCTTTCACATATGCTCTCGTATTGCCTCTGAGCGGTGTGAGAATCTTTGCCATGTGTTGAGCCAGTCTGTAAGTTGGTGCGCCTATCTGACTAACTATCGGGCGCAGAGGAGCGTTTTCATTGTGTATTTTCGGTAGCCCATACATTTGAGGAGGTTTTACACACGATGGTATTAAATATTTCACGTCCAAATTAAGTTTCACCAGAAGACCTAAGGACACTGTGAGCTCATTCTGCGTAAATAGTAACACCAGTAGATGAAAAATGTTCGGGTACTTTGAGATAACTTATACATTTAAGAAAAAGACAATTATCACCTCAGTCTGCCGTGAACATGAATTCTGTAAAGAATTCGAAACGTCGGCTAGTAATAAATTAAAAATATAGTTTCTAGATCATTAGTTTCAAATGTAATAACTTAGTGAAACCAATACATCGCGATAAAATCCGTAAACTGTAGTTTAATTTCAATGTGTAACATTCGCGTAAACGCAAGAAGATACTATGTGAACCAGTACGGACTGGATACAGCAACAAAAATACGCCGGTTAGAAGATCTACAAACCAAGCGCGCAAGATACATAACATCTTTAAATTTCTTTAAGAGATACCGGGATCACGATCTCATCCCTACATGCTGCAAGATATCAGCCAAGAAGGACATACGTGGGAGCGCTAAGATCTTAAAACAGGCAAGTCAAAAGTTACTCATACAAAAGATCCATGAACACCGAGCTGACTTACGCAGAATAAATAGAAATGTTGAGAATTTATCTAATGAAATATACAGATTGATAACTTCATTTGATTTTAAACAATGCATAGATGCAATAAACAACAGAGAAACATCAAAATATTATGCGTGTAAACGTAACAAAATTCAAAAATTTGAAAAATTACAACAAAAACAAATGACCAGTACAACATGAAACAGAACGTTTTCGCACGGACCAATCACACGCTACCGTCCGCCCATAGACAAACAGTTGTCAATCTGTCAAAACACATGTTAGATCAAAATACC